>QUSF01000001.1:6893880-6951942 GCA_003676055.1 Chloebia gouldiae
TCTCTCCTCTCCTCTCCTCTCCATGTGTCTGCTTCTGGTTGGTTTCTGGAAAGAAAATTTTTTGACTCAAAGTTTTTTAACAGCAATTGCTTAACCAAGCCCAGTTCCAAGTGATTAACAGCTCTTATAAAGTAGCAACAAAGCCTGTATGTTTAGGAAAAGATTATATATTTACTCACTGAGAATAAACACTGAAATATTTATGGCAAGACATAAAATCATAAGTAGCTATTGCTTGTAAATCAAAATTTAACCCGCTAGCAAAAGTAATTGCTTTCTCACCATATTTCAATTGATAAAAATAATTAATAGAAGTATTAAATATTATGACAACATAGTATGAGATATGTGTGGATTAGTTATTAGCCAATTCTCAAAATAAAAAATTGGAAAGTTCCAAAAATTCCTTACAGTTTTTTCTCAATAAAAAGAAACAGAATGCTTTTTCTTCATTAACATTCCAATTCATTAAGGTCAAAAATGCCATGAAAACCCATGATCGACTAGATTTTTAATGGAAATATATTTATTCTTCCTGTCTTTGAATAAGTATTTTTGAATGAGCATTTCCCAGCCATTTTTAGCTATAAGACAGAACTTCACCTTTTTCTTTCAATAAGGTCAAATTTAGAAACTTCCATCTAATTTCATAACAAAGTAACATTAGACCCAGGCCTAGAAGAGAGATCTTCACTGCCTAACACCAAACTTGGTTTCTATTAAAAAGACAGGCAATTTTGTTTACCACAGGAAAAAAATATTTTGTATTCAAGTCTTCCCCAGCCTTGGGTGCAAAGGTAAATGAGTACTATTAGCTCAACTTTATGGATTTGAAATGTAAAGCCCTTGACAAAATAAAGACCAGATTCTTTGCTTACACTGAATAAACCTTGTTACATGAATAGATACATTCTTTTTAGTGGAATTTAATGGTGAATCATTACTCATTTTGAATAAAGGGGTAATGAGTACAGCAACCATCTGTCACAATTTCACTTCCCACAGCAGGGATTAGGCATAAAATTGTGTTAGCAATTTTGATATTTCACCTAATGTAATGGTCAACTCTGGGCATACTACACAATTTTCCAGAAAGTGGTCCAGTAGTCAAAAAGTTGTGCCTTTTCTTACAGAAATTTAAAATATCATGCATAAAAAAGGAAGGTAACTGTAACTACTTTGTTATTTGATATTAGGCACACAATACTCTGTGCCTTTTTTCTTCCTATCAAATCTGTTTTCATGTAGAATGAGCTGGAAGACTGATCACTATGACGTTCAGTATCTGCGAAGTGGGATTAAATCCACTGAATTTACAAATATTCTGAAAACACACAGGATTTTAGAAATGTTGTCATATTTTGATTGTAATTCTTGTCTGTTTGTATATAGTTACAGTCTCTTTTCTTCACTTTTGAATAGAAATGATTGCAGACTAAACTAAAAATATTAATAAAGAGCAGATATTACACCTCTGGTAATCCTTAGCCTCCTATTGTGAGGAAGCTGAAGGGACTAGAAAAATGAGCTGGACTAAAGCTAAAGTTTTGCAAATTTCATTATATCAAATGTTGTGAATCAATTGTGAAAAAAAAAAGAAATGAAAAAATTAATATAATTTTTTCCAAACCTATTGCTTTACCTTCTTTCCCTTTCCCTCTTCTCTTCATGAGATAGTGCTGCCTGCTTCTGAGATTTACTTGTGTCTAACAGATCTGTTCCTACAGGCTCTGGTCTCCACCTCCACAGCTCATCCCAAGGCAGGGTAGTCTGTAGGGGTTGTATCAGGAAAATGCCCAGCTCAGGACTCCAATGAACCTTGGGGTGCTGCTCCTTCCCTTTCTGTCATTGAGTGAGAGCACTTCTAGATGCCAAACAAAAGAAAGGCAGAACTGCCCTGCTTGCTTCCTGAGCAGTCTAGATAGTTTCTTCTACCCAAAAAACTGGCATCTGGAAAATGAAGTTTTTTTCCTCAAACAAGTCTAGTACTCATTAAAAGAACAGCATTTCTTCCATGGTAGATGCTGACTTCAGAAAAAGGCAAAGTCTCAAGAAAAATCCCAAGCTTGTTAAAGCAAAAGTGGGTAACATACCTTAGGTGCAGATGCAGATGAGCACAAGTTTCTGAAATTCTCGGTTTTAGCTAATTTGGATTTAGATTGTTCCTTTTTAGAAACAGGACATCTATGAGATCTGGATTCAGGTTCAAAGCTGAGTTTTGGAATGCCAAAAAGAAGCTAAAGAGAGTCTAGAGCTTGGGCTTTGATATTGTAGACCAGAAGGGTTCTCCTGGACAGCAGCCATGTGTAAGATGGCCTGTCCCATGTTATCAAATGAAAACTCATGCAAGTGAGTAGTGTAATCAGCTTACAGTCAGGGGGGCTTTTGCAAAAGCAATGGCTAGTATGGGAAAGAAAAAGAAAAATATGTAAAATTGCCACCTGATCCTACCAAAGATCAAAGAATTCCAGCAAACAGAGGATACTGTTGTGCTTTTGCACTTGTTAACTGATTGCACAAGAGGAAAGACAAAGGAGAAAAGCTTAGTCTGGGCATCTGCTTCTCTGTGAACTGTGACAAAGACATGAAGAGGCATTTACTTGTTATCATCAGCCCAGGGAGAGCCGTTCTGAGAATGGAAATGCTAATCATCAATCTCCCTGTGCATGCAATGTCTCTGTTTAATAGCTGATAGACCGTCTCCAAAGGGCCTTTTTTTTTTTGCTCTTTGTTTAAAATGACATATAATGGACCTGGACTTATCAGTGTCTCTAAATGCATTTTCTGTGCTTTATCCTTACTAAGGGATTTAGTCCGTTCTAATGAATATGTGCAGAATTGATTTTGAGCTTGGTATAATTTAATCCATCAATTTAACATTAAATTAATATGCGAAGGGGGTCTCTTTGTGGATGAAAAACAGAAGGGGAACATTCTTATTAATTTAAAATGGACTTGAGAAATGGAAAGAGGCTGCTGCTATTAGTATCTGCCACTGGGCTTAACCACTGGTTGGTGACTTACCTTGTGTGAATACTGCTAAAGCCATAGTAGCCAAGAAATCCCTGGCACACGCAGAGCCTGGAGCTTGGGAGGCTGTTGCCACCTCTCAAGGAATCAAACTGCTGAGAGATGTCTTGCCAGGAACTCTGGTGGTTCAAGGCTCCTCACCACCCTCCCACCCAAAAGGTTTTACTGCAGACCAACGCTCCCCAGACAGTTTTTCACATGGAAGAGGAGTCCAAACCAAAGCCATGTCCCAAGTGCTGTTAAATGTTTATGTCTGATCAGATTTCACAGCTGACTCCTAGTTCTTGTATTTGACAAATTCTGAATAGGAAAAAGTATCTGGAACAGGACATTGTGGAGCATCATCAACCAGCACAGTTTTAAACAATTCTTTTAATTTACCTGTGGTGATCTAACACAACTATGGCACATAGCAACAACTTAAACATAAATTTAATGATATTATTTTTAACAAGGAGATGAAAGAAGGGCACTGGGAGCTGGAGGAAATTTGTTCAGAGCAGCATACTTTTAATATATCTGTATCAAAGGAACATTTTAATCACTCCCTTATTTTTCTTTGGATAAAGTCAGACTTACAGGCCTGTTAACTGATCTATCTGGATTCCCATTTTTAAGCAGCAGTAAAATACTAGAAATGCTGGAGGACTGAGAGGAAACTGCCTTTCAGCTACTGCTGAGAATAACCCAGGAGGTTTCTTAGTTTTGCCTTCAGCAGCACTTGGGAGCCATGTGGTCAAGACTTGCTGAGCTGTGGGTATTTTTCAAAGTTGCTGTTAGAAACCTTTGGGATTGTGGTTAGAGAATAAGATTCTTGACCATCATTATATGAGATGATTGCATCATTTGCCTCTCATTTGCCTCTTGCTTTTCAGAGCATGGACTCCCAAGAGCAGGAAAGTGGCAACAAAAGCATGCTGGAGCTGATCCAGGAGACCCAGAAATACTCCAGAACAATGTAACAAGCCAAATCAGTGGTTTAGAACAGCTTTCATGTGAAGAGATAAAAAAATGAACTAGTCTTCCTAGGTGTGGACAGCAGAAGATACAACAAAAAATAACAAGGAAAAACTATTGACAACCAAACTAAGTTATCTATAAGAATTTAAAATAAATGAAAAGTTTTTTTTTTCATAACACATAATTACATTTTAGAATGTATTACTGTGGGGGATTGTAGGAGATAAAACTCAAATCCAGAAACACATTAGAAAGAGTAGTGAGCTGCTTTGTGAGTATGAGTATTTTAGCCAGAGGTTTGTCTGCTCAGGTACAAATGATAGTGCAGAAAAAGTTATGCTACTGTTACACTTTGTACAAGGCATCTTTTCTTTTATCAAACCATCAAGGCTTTTTTCCTTATGTGGCATTTGGTGATTTGCAGCAGAAGTATGAACACCTGATAAGGAAGGAATGCAGATTCTAGGGTGGGAATGCACTGATAAGTAACATGAATCCTGGATAGAAAGACTGGATGGTCTTTACCTCTCTCCTAACAATATATGGATGATTTGTCTTGCAGTATTATCATTCTAAACATTAAACTGCAGAAAGACTGATTTATATCACATGCAGATCAGGAGGATGCTTTCTCTTGAAATTATTTAATCTCATTTAACCATTTTATCTGTTCAGGTATACATCAGAGAACTGCCTATGAGAGAGCACCAGTGAAAGCAAAAATTGGAAAGCCAACTAGAGTGGAACAGGTATTCCCTCACCAAATAGAAAGTACACTGTCGCTATTGGACACGAAATGAGTACACAGAAGCTTGGTAAGTTCAAAAGAGAGAAAGACCTAGTTTTATTCAAACATCTTGTATTTATAGAATTCCAAAGGTGGCTGTGGATTGCAGGATGGAATTACCACCTCTCCAACCACACTGGTCCAAAGATCAATCAATTATTTCTCTCTACCGACAGAGAAATATGCAAACTATTTTATGTGTACATTAAATTGTGTGGGAACTCTGACTCTCAAATATGTAAACATTATCAGAAGGCTAAAGAAGTTTTATGAGAACTTTAAAACTTTTAAAAGAACTATAAAAGAAAACTTAACACTTAAAAATAGGGCAACAGTACACATAGAAAAATGTGAACAGCAGAACAAAGTTAATGGCCTTTGCGTTGCTTAGCTGTAGCTACATACTGAAGATGTGGTGGGTCTTTGTCAGATGAAGCACCTGCTACTCACAGAATACTGCAATTCACATGCAAAATGAGGAGAAAAAGAAAAGGAATCAGAAGGAAGACTTTTCCCTGCCTACAGGTCCTGTATACAGCCCTTAACACTTTGATATGGCACTTGTCATCAAGACTAGTCCTCTTTGGAAAAGGCAGATCCTTCAGTAGGGCTTCTCATAGCCCTGGAGAAGGAGCTTTGTTCCAGCAGCTCAGAGCAGAGGATGCAAACTGTTCTCCTTCCGCTTCCTTCCCATCATAGCTGGTACATACTCAATCCTGCAACTCCAGTACTTCTGGAGGTGAAGTAAATCATCAAAGCACCATCAGACAATGGTGGCAGGCCTTCAGTTTTTTTGTGTTTTGTTTCTGAAATTCCCCTCCACCACCATTCAACATGTATGCTTAAATGTGGCAATAAGGGAAAGATTCATATGCCTTACAGAACTGGCCAAAATAAATATTTCAGGAAGAAAATTATTAGGAGACCCTTTACAGTTCTAAATATATTCACTAGTTCCTTGCAAAAACCAGCTCATTACCTCATCACTTTGTGTGTACTTTTGTCATTGCAAAATTGCTCTTGTTGCAATTTTCAAGAGCTGCAAGCATCAGCACACTACCTGCAATCAGTTTGGCCTGTGATTTGCCATCATCACAACTGCTCAGGTTGGTTTAGGTTTTGGCTTTAATCCTCACAGACATGGTAGTGTCTTGCCAGCAGACTTACTAGGACAGTAAAAAATCCCAGTGTTTGCACCCTGCTCTTGTGCACTGCCCATTTGGGAGCAAATCCAGCATCACTCCAGCAACAGAGATGTGCTACAGCTGGGGCACTGGAGGAAGAAACTGCCAAATTTCTTCTGCCAGTGCCAGAGATAGGAGGAAATGAAGAAAGAATTTTTGAAATTTTTAAAATCTTCATGACACATACATGTTCTGTTTTCCAAAGGTTTATCAAACCCACCTTTCAGAGGAAGAGGAAGATCTGGAAGTTGATGAGTTTGGATTCAGTTACAGGGAACAACTGAAGCCTCTGTTTGGTGCCGGGGGAAAAATGTCAACTAAAGCTGACCAGACAGCTGTGGTGGCTTTCAACATTCAAAGCTCTTAGTGCTGCTGAGGACTTTGAATTACCTCTCATAATGGTCCAGTCCATTAAATCTGACCAGAGAATTTCTCTGACAGCCTTTAGTGCAGGACTTTAACAACAATATTTTGGAAATCTCAATCCCCGTGTCCTCAGGATAGCCCTGATCTCAGGAGTTTTGCTCCTCTAAAGAACTCCACCAAATGGAGATTCCATGGCTTGTCTTTGCAAAGGCTCAGGCTTTCACTTTGCAGTGCTTTTATCCCTGTATTTTCCAATTCCACTCTTTTGTACAATACTTTGCAATTTTTCTTGTATTAATGTCAGCAGTTGTTTCTTGGATCAACCTGGAATCCTTTCTAAAACCTGATGCCATGTTTGTCAGCTTTCATTTCTCTGATACTGAGGTAAATTTTAGCACAGTTTATTGCATCACCGATAGGACAATATAATATTTAAATTTTCTTAGACCTCTGCAGTGAGTACTGTCTACCTCTGACGATCTTTAACTAGTTATTCTATTGATTTGCCAGAAATATTTTCTAAGTTCCTTCAGAGTAAGGGTACTCCTCTTGCATGTTTCCTAAAAAGAAGCTCCCTGCTGTAGGTATTTGAAAATGTTTTGAAGCATTTTAATTTATTCTATATGTGCTATTAATTTATTATTAATTAAATCTAGTTTCGTTTAATGGTATATTTCAAACTATTTTGTCCTTCGTTTGGTCACCAGAGTCGAGGCTCCATTTTAATTTGGTTGTTTGAATGTCAGTCCAGTTATTGAAGGACTCCAGTTTAGTACCAGTAGTCCTCTTACCCTATTGTTTTTTTTCATTCTAATTAGAAGTGAGAGAATTCCCTTAATAGGTGCTATAACCATGCCATGATTTTCTAATAGGAGTCTTTAATAGTACAGTATTGTTTATCCTCATAACATAATATTAAAAATACTGTTATTTCTATTTTTACCTATTCTTTTTCCATGTGAGTCTGTTTTTCACCATCTTCTCCTTGAATAAATGCTGTTTTCACAGAACTGTGCAGGTAAGTTTTATGTAAGTGTCTTTAAAAGGCTGACAGCATGGCATGGGAATCACAGAGATGACAAAGCTTTGAAAAGAACTGGGAAGAATCCCTTTTGAACTGCAAAGGTAGACAGTTCAAAATGTTCAAAGGGTACCTGATTTTGTTTTTTTTCCAGCCTTGCTGCATGAGTTCACTGGGAGAGGAAAGCAGTGGCACTTCCCTGTTTTTCAGGGATGAGATTGTGCTTGAAACAAGGTGACAAGAGAGGCAAAGCTGTAGCATGGAATTGCTAAAAGTCTGTTAAATACTTGATCTCTGGAGACATTATTTATGGAAAATTGGTTGGTTTTTCTTTTTTGTCAGAATGCCAAGAGTGAATCTGTTGAAGAATTTACCGTGGAACTGTAAGGCATCCTGCATTTACTGAAAGTCATAGCACATCTCCATCTGTGGCTGGGATACTGGAACAATGGAGGCTCCATCATCTGTGCTGGGACAACACTGAGTGAAAAATACAGCTGAGAGCAATCATAGTAACTAGGCAAGCCTAAGGGTGGAGTTCTGCTGTGTAGACAACACCCTAGATATTACATCCCAGCACTGACCATTGTACCAAATTTATAAACAGACTTTTCAATTAGCAAGACCACGTAGCCATGGAAGATTTTTTATAGTGCCAGTCACTGTGTTTCTAACCAGCTGAGAATATGTTGTGGATGCTAGGAAGACAAGTAGTTGACTAACATGGCTTATCTCAATTTTTTCCTCACTACTGAGAAGAAAAAAATTATAACCTGAGAAGATCCATATGGTTGAAGGACTTTGTAAAAAACACATAATGCCAGATGCTCTATCAAGAAGCTGCCAGCTAAGGTAGGGGAGCAGAGGTGTCTATGACTCCAGTGGATTTGACCTCAATAACAGCCAGAGCTCAGGAGAGTGGCTGGAAGCTGGCTGACCCAGCAACCCAATCAGAAACATCACTGGCTTGTTCAGTGCACCCACGAGGCTTCCAGTGGCTTCCAGTGACACTTGACCCTTTGCAGTGTGGTGCCCACAGATCAGAGACTGTGCCTCCAGGGAGCTCATGAAGTGGTGTCTGTTCCCTCCCTGCCCAGCAATAAAATAAGAAGGAACAATTCAAATTTTTGCAGCCTGGATGGTCTAGTGGAAAGTGTTCCTGCCCATGGTGTAGGGGGGTTGGAACTAGATGATCCTTAATGGATGAACCATTCTATGGTTCTAAATTTCCTTGTGGACTGTCCCTAAAAGCCTCTTTTCCTTTGTTTTGTCAATGAGCTATCTTAAAGGATGCTCATGATGACATGGGTGACACATGTACCAGCAAAATAAATCTTAGAGCTCAGTCCTTTCTGTGGGAGGGGATGAGAAAGGCCTGCTTGGGGCTATAGTTTGAGTGGTGCACAGAGAGTTTTCTGTGTTGGGGGGAAAATAAGTTCATTACATTCTATAAATTATTGAAGAGAGTAACAGTTCAGGGAAGGAAACTGGTTTAGCCACATAGGATAAAGCTGGCAGAAAATTGACGGGTAACTGAGAGAGTCCTCCACACTGCAGACAACTGCAGAAGATACCTTTATTAACATTTATTTCAAATTCTTTTTTAACATTATATAGATGTTTTGTCCTTCACAACTCCTATTAGAGGGCTGTTCCAGAACCTTGCTTCTCTGATACTTCGAAATCTTTTTCTAATTTCCAGTCTAATTTTATTCATGACTGGTTTATACTAATTTGTTCTTTGCTAACATTATCTTCTTCTTAAAGAGCTCATTTCCTTCTGTGGCATATATTACCTGTTGAATTTATACAGTACAGTCTTAACTCCTCTTGCCTTTCATTTTTCCAGGCTAAACAAGACAACTTCTTTTATATTTCCTTTTGTACTCTAGGCCTGCTCATTTTACCATCCTTCGTGATCTTTCTTGCACTTTTATGTGTTTAAATTATTCCTTTTTTACCACTATATTTTTTTCCATTGAGAGGCCAGAAATATGTATAATAATTTGTATAGGATTTCAGCAGGGACTTATATAATACATTCATATTTAAATTAATATTTAAAAAATATTTGGTTTGACAAATTACCTTTTTTCATTCTTTCCCTGTTCATCTCATAATGCAGTGAATCCTGGTTTTGAATACTACAGCTAAGTCTAAGTCCCCTAAAATTATGAAGCCATATTCTGACTATAAAAGTGCTATCCTTGAAAGTAGCTCTGTTCTAAAAATTTTCTATGGAACCATTACTTTGTGCACTTGTGTTGTTACAGAGCTAGATATATACCCTGGTAAAAAACTATAGAAAGATATTAATCTATTTGTAATGTCTTTGATAGAGCATATTTAATGTATGTCCGTTAATTCTGGTTGCAAAACCAAACATTAGTAGACAACAAGAATCAAAAGAATGAAAATAAATTATTTGGCTTGATCTTTAAGCTAACTCATTGGAGAAAGGTGAGCTAAACAAAGATGACTTAACTTTTAAAAGATTAGGAGAAAAATATTTTAAAATCCCAGTAACAGGAATACAAATGACTCCTATGTCGCATAATGCATTGATGCTACTAAATTTGTACAGACATAATCTCTTTTCAAAATTATCCCTTGACCAGAATTTTTGATATCATCACCCTTTTATGGAATTTACAATATTTACTCTGTACTAAAAAGTGTAAAAATACATAGATAGTACTACATGAAACCTTATTTTATTTCAGTAGACAACTAGATCTTTCTTTTCTTTCAAGATTTTTTGTATGAAATGGCATAATAAGGACACTTGAGCTAAAGGGGTTTAGTAAAGTAGTGCTTTTGGACAAAAAATGGAGAAAAAGGCTAATAGAGCATTGCCAAATCAGAGAGACAGTAAAACAAACAATCAATTCAATGAAGTATTTAAAATCTAAAGCACTTTTTTCAAATTGAAGAAATAGCACAAAAATGCTTCCCATGCTTGGAAGACTCAGAAACTGTAAGAATGCAACTCCCATTAGTATATAAGGACTCTGAAGGGGAGGGAAGGAGGATAGCTGATGAATATTCATAAAGACAACCATATCTCAGTATCACTTTCTTTTCTAAGCTAGCTTTGATTTCTAGATTTTGATTTGGTTTGGTTTATTTTTTTTGGTGTTTTTTTTTTTTTGAGGGGTAGAGGGTAGGATATATTGATCTTGTTAAAGTTTTAAACTTTTAAAAGTTTCATTTTCAACTGATGCACAGTCACCTTAAAGGGAATTAAAATAGTCTCTCCTTTATCTAAACCCAGATTTTAAAGTCTGCAGGTGAGCAGAAGCCTCACTGGTCAAGTACAGCATTAATCCTACACACCCGTGTGAAAGTTTAATGCTTGGGACATATATGAATGGCAGCTATTCCAGCACCTCCTGGTGCCAGCATTACTGGTCTTGAGCTGTTCTTAGTGGTCTTCCTAAGGAAGGCTGAGTTCAGACAGAGGGAACCCACCCTGCCAAGGGTCTTTGCATAGGTTAACCTTATTATCCTGCTGGACTCCATCATGCAGACAATGTGGGGCTCTAGGACGTTTTAGATAATGATGAATAAGACATGGGAGGTTATATAAGTGAGTATTTATTGAGTCAGTGGAAAGAGAGACTTTTTCCCACATGCAGTGTGTGACAGTGTGTGACCTATAAAAATTGTGAGAACACTGATCATCTGCCACAAATGAAACACAGCAGCAGCTCTGGGAAAAAAAATGTTTATATGGAGTCAGTGAGAAGATTCAATATGAAGGATTTTCCCTGCTATCCTGAGGTACTGCCCACTCAAAAAGCCATCTCCATGGAAAGATAATCCAGACACCAAGTGTTAAGAGATTCATTTCAGAGTCCTAGCAGGATCCTGAGCAATATATTTAAACAGGAGGACAAAGTGTGTCACTGAAACACTTTAATTCTGTCTTCCTAAAGTTTATGACTGGCAGGACATTGGCTGTGATTACAGCATGGTAAATTGAACAGTCAGATAACCTTCGAAACCCAGAGGACTCCCGGGTAAAATGTTCACAATGTAAAGCAGTTGCACCTCATTAAGTCAGTGTCATGAAATTCCTCCAATAAAAAAAAAATATCCAACCCTGGTGTTAAGGTGTGCTGTTCAGTGGCTGAGAGCCATCTGGATCCATATTTCTGGCTGAAATGGACAAGCAATC
Source organism: Chloebia gouldiae (assembly GCA_003676055.1). Lineage (NCBI taxonomy): Eukaryota > Metazoa > Chordata > Aves > Passeriformes > Passeridae > Chloebia > Chloebia gouldiae. Next base: position 6,905,409 of record QUSF01000001.1, read on the forward strand.
ACCACGGCTCTTTGTAGAAAAAACAGGATTGCTTTATTTGGCTTGGAGGGAGAATGTCATTGCTCTATGTTCTCTGTACTGGGGTGTATCTTCCTAGAGCCCTGACTGGAAGGCAACTGACTTGTCTCACCTCCAAGATAAACAGCCACCATGGCAGACTTGAGCCTCTGAGAATCAAACCCACTTCTGTGTAGGCTTCATCACCACAGAAGTGAGGTAGTGTGGTGAGCACTTACATACTGAAAGGTACCACTCATGCTAATCCCGCAACTACTGAAGGTGTAGTCTGGTCTGTATCTCTATAGAAGAAGATCATTTGCCACCCCAAGAATCTTAGTATTGTTTCTCAGTGTCTCTAAAACACTGAATCACAAATACCTGGACTGCGAATATCTACTCCTACAAAGCCACAAAGTCACTTTTCCTTGTCTCCGCAATTATATTTCAACAGTCAACTTTCTAGCACTGTGAAGAAAGACTGTCAAGGAGGCAATAAGAGTTTACCTTCACTTTAGTGTCTTGATGAAATAGGACAAACAGAGCTGCATAGGGGGATATGAACTACATAACATGGGAAGTCTTTGCAGTCTGAATCTGCAGTTAACAAGGTCCTGACAGTCTAGAGGAGTTTCCATCAATGTGTGTCTGCCTTCCAAGCAGGCTTTGTCCCCATCAGTCCTGTTTCCAGTTGAGTCACAATGGAGACAAAGAGTCATCTAAATGCTGTTGCTCTATGATCTGTGTCTGCAAACCTCATGGCATGCCTGACTTTTGATCAAGTAACGCCCACAGAGCCAAACTCCTCATGCTCTTGGGACATGCTTTCGTACTGCAGCCCTCCTGCAGCAGTAGCTCAGGAAGACATGTTTATCATGTTTATCTGGGGATTTTCTACAGGAATTGGCAAAATTAGGGCCAGGTTTATATGCAACGACAGGCACACAGTATGATTGGATCTTCAAGCACAAGGGCATCCTCATTCTGCTCACTGGCAGCTGGACACAAGGCACTGCTTTTGGTGGCAGAACAAGGGGGAGTGGTTTTCAGCTGAAAGAGGGTAGATTTAGATTGGATGTAAGAAAGACTGTTTTTTCTGATGAGGGTCTTGAGACACTAGAACAAGTTACCCAGAGAAGATGTGGATGCCATATCCCTGGAAGTGTTCAGGGTCAGGTTGGATGGGGCCTTGAGCAACCTGGTCTAGCGAAAAATGTGCCTGCTCATAGTGAGGAAGTTGGAAGCTTGTACTTTATGTTAATGGTTTTCAAGTTGTTTGACGTTTTCCTTTTTACAGTAGAATCTAATATGATGTCTTCAAAAAAATATAAAATCATAGAATCATAGAATCAGAGTGGCTTGGAGTGGAAGCAACCTTGAAGTTCACCTAAGTCCAAACACTTTGCCATGGCCAGGAACACCATTCACTTGATGAAGTTGCTTAGACCTCGATCCAACCTGGCCTTGAACATTTCCAGAGATGGGCATACCTGTCTCTTGCAAATTTTCTCTTTAGAAGCTTCTTTTAAGTTCTTTTTCAAAAGCCTTCTTATTTTCTAGAATAGCAAGGCTTGTTTGCTCTAAGGGATTTTGAATATAATATGGTTGCCATTACACTGTGGCCTTTTTTGTCTTGTTCATTCTCAGACTAAGCACCAAGAACAAGTCATCGCTTTGTGACCAAAATTCAGAAGACATCATGCTACTTACACAATTCATCCAGTTAACAGAGGAGCAAGTGAACTCATCAACTATTTCTAGGGTTTCTCTCTTTAAAACTTTCCTAACCTTCCATAACACATCAACTTTAATGACCATACTGATAGGTTACTTGTAATATAGTTCAATAAAACATAATTTTAAAAAGACATGGAATTAAATTCCTTAGGTATAAGATAATTAATTATATATTTAATGACTTTGCCTTATTAACTCTGCACTTGAAACCTGAAATGTCACTTATTCACAAGTTAACTTGTGAATAAGTTAAATTATCCAGCTAATTACCAGAGCCTGCTGGCATTTCTTCTACCAGGTTGTTAAAAGTTTGTCAGTGCTGGTACATCTCCCTCACTTGCCTTAGATATGTATAGCAATATGTCATATTTGGGCTTAGTCTTGTTTGTTTTTATGTTTCCTAATAAAAAGGTACTTTACTGACACTTTTTTTGAATTTTACGGATTTGGGTCTGTCTTTTTCACATGTTTACAGCATATATCTAGAAGCAGAGAAATATACAGGTTGGAAAAGAGGCTTAAGATCCCCACTGAGTCCAGCTGCAAGCCCAGTACTGCTAGGTCCACCAATACCATGTCCCTAAGCACCACATCTACATCTCTTTTCAATACCTCCAGGAATGGTGACTCAACCACTTCCAAGGGCAGCCCTTTCCAGTGCTTCATAATTCTTACATTGAAAAAAACTTTCTAATGTCCAATCTAAACCTTGCCTGGCATGACCTGGCACCATTTCCTCTTGTTCTATTACTCATTACTTGGGAGAAGAGGCCAGCCCACACCTTGCTACAACATTTCCTCTAGCTGTTGAGAGGGATAAGGCACAGAGTCTCCTTTTCTCTAGGTTTAACAACCCCAGCTCCATCAGCCACTTCTCATGAGATGTTTGCTCCAGCCCCTGCCCCAGCTTAGCTATTCTTTGGACACTCTTTTTTTGTCATGTTCTTCTTGGATTACATTACGTGCAGACAATATGTTATCCTAAAAGTGTTTTCTTTGCCTCTGCTGGTATTTCCTGCCCACTTTCCTATAATCTTCCTAACTTCCCCCATAGCTGTATCTGCCATCCAGTCATTATGGTTTTTTTTATAGAGATGGAACTTATATGGGAAAAAAATGTTTGCAAAAATGGTGTTTTATCTGCAGATATTTCCTCTCCAGGTTTATTATTATTGCTAATATAATTATTTTGCTGCAAAAAGTTCCTTAAGTTCTGAGACTAAAGGCTGTAATTGACTGAAGAGAGTGAAATACACAGTCCATCAACAGCTGCAGGGCAATTTTTCACAAGAGGTAGTTGTCTGGAACATACTTTTTCCTCTGTCTCTTCAGATTTTTTTATTTTATTTTGGCAATTACATGAAACATTACTTCACCTCTTATTATTCTCTTGCCATTCCTAATAATCTGTGTTTTAATTTAAAACAGCAATTTACAATTCAATTAATATATAACAACACAATTCATTGTAATCATGATGCGATAAATTTGTGTTTTAAGTAATTTTTAATGCTCATAGCAGCTGGATCTGTGAAGTGTGGAAATAGCTACCATTTTTCACCATGTGCAATACTGCCTGTGCAAAGCATCATTTTTTAATTATATCACCACCAAAGCTCAATGTAAGGAAAATGGAGCAACTGGAATTGCAAAAGAAGAGACTTTTTACTTATATTATACAGTTAATGAAGAAAAAAAAGTAATACCAATACATAATTTAAAAAACTGATATAAAGGTGAATTCCCAGATACAATCACTATTGAAAGATGTGTTTTGGGTTAATGTCTTTTAAAAAGTAAAGGAATAGGTTTAATTTACCTCCACCAAAAAAAGAATTAAAAGATTATTACATCTGACCAGAGACTTATTTTTTAGGAATTGCAGATAATGCATTATTAGTTTACTGGTGGATGCTTTTTGCAATTTCTTTTGTGACAGACATGTACTTTTTCAAATTTCTGAATTTCTAAACTATGTAGATAAAAAAAACTCCCCAAGGACTAAGCTGATAATTTCTCTGACTTCTATATTAGCTCCAATGCAATGATAAACTTTATTTGTCTGTAGTTTAGATGTTAAATACAAACCATTAGATGTCACCTGGAAAAAGGATATAAATCCTCTTCCAAGTTCTACTTGAAAAGAGGAGGTTGACTTCAAGTAAATCCTCTCTTCTGCTCCTACCAAAGCCATTTGTACTTGCTATGATCACAAGCTTTTGCCACTACAAAAATTAATCAGGAAGAGAGATTTTCAGGAGTAATTCCATTGTATTGAAAGGAATTCCACTGGTCTAACTGTAAAATCATGAAATAGTCTCACTACATTTTTCTCCCTTCTATCTAATGGAACATTAACATAGGGGTTTTCTGCAATCTTAATTTACTTCTAAAGGAACTTTAGTACAACAACTTTCATTTCCCATCCCAGCAGTGGGCACTATGTCAGTTTGCTCCTGGTCACATGGAGTGTACTCATCAGAATTAATAATTCCATGATTGAGGCTTAGAGTTTTTGAAAATGGGAATTAAGTTACTTTCACCAACCCTTTATTTTAGATTTTTTTTTAACTTAAAAACCTAACAGCTTTTTTTAAGCTTAAAAGCTTAAATTGTAGAAAAATATTCCCAAAACTATGAAAGATCATACATGCAAAAAAAATCCCAAAAAACACCCAACCAAAAAAAACCCTTAACCCAAACTGGAGTAAACTGGGATATATATCCCCTCTTAAGTTACTGGATAACAAAGATATGTCTTAATTAATAGAATGCTATGATCTTTGCATTTCTGCAGGTCAATAGGAAAAGGAAATATATAATTTTAAAACAAAAAAATATATCCTGTATGCAGAAGAGAAGATACTGAAAATTGTCAGATTGGAATATGTAGATACATATGAGTTGGTTTTCCTCAAAAGCAACATTTCTGCATGGGCCATTTCAATACTAATCTTGTATAAATGCATATAAAATAAACATCCACATTCCTTTATGACAGTCATTATACCACTTGTGGAAAAACACAGTGTAAGTGTGAGGCTTTTATTATTGAAACCTCTATTGTATCATAAAAGTCCATTTGAGTTTAGAAATTGTATGTACATTGAACAGAATCAGCAACAGGACCCCAAAAATGTTAATTTCCTACAATTCCTTATTCAAATGCAGAGATAACATCTCTGGCAATTGCGCCACAGACAAAAAAAATGCTGTTCTTTTATGTTATTACTGGCTTTTCAATTCTTACATTTGTCATTGATATATGTGGCATGAAAGTAAAAAATGCATACATAACATAAAGGCTGAGTAAATATACATTAAGGAGAACTAACCCATCAAGTGATTTTACCCTTATCTGCATTTGCAGGTTGGTTAGATCCATCAATGTATGTACCGCCAAACTCTGTAATTCCATTATAGAGGTAGGAGGAAGAATCTGGGAGCCTTTGAGGTGGCGCCATGCATCGTACAGTAAAATCCAGCAAAGTTTCATTTTCAAATATCTGGTGGAGAAGTGGCAAAGTATCTCCAGTAATTTTAAGGACATTTTCCAAATGTTTATTTAGATAAAAGGTAGATAACAGTAAAACTATAAAACCTGCAGCCAGATAACTAGGTTTTATTAATGACCTGCCATATACCGTGGCCGGATAATTAAAGTTCTCCCTTCCTTCTAACCCCCTCCTCCCAGAGAAAGAGAGAGTGGACAAATTTATTTGATAGTTTGATAACCAGGGGACACTGGTTGAAAACTATTGATATAATCAGGGCCTATTCAATTTGCTCACGACAGACACTCCTATCTGCTAATTTCACCTGTGAATAGTTAATTATGCCCCAGATGCATATGGTCGAGCCATTAATAAAATTTGTCTGTCATAGCTTTCTGTATATTCCTTTTTTGTCATCCTCATGTGCATTTTATCTATGGGAATCTTTCCCCCTTTTTTTTCCCTTTTAACATTGCACAAGACAGATGCTAGTGTTATTGGTATTTCAGCAAGGCTCTGTTATAGATGGCATGCAGCAAGGATCAGAATTGCACTTTTAGCCTGTAAAAGACTGGGCCTGTGTACATAATGAAGTTGCTGAAGCATGAATGATAATGGAGTTCTTAACCATTTCACATTTTCAAGCTATGCTTAGGGAATTTGCTTCCAACTAAACAAATGCAAGGGAAAATGTGTTGGACTTTTTTCTTTCCTTCCTTCCTTTTTTTATTTTAGTGTTTATTTGCCAGGATCATAAGGATTTTTACACGTATAGGATGGCTGTTTTTACTTTGTTTCCTTTAAATCTGGCTGCTGTCCCTTTCTTAAGACATTTCTTTGGGTGAATGTAGGTATCAAACCCCAGATTTTCTCTCTCCAGTCATCTGAATTTAATAAAGTGAATACTGTATGCCAAAGCAATTTGCTTTAATCTCTCAATGGCCTCTCAGGACTCAGGAAACTTCTAAGCTTCACATCAAATTTCCCTAATTCTGCCATTTCCTCCAGCTGGGAAAATTTTCTCCCAGTCTTCTCTACCTTATAAAGAGACTGCTTATTTCATCAGAAATAATTTGTTTATTCAGAATACTGCAGGTGAGAACAGGCTGTTTTGCCTAATGTCTCTGAATGTAAGTATCTGAGGAATAGTACCAAAATGATGAATAATTAATTCTTCCCCAGATTTTGCTTACTATTTTTTATCAGACTGGTTTTTTTTACTATCCAAATGTAGTCCTTTAAAGTTGCAGAGGGTTACTCTCTCCTTTGAGGTACCACTTTTTTCAGTATAAATCCTTCTGGTTTCTTGTCCAGCAGTTTCTTGTCCCGGACCTATGTATTACAGTAAAATCTCATGCCCTTCTGACTTGAGAAGATCAAGATGGGGAAGGTCATCAACAGACTCTGGGCCTTGCTGGCCTGTTCAGAGCAGACATCATTCCAATACAGTCATGAAAGGTAGCCATACCTCAAGAAATTTAACAGAGGATCTCCCAAATGTGGTACAGGTTGGAACCTGGTCTCCAAATTGATTGGTGAGTCTTGAAACCTTAACTTCAGCTTTATTTCTTAGGTCTTTTTAGGTCCAGTCCTCAGTATGATAACTGTGATTATCTGTGGTTTTCTTACAAATCTTTCCCTCTGTTTGTTTGCATCACGTCTGATTGAGTTTTGAATCCTTCCTCCCAAAGAACTGAGCTGGCTTCACAAATTTTACGTTTCATGAAATCATTCATGATGTCAAAAAAAGAAATAATCTAGAGATTCTTGCTACCAAGTTTTACCTAGGGGTATTTTTCATCCCTTCCTTTAAGCTATCTAAGAACTCTCCTTGAATGTTTGAAGCTAAATGATAAGGAGAAGCTTGGATATTTTGCTCCTCTCACATTTTGCTCTTTTGATTGCCCAGTCTCGCTGTGTGACAGTGCTAGATAGTCTTGGTAGGTTGCTTTGCTGTAGTCTCCACAGGATGATCATCAGTGGAGGTGAGAAAAGGAGGAGCTGGAGAGCACCTTGGGAAAACACTGTTATTTCTGACTGTGAACAATACTTACCACTATGTAGTTAGAGCCAGTAAGCATTATCACAGACAAAAAATCAAATTATTACATCTGTCTGGAATCTTTAAATGTGATTTTAGAAAAAAAAAAGCATTTAAAATGAAAAGATTGGCAAAAGTAACCCAATTCTGACAAGAAATTTTTTTCTATCAATTAAATGAAAACAGTGACTTGGAAAAAAAAACCCAAACAAAAAAAACCTGTAAAATTTACAAAGCTTCTTATTTTCTTGAGTGGAAATCTGCTTTTACTAAAGAATTCTATATTTCAAGTTTGGTTGCAAACATTTAATTAACATTTTAGTGTGTTTTTTGTTTAAATTTCAGAGCCTTAACAGGATTTGTAACCAGTGACTCTGTGAATTTTCACCCTGAATATTGTGTCAGAGTTCATTCAGGACATCACAGAAGGTGTCCTGGTCTCCATGGGTCAAATTGATCCCATGTCTAGGAATATGGTCTCATACAGAAGGAGAAAAGGAAAATTCAACCATTATATATTGGACACCACAATATAAAAAGTCACTAAGCTATTGAAGAGCATCCAAAGGAAAGTAACAAAGATAATGAAGGGTCTTGAGGGGAAGCTGTGTGAGGAGCAGCTGAAGTCCCTTGGTTTGTCCACCATACTTTTACAAGCAGGGTAGACAAAATGACAGTGAGTTACCCAGAAACTTAAACTGAAAGTCAGAAAAAGAACACTGAAGTGTCCAGCCTTCTGTGACTTTTGGCAGTTGCTGTTCTCTTGGTTTGCAAATTCAAATCCTTCTTGATTACACACACACCTTGATTATGTTGACTTGGACCCAAACATTATGTAAATATTGGGACAACAATTCTGTGAATTTGCATGATGCTTCAGGCAGCTTCAGTATTTCCTTACGGCCCTCAAGTAGTCTTACAGAATTTTGATAGTCATCATTCCAGACTCCTGGCCCAAGCCTAGACTAAGGGTTTTTTATTTCCTTTCTAAATGCTTTGCTGAAGTTGCTACTGCTTTTGTATACTGTAGATGGAGGTCCTAATAGGATACTTTCCATGAGAATTAACCTGTTCTGTATAGCATTTCTTGTTCAGAGCAATCTTGTTTGTCTAGGCAGAAATATGGGACCTTGAAGAGACACAAACATAATTATGCAGCAAAAATAAACAGCTTTTGACTGAAGATAGAATAAGTATATATTTTTTTTTTATTTTTTCTTTTTAATGGGAAACATACAGACAGCAAGTAAGAGTAGTTGGTATTTTAGAAGAATGAGGAGTTGATGGAGGAAGGAGTGAGACCTCTCTCCAGAAAGAGTCACAGTAATGTTTTAAGGTCTCAAAAAATGAACATAAGTCACACACTCATGCAGCCACAGACTGTATGGTCATCATCTCTGGCTGAGCTCTTTAAAAGTTTGTACTGGATAAATCTCCCATTGGATAAATTTCTGGTGCAGACAAGGAGTTATATAATGCTGGAAATCTTTGGCCCAGGATTCATTTCAATGGCCCATGTTAAGAGACAAATCTAAGTCCAAGAGGCAAAGAGGCTCATTGGTTTCTCACATCTGGTTGCCATAGAATTTCAGAGTGTTGACACCTTAAAAGCTGGTCCTCTGCCTGGTTCTTTGGCATGGAGAAGAAGACCATAATCACAGCAGTCTCTCTGTGTCTGAAGTCAAAGCAAGTGGAGGTAGAATACCTCATGAAGACACCTTGTAACCCCAACCATACTGAATTTACTAATGTATAACTAATGTGGCACATTACACATCTAGTTTACAGAGCTGAGCAATTACCTCCCTTAATTTTCATTAATCATAAAAACATATGAGGAATAATATCTTACCTGTTTTATGCAGCTTTTTTCGTGGTTGTCCTCTGCTTACCAGGCTTCCCTTGATGCTCCATAATTGTACAAAGTGTTTAGTCAGCCTGGGCCTGGAAACACTGATAAATGCCATTGTCTTCAATGAGTTTCAAGACTGCATTTCAATCCACTTCCCATGATATCACCAAGATGCAGAGGAGGGACAGGGGATGTGCTGAGTTCACTTGGAGCCACAAGTAAGAACCTCTGCTACCTGTTCTCACAGTTATGCTCATCTGAGTAACAAGACATTTTTATACATGCATATATACATGAGCGTGTATATATATATATATATATATGTGTGTGTTTGTGTGTGTATATATGTATTTATATTTACCTTGTTGATACTATCAATCTGTTCAAAGTCAGTGACTGGTAATCTTTAAGTATTTCATAGTCATTCAAAACTGGATTTAATTACATTGGCCTATTCCAAAACCATCTTTCCTACCTCAATTACAAAGTTACAAAGAAGGTGTCTTGCAAACACTGGAAATATTTGAATTCTCAATAAAAGGTTTTTGAATATTTCTTTAATGGAAAGTCATAAGTATGCAATTAATACCAACACCCTAATAATACATGTGCAGGGAATCTAAGAATCTTTCTTGGATAATTGGACTGTTTCACTTCAGTAAGTTGAGAGTGTGAACAGGAAATGCAAAGAGGAAAATGCACTTGAAATATCTAGAATGACATCTTGAATCCTTAAGACTTAGAGGTCAGTAGATGGAGATACTTAATTCATTCAACATAAGAATGGCCAGAAAAAAAATTTCCAGAAAAACAAATTAACTTGTTTGTATTGTAAGGAGTGTACTGGGCAAGACTTTCATTTTATTCTTTGGCAAAACCAACATTTACACCTTTATAATTAGATAAATAACTGCTTTGCCTGAGGGTTTTGGTTTTTTTTGAGGGGAGGGGGTTGTTGCTTATGTTTTGAATATATATTAATGAGAGAAGGATTTTTTGTAAATTTCTGGAAACACCTGCTCAGCACTTAGCTGTTACCAAGAGACAAGTAGTATTTCTGTTGAGACAGAAATAGAGAACAACATAGAAAGCATTATCATGTAATTATATGGAACACTGGTGTATCAAGGGACATGTGTGCAGTTCTGACCCTCTTCATAATAAAAAGCCCAGGGATATTAAAAAACTTAGAATATATGTGGAGAATCCTGACAGGAAGGGAATCTGAAATAAGGAATGATTTCTGTACAAGAAGAGATTAAATAGATTTGTTCTAATTTTGCAAATTGTTGAAAGTTGGAGGTGAGGTACTGTAAGAAGATACTACTCCATGCTTTTCTTTGATGTTTTCTCTCTAAACATCCAGTTAGAGACCCACAGTTAGAGACACAATGCAGGATGAGATGGGCCTTTGGTCTGAAACTCTGCAGGTGTTCTTATGAGTGGAATGTCTCCTGGCACAACCTTCCTCATGTGTGGGGAGAAATGTTTGTGAGTGTTCCTATAATGTGAGAGATCAGATCCAAATGTGGTTGCTGTGAAAGGGGAATATTGAGTGGTAGCAACTTAAAAATCCTTCTGGAAATGCTGAGTATCTGGTAGCTGTTGAGGATATTGTGAGCAGTGACAATGGGCCTCCTTCCAGGATTAATTTCCATACTGTTGCTTAAGTGCAATTGTCGGTCTGTGCATCCTGCTCTGTACAGGAAAGTGGCAGAGCAAACTGACAGCACTGGAGCTTGCAGAACTGTTTAGAATATAATATTCCAGCAGAACTGTTTATAACATACAACATCCTGTTACCTAACGGAGGCTCCCTCTGCCAGCTGGGTAGAGCAGAGAAACTGAAAGTAATGGCTGGCACTCCTCTGGAGAGCAGGGTTGCCATTAGTCAGCAGTGGACAAGGCAGGTGCTGTTTCTTAGAGGGCTCCAGCATTAAAAATCTTTAGCAGGCCACAAAAAAATGCAGCCTTTGGTCAGCCATGTGAGCTCCTGTGCACTCCTGAAAGAGTGGTGCTTGGCACAGGAACGTGCTGAAGTACACTTGTGCCAGCAAATGCCAGCAGAACACGACTGGCTGCCAAATGCCATGGCAGAGGAGAATCAGGCTAGAGGATTGTGAGTCACGGGTGGTCCTGAAACTGAAAGGAGCAGAGTAGAAGTGATGAAATAAACAGCAGTTAACACCAGCATTGGTGGAGTAATGTTAATCTGGGAAGGTCAGTGGTATCAGGCCAGAAGGATGTTATACTCTAGGGGACAAAGAAGGGAAATTAAATTGACATAGTAAGAAGTGTCTAGGCTATGTGGAGCTGACTCTCAGAGGTATGGCACCTCAGCCCATCTCTGTCTTGCTCTCTTAGCTGGTTCATGAAGCCAGGCTACAACCCATGGGGGCAGTCTGTTTGAAGATCCAGTACATCCCTGCAATGCATGCTGAAAGTTCCTCTCTGTTCAGACAGACAGACAGACCTTCCTTGCCAGGAGGCTGCCAGCTGTCCAGACTCATTTCTGTGGGAGAGTAACCTCCAGGATGGATGAAGACAAAGAATGGAGTGTCAGTATCTTCTTGAGTCTCAGCTTGGTGCAGGGCATGTGGGAAAAGCAGGCTATGATGCAGAGCTGTGGGCACTGAGCACAGCAGCAAGAAGGCATGAGCATGCTCAAAGTCAGTAAATGTCCCAAAATCCATGCTAGCATCCTCATCCCTGCACAGCTCATCCCCATCCTCACAGGCCTCCTCCCTTCAGGAAAGTGATATTGTGCATCTGCCTTTCCTGAGTGAGACCTATGTGCATGGCCATGGCAGGATGCCACATTTTCTCATCATTCTTCTGTGCTGAGCAAGGTAGAAAGACAGAAAGATCTGGCATGAGCTCAATATGTTTTTTTCTTAGCAGGGTTTTGTTTCCCAGAAAGAATTTGTCAATAAATTTTAAATGTAAAAAGTATTCTCTCTCACTGAAATGGATCATCTCCTGAGTAAAAAGTTAAGCTGAAAAAAATTATATTTATATTAAAACATGGAGAAATCATTCTTTACAAAATAAAACAATAAAAAAATAGAAAGAAACCAAACCCCATCTATTTCACACAAAACATATGAAGGCTTCTTATAAACAAATCAAATAATGAAAGAAAACTTTCTTGTACCTATAAATGCACAGTACAGCTAACATTGATTTTTATGAGATACAATTAATAGAACAGTGATATTTCTGTTGAACAAGGAACTGCTTGCAAACCATGTAGACAGCCATGCTACATTTTGAACTAAAACAAACCCCAACAATTAGATTCTAGATATAATTGTCCTAGGAAAAGCCAAAGAGGGATTTTTTCCTATGAGCTGTTGTTAGAAGATTGGGATCTTCCCTTTCCCTACAAGATGTATTAACCTCTGCTGCAACTCATTGTGCAAGTACAATTCTTCTTTTGATCCATTAGCAGAATATGCAGCAAGTAGGTCTATCTCCCTGCCAGGCTTGGTCACATTAATCCTGGCACTTGTCATTAGGCATTTACATGCAATGTTATCCATCCTCTGTGTGTTTTGCTAGACAACAGAGGGTCAGAATACATATTTATCACTAAGGATAAGCAAATTCTTACTCTGTGGAGCACTTCTGCAGTTGAACTGAACCCCATGAGCCACATGCCTAATTTGATTCAGTGTGGGCAGACATTGCAAATATCTTGTTGGACATACCACACTGGTTTCTTGAGATAAATTAATACTCTGTTAATATTTGCAATGTTATTTTAAAATTTCTGTTAGCAATAAGGAAAAGTGATGGTCAAAACTTTTGGATTTACATGCATAACTCAGCAGGCAGAGCTCAAAAAGATGACTGTCTAAAGCAACCCTGGTACCAGTGGCAGCACTGGGATGAAATTCTTACTTGTTTTCCTTCTTTATGATATTTCTGTAATCTAAAAATTCTGTATGTTTTTTTCTGTTTTCCACCACAAAATAAAGCATTTTTGCATTACTCCCAAATAACATAACTGAATTTTAAGGCAGCCTAATATTTCTTGTAGCTCAAATTTAAAAGAAAAAAAAAAAGAATGAGAAGTGTTGCTTGCTACAGAACAGTATTAATCTCATTATTTTTGAAAGCATATTTTCTGCATAAACATCATAGATGCAGAAATAACTAAAACTTAGGTACAATGAGACAGCACATCACTTTGCACTGCCTTTTGCCTGTTTGAAAGAAGAACATATTTGAAAGTGTTTTCAGCTCAAATCCTTCCCTTTGTAAGAGCAACTACCATGCAGTCTGTTAGTAGAATTCAAGGGGGGAAAGAGAAGAATCTCTGTAGAAATGTTAGACATTACCAAATATCTGGAGTCCCAACTATGTTCTGTGCCTGTGATATTTAATCAGAAGCTATCATTTCTAGTAGTAACGTGTCTTGAAAACCCCCCAAAGAAGTTATTAACTTGGAAGTGGAATAGTTTTGTTTATTTTGGTATATAATTTGCTTTATATTTTCACTACACCTCCATTAACCAGCCATTGACTATTAACCTGCTCATTACACTTCCCTTTGAAAATAATGATACAAGGGCAGCTTTATGTCCATTTCCAGCACTCTTGTTACAGTTTCAGTACCTATTACAATTATTAAAATAGTGTCAGTTATGGCTTTCCAGGAAGTGCCTTGAAATTCTATGTGAAAATTATGATGGTTTAATGATTAAGTTCAGTAGACACCATTTTTAATGTTGTCTCTAGATAAAATTAAAAATAAGGAAATAGCTCAAAAATTTGATCAGTATTTCTCTTCTGCTCTTAAAACAAAACCACTGACTATTGCACTTCTGACTTTTCATCAACTTTTCCAAATTCTGTTACCTGATAGAAACAGATTTATAACAGTTACTGGAATTTATTTTGTCACTGTTGGATAGTTAAAATTATGAATTTATGGTCTGAAACATTGCAATAAGTATGGTGTGAAAATTTGCAATAAAACATTAATTGATACCTCTTAGTATACCTCTCTTCCTCAGCAAATAAATTTCCTAGTTTAAATCCTATATTATTATTTAAATATATCTTTTCTGTTTATTAGGCTTTTCTTAATTGCACTGCTGATCTTGTCATTCCAAACAGCAGAACTATTTTATTACTGATTAATTATAGCTTTTTGATGGCATTTTGGATTTAATGGTATCAGTTTTCTTTCATACCATCTATCTGGAATTCTTGCTTCCAAGCTTTTCTGTTAAAATTAATTCTAGCATTATGATGCCAGCCTTTCTCACTAGTTGCTTAATTAAAGTCCCAAATGGTTTAGACATATGCTTAATGTTAATCTGAGTTACATAATCTGACATGTTAGTGAAGCTGACTGTATACATGCTTTAGAGACAAGGAGAGGGGCTGCTAAATTAGGCCAGGCTGAGAAATAGGGATTATTCTGGTGAAATCTCTGGTGGATAATTAATATTTTCTGTGGCAAGATGGCACTTCAGGGTCTGTGAGATTTTTGCTACATGGTGTATGATAAATAGCAAACTTTTTATTTCTTGCTATATCCATTCACAAAGGCATGACAAAACCCCCCAAAATCCTTCTGCATTCCCTTTCATCTATTTCGAAAGGAGCTATGTTTCATTTTACTCTTGGTAAAAGAAATATTTTATATATTGCTTTTCTTTATTACACCTTATTGGTGGAAAATTCTATCAAGTTTTAAAATAAGAGACAAACAAGATGCTACAAAAACATTTCTACAGGTGGCCTTAGCTGCAAAATTTTAGATTAGCCTTAGTTCAGTTGGCAGGGTAAGCTTTGTACCACCATTTATTGGAACAGGGGCCAAGGTTAATGTCCATGTTACTCCTATAAACCTTGTCCTCTCTGTACTGTTAGGCTGTTAGGGTTAAAGAAAGTGATAATTTGAGTTTGAATAGTATTTTTGGTGGTCAAATTGCATTAAATACTTGTAAAACTACACATTTACTAGCATTTTAATTTAATTTCATTATTTATGAAAAAGAGAACATTTTTTGAGCTGACCCTGGGAGTAAATGGGTCATGGTCATAATGTGAAAAGAGAAACTACTCAGCTTTCAAATGAATACTGCAGTCAGTTACTGCAGATGCTGAGGTTTGCTGAATTGATTATCATGTGCTGTAAACGGATTGATGTTGTAAATGCCAAAATTTTGTACAGGCTTAAAATGGTTTCAGACAAAGTCACTGAGAAAAAATCTCATAGGGACTATTAAGTAAAAAATTAATCACCTCTAGCTCTCAAAGGCACTGATAAGATACCAGGGAAATGTTTGGGGGAAGCATCATTACAGGATGCCACAATAATGTGACTCTGTGGTAATTGCATCTATATTAAAAGTTCAGGAAATTATTAATGAGCACTTTTTTGAGTAAAAGTCTTCCAAGAAATATAGCTATTAAAAGCTTTTAAATTACCAGAATTCCATGTCTTAATTTCTTTTTAAATTATGCAAAACTCCCACTTTTGCTTTCTAATGAAGAAATAATAGTTTTAACTAAGTTAAGTATTCAAAGACAATATTGAAAAGAGTATACAAACAGCTTTTTAATTAAAAGTGACAGCAAAATGGATAGAAATATTTCTGACCTCCTTTAATCTATTCCAGAGAATAATATATTTATACTAAACCCCAGAATTACTGGGTTTTATTAAAAGTTGAGTAAGAGCTGTGCATCTCCTCAATTAAGTACTTCCCTTTAAATTATACACTTGCTTCCTACCTATTTAGAATCAATGTTCAAATGTTTTATATTCTTCAGCAGCTTGAAAGTAACTAAAAATAAGAAACTACTACAAAAAGCTATGTCAATCTGTGTAGGACAAGTTTTTATCTATTCCCAACTTCCCTAAAGGTCTAAGCTGAGTAAAGCAAAATCTTGCACAAGTTACAATTTCTGTACTTGAAAACTTTTACTTTATTCATTTCCTTATCTCCCAGAATGAAAATTACAGTATAATTATTGAATTGAGATTAATCTTTAATGCTATGATGGATATCACTAGAGGCTAGACAGTTTCCCAAATCTTTTTTCAAAAATCAAAATTCTAGAAAGAAACTGTTTACTATCAAGCATGTGATGCTGGGCTTTGCAAGAGGCCTTTGCAAGTATCAGGAACACTTTGTGTTAGTTTAACTAAAATCAATGTACAGGGAGCAGCTGTTTCTTCTGAGCATGCTTTAATGTTGGAGTGATATATCTATGCAAAAAAAGAAGTTTTAAAAGCTTTGCAAATAATTATTAAAATGGAAAAATATCTGATCCCTCTTTAAGGAGAAATACAGACCAAACCCAACTGAAAAAAAAGAACCAGAAGTCTCTAAAGTGTAGCCTTAGTACGCTTCATTTACATACATTTAAATTCTCCCCCCACACTGCCACTTCTCCACAGCTCTGTCTCATCCTATGCTGCGATTAGAAAAAGTAATCTGATGCAGAAAGGGCTATCATGGTCATAGCAAAATAGTTAGGAATGTAATGTAATGTATAACAATCACTTGTATATTAAGAATATTTTTTAAATGTTAAAAAGCTAATAAAACCCTATGCTGAAATTGGTTCAGTCTCATATAACTACCTGGAGGCTAATTTAAAATTTTAAAAGGTATTATTAGTCATATTTGTAATACAAGAAAATAGCAATTTTCTATTCTTCACATGTAACTATATTGTATTAATATTCTTATTTCATAGATAAATATACTCCATTTTACAGATCAAATAGGGTTGTACATAATAAATATATTAAAATAAGGTCACAGAATTATGCAACAATGTAGGTCAGAAAGCACCTCTGATGGCATTTGGCCTAAACCCCTGCTTAGACCAGGGCTGACTTTGAAGTGAGATCTAGGTCTGAATTTTGGCCATGTTGTATATGGTCTTTTCTGGTTGAGTTTGGAGCACCCCCCAAAGAAGGAAATCCCATTGCCTCCCTGGGCAATATCTTTCCTAATATCTAATTGGAATTTTCCTTCTCTCAAGCCTATTGCCATCATTCTTTTGCTGGCTAACTCTGGCCTTCTCTGGCATGTCCCACTACATAGCTGAAGTCAGTAATTGTTCCCCTCTTACCCCTCTCTTCTGAAGAGGTCCCTTGATCTCATACACATGAAGACAGAGTGATTGTTTCTAACATCTTTTGAGTGCACGTTTCTAAACCCACAATTTGTGAGCCTCCCTCCCTTAAATAGCAGGTGGCACAGAGCACTGCACTGAACTTGTGAGCCCCTAAAAGAGTGTAAAACTAAGTAAATTCCCTTTAGCCTCATATTGGTATTCTAATGATGGTGCACTCAGTAGCATGCTAAACTTTGATGGCTGTACCTCATTTTGTGTTCAATAAAAGATAACATGAGAGATCATTAGAGTAACTATGTCAGATTAAATGTATTTTCTTGTACAAAAGTCAAGTCCCTTCAGGAATCATTGCAATTTACTTTGTCTCATGGAGAACAATATTTTCCCGCTAGACCTCAACACAAAGGGCCATTACAAAATGTAATTCATATTTCATATGTTCAGAAATGTTCAGCACAAATTACAAATGGAGACTTTAGTGAAGTATTTATGTTCTGTTACCAACAAGATATGTATAAGTAATATGTGTCCCAGGGCTCCAGCCTACACCGCTTACATTTATTTGTTACAGACTGCACTTATACTTTGCAGTTAAACATAAGGTAAGTCATGTTGCTTCTTTGAAAACATAGAAAAGTGCAGCGGACAAAAACATTGTTGTTCCTGAGATTTTCCAACAGCTGCAAAATGACGAAGGTGCCATGCATCACGTAACTGCTGGAACAGCAATATTCCACCCAAACTTCAAAGGGCTCTTCAGTGAACTTCATTCCTTTGCCCCTGAAAAACCTGAGGCTGCATGAGTGCATTTAGAGACTAAAATGAAGCCCTTTAGAGAACTTTCTGTAGTGTCCAGATCATGGAAACACAATGTTTAAAATGCTAAAAAGTATACAGAGCTTCTGGTCTTTGAAACAAAAACCAGAGGTCAGTAAAAAATCCATGAGGCAAAGTTTTCTTGCAGAAGGGTTTAAATACTATTGCATATATGGATAATTTTACCCTGTTAAACTCTTCTCAAAGTGCTATCTTTTCATAAGACAGTAGTAGTTCTCTTTTAAAAGTTTTTCTTTGACAGAAAGTGGTATATCTGGAAGTGATATTCTGCTGGACAGGATCATTAGATTAATGGTTTTCTGTTAGGATGATTCTGCTATTCTTTTTCTACTGTGTTCATAAAATTACAGTTTATATAGTGTTAGTAGCAGGACAGCTTAAAACTCCATTGACATTTGAGTTTTGCAGTTCTTGTATTTCAATTTCAAACAAATTGTGACCATTGAAAATTATAGCAAGACCAAGTCAGGAAAAGCAGAGTATCTGACAATTATAATCTTATATTTTCATTGCTATGCAATTATGAATTCAAGAAAGTAGACATCTCATCCTGCAATATTAATTTTGACTCACACTCACTAGCTGTTACTGTCAGAGCATTTTTCCTTCATTCAGGTGAGTCACCTATCAGGAATCACATTAACATTTCTTTTCTAAGGTTAGTCAGTAGTGCAGCCTAGCAGCAGGGTGCTTCAGTCTCTAATTCTTTAATCTACTGTCTAACTTTACTCTCAGACTGTACAACAGAGAGAGACAATCCCTCCCTATCACCCTCCCACTCTGCTCTTTCCTCCCTCAAGGCAGCAGTAGCATCTATGCCTGTGTGTGCATGTAAAATTCCACATGTTGGGGGTGTGTGTGCATTCACCATTTTTAAAAAAACACCTGAGAGAGACTGGATCAGTGTGGAGGCACAGCACATCAGCACCATTTGTGACTGATATTTTGTGTTTTGTCTGAGGACAAGGCCGAAATAACATCACTCATTTTATCTGGGCAAGCTGACAACTCCAGTGCTCCCCTGTGACAAATATGCCAATAATGGTAATGACTTGCTAATCTCCTATGAATATTCCAGGAAAAAAAAACCCAAAACAATTAATAATGGCATTCAGTATGAATGAATACGAGAAGAGCAAGTTGCATTAGAAACGGGAGTGTCACTAAGACTTCCACATTATTGTCCTTATTAGCTCTGTCCATACTTTTGAAACCATGTGGGGAAACTGAGGAAGACAGTCAAATACAAGACCAGTAAAATAGGAAATTTGAAATGCTTAATTAGTTTATCAAAAACAAGACTGAAAAGTGATATGAAAGTAGTGTGGTAGAAAAGAGAAAATATCCAATATAATCCAGTGTATAATCGTGTATTAAAAAGTTCAGGTTAAAAATAGGCAAATTCAAGTCACCATGGAAAGCAATGGATTTTCTATCTTCACATACAAAATTTACAGATTCCATAAAAATATTCCTTTGTTATATGGGAAACATCTTGAGAGAGAGTCAGCACCTTATGTTATAGAGGTGAAGAGGGAGAAACTTGATCATCACATGGTCTTCTGTAGTCTTAAAATTTATGAGATTGATAGAGTTAATAAAGTTGAAGAACTCTGTTGTTTTTATGCAGCTGAAGAATATTTTAAAAAACATTACTGATTACATTTGTAAATTAAACATGTGTTTTCATTTTAATAAGATTTTCTTACTGAAGCACAGTATCTGCTCACCTCTGCTGTAGTGTAAACGCTGATGCAACATAACAGTGGTGATTTCTGGCAGGAACAAGAACACAATAAAATTAGAGATGAAACAGGTTTGAACCATTCTGCAGAAGACACAAAAATGTAGAAATATAGAAGCAAATGATTTATTCAACCAAAGTTTCACTGCTAAAACAGGGGATGTTACCATTTTAGGCTTCATTTTGGTTAATGATAAGGACATTTAAGTGAAATGGAAAACAGAAAGAAAAATTAGTTTGCTGATCACAAGTCAATTCAGCATTAGCTAAATGTAAGGTAAAATATAAAATGACCTATGGCTATGTGAGAAGCTAAATCTGAATAAGTAAAGGGAAGTGGATACTGAATCCATGTAGAATGAATTCCCAGAGCCTTCAACATTAAACCAAAGATGCTGCTGTTATTAAAATTTGTCTCAAATCAATTAAAAAACTACTGGGAAGGACTTCAGAGCTAACTGGATGTACTCCAAGGAGGATGTTAACAACAGGAAGAGACTCAATGAGAATTAGACCTTGTAGAGGGAAGCAAGACAAATGTCAAAGACTAAAGAAGATGTAAATCGGCTACACCATGACTATTTGACCTCTAGATGGAAGGCATTTTCAGTTTAGTGTCAAAACTAAGTGAATACTTTGATTCAATTTCAAATTATCTGATGTTTTATTGGGGCAAAATGATGGAAAATTTTAGTAAGATTATTGAAACAAAAATATCTTCAGCTGAGACAGGAATAGCACACAAGAAATATTGAATTCTAGCTGGGGGAAATCAAATAATCTCAAAGAGCTGGCAAAGGAATGTCCAGTTCAAACATCAGAAGAAAGATATTTCAACAGTCTTGCAATCAGATGTGAAAAACATTGGGGTAGGAACTAGAGTTGGAAAAGTGAATATGATTAAAATTGTTGCAGGCCTTGTAACCTCAAGTGTATATTATATTTTTGAAAGGTAAGATGATCAAGTATTGAAAGAAAAAAGAAAATTAGACAAGGTGAAGTAAGAACAAATCAAAGCCAGTCTTGTGGAACTGACAGAGGGAGTATATTTTGAATCAATTTGATTTGCATCAGTGGACCTGAAGAAGTGCCACATGGGAAACCGCAACCAAAATTGAGAAAAATGGAATTTACTGGAGAAAGTGTAAGGAAGGTAGGAAGGAAGGGAAATAGGTGAGCAAAGACAGGAACAGGTAGTACTAAAAGGCACACATTAAAATATAAAGTTGAGATTTTACTAGTAAGGATCATGAAATTTTGAGTCAATCCTTTTAAATATTTTCTTGATTGAGCAACAAAATTGTGGCAGAGTTATTTAGAGGATACTGGCACAAAGTCAGCAGCTCCATCAATATCAAAGATTTCCAGAATACTACAGGTATGGGCAATAGAGATGGAGAAAGACTACAATTTTGATGTTTTGATACAGTGGAGGTGTTTCTTCTTGCCCAGAAGCAATGGACTGAATCAGCATCAGGTGCACAGAGAGGCTAAGACAACCAGAGAGCCAGAGAACTCATATTTATGGAAAGGACACTGCAGAAGACTGACTTGTTTATATGAGCAGATTGTACTATAGAGGAGGCTATGATTGCAATCTATAAATATATAAAGTGTGTAAACACAGCGAGGGGAAATAACTTTTTTAATTAAAAGGCAGTGTTGGCATAAGAAGAAATAGAGATAAAAAGATTGTAAATGCATTTAGGTCTAAAATTATGAGATTCCTAACCACTATTCTAGTTCTTCCAGGGAAGTCATTGCAGTTAAAAAGACTTAACTTTGAAGTTGAACCAAATACATTTATTAAATCAGTTTTAGGATACAATTGTTTGTGATATCAAGAGCCAGGACTCAGGGAAGGTCCTAGTCTTATGTTTCACTGAATCGTATTTAAGATCTTTATCAGCACTATTATGTCTACAGGACAGCATTTATATGCACCTTTCCCAGTGTTTCTAGGAGTATAAGCATCTGCAATTATTGAGGGGAAAAAAGTAGATTTTTTTTTCCCAGGCTGGGAATAAGGATAAAAAGAGTGCATTTATTACCAAAGGCATATAGTCCCTGCCATGCTTTCTGCCATCGTAGCTTATGAATGTATTTAGTTTGTTTTGGAGTTGTTTGTAGTAGAAAAAAATTGTTCTGTATGAAGAAAGAGCTACAAAGTTAACACTGAACTGGGGTGCACAAATGTGATACCAGATGGAGACATTTAGTACAGGCATATTTTGGGTAGGAAGGAGGGAGTCTGGGGCCAGCTGTGGGTGATGATGCTGTTTCTGTATTTAGTATAGCCAGACCTGGGACACATTTAGTTCTAAAACCTGTAGAAAAGCACCAGAAGAAACAACAGTCTCAGGATTTTTTGCTTTTCACAAAGTGAAAGTATAGTGAGAAGTTGTGGGGACTAAGGGGTTGATATCAGCTGTAAAAGACTGCTGAGGGGGGTAAGCAGCACATCCTCTAGGATCCAGCAAATAACAGAACAAGAAATGCAGAAGGTATGGGAAGAATTCAGAAAGATCCTTAAAGAAAGCCTGAAGGATGTTCTGAAGCAATTTCAAAATATACAAGGGACATGGTATAAATTCAGAATGAGACCATGACAGCTCAACAGAATATCTCAGAACCTGAAGAGTTTCTAGGGGGCTATTTTATGCTGCTTTTGAAAAAAAATTAATTTCAAATATATAAGTGTAAATCCCTCCAAGATCTGCCTTAGTTCCAGCACCACTGGTGCAGACTCACAGTGCAATGCAGCTCATGTCATTGTTTCCAGAGATAGGCTTCTTTGTGCACCTCCTGCTCTGGGGAACCAGCATGACTCATCTGCCACACAGGAACATTTCAGGGCGTGCTTTGGTTTCATTTTTATCACACCAGGCAGGATGGTGTGGTGCCCTTAATAGCTGTGTGTGATTAATTCATCCAAAATTCAGCATCGACTTCAGAGTAGAGAACTCTTGTTCTGCATCACAGAAGAAACACTGCATCTTTAATCCTTACTTGACTACAGCGCTATGTAGCAAGAGCAAGAAACTGAGAGTAAAGGGGAAAAATTGCACGGACCTTCCCCCCCCCCCCCCCCCCCCCCCCCTTAATTTACATATATGAATGTCTGTTGGAATGAATATACCCACACAGGAAGACACACAAATTGAGTATACTTGTCCACCAGCTTAAATATGATAACATATTTACAATTATTTGTTTAGACATTTTAAATGATATGATTCTTCCTTTATTGTACTGTGAGGATTTAGGAAATAAGAATTTTTTTTTGAAACTTAAAAAGCTAACTAGAGATGAAGTAGCATTTTCTTGTCAGTCACGCAACATTGAGAAAAAAAATTCCTTCTAAAAGAGGCAACACAGGTCTTACACATATAATAGCTGTCAGAGGGAGAGGATGGATTTGGTAGGGCCAACATGTAAAAAGAAACATGTTTGGCTAAGGGAAAGGTATTGTTGAGAGAGAAAATAAGTAGAAGAATGAAAATTTTGGCAGAAATTGACTAAAATTCTATTCCTTGTGTTCAAGTTATTTTCCTCTTATTTTCCTCTATTTCCCAAAGAAATAGTTAAAACAAATCTAATTAGTCTTGAAGAGAGTATGGGCAAGTAATTATAATATGGGGAAATGTGTGATTTTCCCATTTGAAAACAGTTTTTGTGCAGTTTCTTCATAGGTATCAAATCTGCAGTTTAATTTCTAGCTGAAATTTCTGGTTAAATCTTTAATGTAGTTTAACCATGTCTTTGAATACATTGGAATGGTCAGCATTTCTTTTTTTGAGGCAAATTATTAATTTCAGTTTGGAAATATCGGATTAGAAAACTGTCTGTGGGCAAACATTTTGAAGAGGAACAGGAAATAGATCTTCTCTTATACCAACCACAGGCTATTGATTCTGCTTAAAATATGTCAGGCACTATCATACCAAAGTTGCCATCTCTGAGGGCTACTGTACCTTCCTCCACCTCAGCCATATGCCTTGCATTCCCTTCCACCCTTTTGCATGTGCTGAGGGGATCCTTTTCTGCAAGCTGGTCTGCCCAAAACTTAATCAGTGATTTTGGAAGGTTTCAGCTGGAACTGGCGATTCGCCTGCTTGCATTAGTGCCGGTGCCAGGGACAGTGCAGACACGTCCTCTCGGTTCTGCATCAGCTTCAGAGAGCATGAAAAGGTCCATGGACCCCCATCTGCAGTGGTTCAATAGTTCACTTCAGCAAAAATGAGTTCACACAAGTCCCTTCTCTGTGTGGGACTAAAGATAACTCTAGGTCTTAAAAACTATTTTAATCACTGGGAGAAGGAGTATTTGGAAAATGGTAGAAGGACAAATTCCTGATTTTTTCTCTTTACAGCATTTCCTTTTCTAGCATAATCAGACTTTTGTAGGGTGGTGAGAATGCCATGAACGCTATAGTTCCACTCTGCAAATGAGCAACATCAATACCAAGCAGTAGAGTAATTGTCACAAGCTCACTCTTTATCACCGTGGTTTCAGACAAAGTGAAACATCTCCAGATGGGGAAAGCAGTGCCTGGAAGTAAATTGTAGGTTAATGGTTATGATGCTCTTCAGTCAAGTGCGAGCTCTAGCTCACATCCTTCGTGTACGTATTACAGCAGGTGGTTATATAAAATGCCTCATCTCTTCCTAAACAGTGCACATGCAGCAACTCTTTTGTTTAGCACCCAAATCCAATAAATTATCTATTCTTTCTAAAATAATCGTTGCAATAGGGCTGGATGGGGAGAATTTGCTGATGTGCCTTTCAGATAAATCAGTAGTAAGCTTTTTTACTTAAAATGCCTCTTTTTTTTTTTTCTGTTTCTGTTTTAGTGAAAAAGTGGCTTAATAGTGAAAAATGTCAGCCTGAAGGCAACAAAATTAGAGGATTTAAAAAAATCAATACTCTCTAAAAGATAGAAGCATATCTTGGTGTTAGGAATGACTGCAAGTATTTTCAAGGCATAGTCAGAATAAGAGGATCCAAATGAAAAAAAATTAAAAAAGGAAACCTATTCCAATGTGAAAGAGATAATAAGAAATGTAGAATATTTTCCCATTATTGCCAAAGGAAATAGCGAGGAAAGTGGCATTAAAAATAGTACCCTGCAACAACAGAAAAATGTCTGAGGTGTTTGTATTTTTCACCTAGTATCCAATGATCATTAGATTGTGTAGATGTGTTTAGGAGATGGCCTAAATTGATTCCTGCTATTTCAAGTATACAGAGGATAAGAAGGGATGAGTAAGAAGCCAACTCATCTCAAAGGACAGAGTTCCATGGGTGCATTAGCCATCAGATTAAATTACAGTCCTTTTTTTAGATGAAAAAAAAAAGTTGATTTGATAGGTGTTTTTGTCAGTTTAGGTCTATGACGTGAAACACAATGTTTGTAAATTCTTGCTTTGTTATACTACAGAAATATTTCTCAAATTGCCTCCAACCTACTCAAATAAAGAAAAAACTTGTGCATTCTGTGTGTGCAGTGTTTCTGCTGCATGCTCTGTGCATGCAATGTGAAATTGGCCCTAGATGTCCAAAACAATTGGCTGTAACACTTCACATGGCAGTCACAATTACTGAGAATAACTGCACAGGTCCTCACAAGAAAACAGACTTACTCCCTGGTAAGACAAACACAAATGCAGTCCCATTGCCTGAACTTGGGACCACAGAACACAGAACTGGAGTTTTTTCTCAACGAAACTCTAGTCAAAAAATCAGTTTCTAGTCCTGTGCCATTTATTGTGATCCTGATTGATTTTTTTTGTTGCTTCCTATAGGATGATGAGAATAAAGAAAATCATTATTAAATGAATGCAGATCCTAGTAAATATCAATGGGGGCCAAATCTTTTTGACTTTATCTAATGAAGCCAATTTCAGTCACCTTAATGAGGCTATTTATTCCAGACTATATAAAAATACAAAATGCAATCTGATTTGAACAAGCCATTCCTCCTGGGAGCAGGGAAACAGAAAAATAAGTGAAAATACCATTCTTTGAGGGAAGAAAAATAAAATCTTTTATGTTCTTTAATTTAAATTACAGTTGTAATTAAAAATGATATTCCTTTAATCTGAAAATGAGCCTTTGTTCCAATAATAGAAGTGGTGTGTGGTTGAAATTGTGCACTAAAAGTTTATTTCATTGCATCATTTAATGTAAAGCCTTATTGTGTGGCTCTGTTTCCTTCCCATTTTTACTCTTTCCCTTACCTTTTCTGCATAATATATTGGTAAGTAATAAGAAGCAGCACTACAGCTATAATTTAATGGGAAACACAACTGTTTATTGAACCAGATACCCATTATTAATTTAACAACTGTATACAAATGCTTCTGGCAATCAGTGCAATAATTCTGTTTCCTTGATTACTTAGGGTTTGCCATTGGCTCCAGTGGAAGCTTAATCCAACCCTCAGAGGGGAGAAGTGCTGCCTTTTAACACTTGTAAAGAAAGAACAAGTACTAGCCTAATTCAGTTACTGTGCATGCATTCCCTCTGACATCTTTTAAAGACAAACACATTTCTCATGTGGTTTTAGGAAGGCATTAAAACCAGTCTCTTTTTCATAATTTTTCTAATATTTTATGACTCATTTAAAATGAGAAATGTGTGCAGCAAAGAACTTACAAGTATTTCTTTTTTGCAATGAGTTATCAGAGCACACAGTAAGTGAAAAAAAATTGTATCTTTGTCCTAAAACTGTATTACCTACTTTTTAAAGCAGCCATTGTATCATTCAAATTGCAGCACTGCATAATGGGCCCTGTAAAAATATGTACATTTCAAAGATACTCTGGAGAGGTTACATCACAAATTAATTTGGCCCAATGAGACTCTAGAGGGCAGTCTTGGTATAGTAAAAAAAAAAAATATATATTTTACTGTCATTAGAAACCTCAATCATGTAGAGTCAGTGCAAAATGTTAGTGTTAAAAAACCACAAATATTTTTGAAGATGATTTTAATGAAGTTGTCTAATTTTAGCTGAAATATGAGTATCCTTTGATATAAGATTATAATTCACTATAATATAATGTAATTTAAAATTCCATGTATTTTTATATTGTTTAGTTGGATAGCTATGGGGTATAATGAGTGCATCAGAACCAAAAGTACAAGAAGATATGGTTTGCTTCTTGGTTTCAGCTTGTTCAAAAACTACTCACTTCAGACAGTGCATTTCTATCAGCAGTATAAAACTTTACCAAAAGTCCATCAGAAGTCCTTTGCTCAAAGAGAGTAGAATAAAATCCAACATACGCTGCAGATGCAATTTTAATGTCAGTTTTTAAAAGATGTGTTTTACTTTATAAGTAATTAATCTTTATACACAAGTTTTGACTATTGTCGGCAGAAATCAAAATTGCGTGCCTTGTAAATTTTTAATTGAGCAGTTCTTAGATTAAAAAAATCCATTAGTCACTTTCACTGTGTTTAATATTTTAGAAGAAGTTGTTCTGCAAGAAAACAAATCATTGGTAATGAAAAACAATGTGCAGCTTGTAAGTACTTACTGCACAAACTTTTGAAACATGTAACCTTTGTTTCTTTGTAGGCAAACGATATTGCAGGCTTGTTTTAAAATGGGAACTTACTTACTGTGCAAGACTTTCATCTGTATTGTTTAAAACATCTAGAATGGAAAATAAATCATTATTCCCAATTGCTGGAGGGAAATGGGAATTTCCTCCAGCCTTCTCTGTTGGACACAGCACTTGTACTGTAAACGAGTTGGTGTAAAAGGGTTAGTTCCAGCAACCAGAGGTTTGCTGGCTTGGGTCACTCACACAAGGGGATGGATGATGGGAAGAGGTGTAAGACCACAAGCCAAGCTGCAATCCCAAAAACTGCTCAGGCGTCCTTCATTCTTGAAGAAATGAAACTTCCTTGATGCCTCCATCTTTGACTCAGAAAATTCAGAGGAGCAGAGAGTCTTCTGCAGCTTCTCCAGGCAGGACAGACTTTTCTGTTCCAGCTCTGCTTGTTTATCCTCATGCTGAAGCAAGACTGAAATTATTTGCTTCTCTGCCTATATCACATGGTTGGTCAGTAGCAGTCTTGGGGTCTCTGCAGACTGGGTTTGGCAGACAAAAATATAGCTACATCCATTTAAAACACAGTCAAACAAAAAGAAGCCACATTTAAGAAAAATTACTACCTGGTTACAGACCTTTTTTTTTAATCTGTCAAGTAGAACATTTGCTCAGGATATGGAAGTTGGGTTCAGTACCTGCACTGGCCAAGGAGGCTTTAAATTAACATTTTGTGCAAGATTGTTCTCTATACCTCCCTATTTTAGTGGTCTGACAACCGACACTCAAAAAAAAAAAAAAAAAAAAAAAAGGGAGGGCTAGTGCGAGAAATAGGTAGGAGCTTAAAGAAAGATTCATTGTAGAGGTCTCCACACTAACAACAGGCAGGCTGGGACACCCTACCTCTTCAACCAGGTAACAAAGATGTGCTGAATATTCTGCCTTTTCTACAGTGTTGTCTGCATTTTTAGCATTTTATGTTCATCCTTGGCTTTTAATGCAGTACAAGATGCATTAAAATTAGAATAATAATTATTTCATCTATTGGAAACCCTTATTTTTTTTTCTGTTTGAGGATGTGTCTTTTGCCTCTCCCTGAAAGTATGCAAAGAAGCTTCCTCAAGTGATGAGTATTTTTGCTTTGGTATTGAAATTTCCACAGTTCCTAGTTATAGGTACTTATGCTATTTTGCAGTCTGTCTGAAACTAGGATTCTTTTTCTGACAAATTGAAAAAAAAACCATTAAAAAATCAACGAAGCAATAACTCTGTTATTCTTTGCATACCAGACAATGTCTTCAGATTCCTATTGATGAAAAGGGCACTTACAAAGATTCTATTCTGATATCTAACTTCTTAATTCAAATTGTTGCTGATTTTGTGCAATGCTTGATTAAGATTAATACAAAAGACTGTATTCTTTAAAATCAAACCATTCTCTATTCTCAGTATCCTGCCAAATTTGCTAAGGCATAAATTGCTAAGTGTAAGCAACTTCATATATATTTATGATTTTGATATACATAAATAGCAGGAAGCACCTAAAGTTTTTGTTGACTTTGTTGTTTTTGAAAAAGTGTTTATTAAAGACTGAATTCTTTTATAATATCAGGATATGCAAATAATGTAGCTAAGCCTTCCAGGTACAAGTCTCTTCCAGTGACTAAAGCAAAAATCTGCAGGAGTATTTATAATTTCCACTTAGACAATCAATAGAATTCAAAAAAAGAAAATCCAGACAAGAAATGTGTATTTCATGAAAATTTACTTTTCTGTTACAATTAATAGACTTATTAATAGTGCTAGTAAGCCTATGTCCCACAGAAACTTAAGTAGTCAAGTACTAAACAACTCTTATTCCAGATAAGAGTAGAGTGTAAAGATTACTACAAAAGACAGTAGTGTACATGGAAAGCAGTTTCAACAAACACTCATTCTCATTCTTCACTAAAACATAGCAACTTCCTTCAAAGAATAAAAGCTATTACCTTACAAGTGTGATGTCCTTATCCAAACCAAAGTCCTTTCCTTATTATCAGTTTCCAAGGCACTTTTGTGAACTACACCATGAATTTTATGTGACAGTGACACTCTCTGTAGGAGTACTACCTGAATTTCACTGTTGTGAAAATTCAAGTGGAAAAAATATAAAAGTTCAGAAGTCATTTTATATTCTTTTGTGGGGAGACTGTCAGTAAAATGACTGCAATTCTCATTTTCAGACTTAAAGTATAGACTTAGAAATTTAGACTGTTTTTGTCTCTTACAAGCTTACTGCTGAGCTTTTCCCATCAAAGGATCTTTACTGAGCTTGATGGTGGATCTATAAGAGCAAACTTACACAGCAACCCCCCCACCCCTTCCTAGACATACATGTAGTTTGCCTTAGATATATATATAATATTGAACTTAATGTAATTATTATACACAGATGCATCCTCAGTTTTTATCTTTGTAAGCATTTAGAACACAGTAGTTTCTAAGGACAAACTTCATGGAAGTCTACTGGTGTCTAGGTGACATAAATAAGTATAGATGGAAACTGAAATGCCAAAATCCTTGTCCACATCTTATGCCTCTCCAGATGTTCTCTTACCACCTGGAAAAGCACGTGGGAAGGGAAAGTATATATGCTGATAGTCCCTCAAAGGAAAGAAAAATGCAGTTAGATACACTGGATTAAGGACAAAAACTGTGAAAGAATTTAATAATATCTAAAGGAGCATATCTAAATTTTTAAAAAAAGTCAATATTGTAGTAGATCACACCATATAACATCACTTCAAAAATGGTGGTGCCCTATGAGGCAGTCAGTCCCTGCTTCAGCTTCTTCTCCAATATGAAAAACAGTTCAGCAAAGTTAGCAGCAGTTTCAAATGTTTCTGCAGCTTGCTGGCTTAGCAGCCTGTCCTTCCAGAGACACCGTCAGTATCTCCAAGTAAGACCAAGCAGAACTTGGCAGAATTAAGGTGCTGACTGCTGTTTGTGTATGTTGTCTGAGTACACTGCATATTTTTAAGCATAAGTGTAACTGTGCCAGCTTTTGCAAGAATTTCATCAGGCATAGCCTTGAACTCCCAATGTTTTTTTCTAGTCATTATAGAAAAAAACACATGAATGTAGATATAAATAATGTTGGCTGTCTCATCTGATGGTACATAAATTCTTCTCTGTAAAGGACAATCCTTTTTCTTCTTCTTTCAGGGAGGAAGAGAAAGATTTTACAGCTCTATATCTAAGTGAGAAAGGGAAACAATATACTTTGCACCTGACTTCTATTACACACACACACCTGGGTACCACCATGGGCTGAAAAAATGGGTGCTCTCTGTCAAGGTCATTTCCTCAGCAGGATGTGATGACAGCTTGTGCTGAGGCAGTGAGTCCAGAATTTTCCCTCCTGAGTGGAATAACTAACAAATAGCTACAGCTGAAGATATTCCAGTATGAATTAAGAGAGATGTAAATCACTGTCAAATTAACAAGGTTGACAAAGTGGTTCAGAAGTTCAGCAATGCTCTCTGAAAGTGTGAAAGCATAATGCGGAGAATGCAAATGAAATCTGCAGGACTCTTCTAAGGGTCATTAATCTTCATACAGTGCTAAAGCTCTACCCAAACTGTGTTTACAAAAACTGCAAACAGACATTGGTTTTGATCAACAGAAAACCTCAACAATATTTAGATATGCTTTTCTTTTAGATACTGGAGCAAGGGCACCCAACAGCCATTTAAGGAGCATTTGAGCCTGGGCAAATGGGAAATGCTAGATCTCAAGTGCAAGGGTTATTTATTGGACCAAAGTTAAGAGAACTCTAGCTGGCTCATTTCTGTACAAGGGAAGTCTTAGCTGGCAAAGGCCTTAGGAACAATCTTTTTGTGTATAAGGGAACTGTCTCTGATACTGATTAATTGGGAAGGAGTGCCAATCCTTCTATCATGAACATGCTAGAGGATTAGGTGTCTTGCTCTTCCCTGTCAGGATGGAAGATTATTTGCGGTTGAAAAGACTTGAGTGCTAGCAAGGTCAGCATTATTACTTTTGTTAATCTTGATGTGGTGCTATGTTTGTTATTTAATGCTTGTTATTTGTATATCTTTATGCTGTGCAAAGAAGAACTGCTGCCTTAACTTCCAATTACGGTGTGTGACTGAGATAATGTGAACGGCAGGATGGGAGTGGGAGTATGGCAGCACTGATGAGTTCTTTCTCTCTGCCTTCTGCTGCTAAGCAGTTGTCATCTTGTTTATTCTCTAAAATTACTAATTGCCCCACTGCAATCACATAAAAGCCAAATGAAAACACCAACTAAGCACTTCTCCAATTTTCTTTTGCTGGTGCATTCAGCAGATGCGTGAGTTAGGGCTCAAGGTATTTTTGAACCCTGAACTCCTTGGGTTCCCAACAGAGATTATTGTGCCTCCAAAGAAGGGATATTTTTGGGGCCACTGACACATGATGATCAGCAGCAGGCATTTACCTGTGACCATCACTGCTGAAAAACCTGTCACACCTCACAGTGTGATAGTCCAAGCAGAAACCATGAAGTGTCCAATTTAGTTCAGTTTTCAAACAACAGAAACAGCATAACAAAGCTCAAAGACCTTTTATTAAGGGAAAGTAACTCATACTCATACTTTGTATCCAGAATGGGTGATATATTTCCTGTAGAAGTGAACTAAAATGTTTGGACAGCAAATAGTGGAGTAGCCCATATGAATAAAATAGTAGATCTGTGAAGAAATTCCATTAATAAATTATACTTTTCTAAAGGCAGTCATAAATATAAGAAACCATTTCTTTCAATTTCATAGTTGCTGTCCCAAAATAATGGAGACCCATTGTCAACCTTTCCATAAAATCTCATCTTTTTATTTATAGGAATTTTCAAGCATGTATACAGGAGAGAAAGTGTGCAAAAAAGTTTAAAACTGGCTTTAAATAATTAATATATTATGTGGAGAAGTTTTGACCTAGGAATTTTTAAAAGTGTACACATATATGTGTGTGTATGTATATAATTTTTGAACATGCCCAGAAATTAGCTTTGTTCACTGATGAATTAATCAGATTTTTAATGCACATTAAAATGTAACTGTTGAAAGGTAAGAAAGACACCTGTGGTTATTCCTCATGAGGGTGTCACAGAGAAGCCAAAGGCTCAGACATGCAGCAATCAGCATTTTCATGGCTGCAAGGGGAAGCACAACCTGTTTGATATTCCATTAAACCAAAGGAGGAGTAGCTGATATGATAATAAGGCTAACTATTACAGACAGAATAATCCTTCCTTTCATCTTTGGTTTTAACTACTACTATGGGATGGGGATCAGGGAGAACACATGTGTTTTTTTCTGTTCTATCTTGGTACCATCAGTATGATAATACCTTCTTTTAATTCTGAAGCAATTAGTTCACATGGCAAAATAAAGATAAAATCTACATTTTCTCTTGTTCAAAGCATTTCAACTGACAACTAAGATCCATAAAGCTGGTTTGCTTTTTTTAATTCTGCTGTATTAAAATAATTTTATTTAAATTTTTTTTTAATGCTGTTGTTATTTTTATCTTCACTTCTGTCATTATCAGCTTTTCTCTCTTTTTAAGTCATTACCTGGTGAGATTCTTCATGTTTCTTTCTTTTTTTAACTGCTTTGTCATTGTTTTCCAGAATGCTCCACAAAACTCAGATGACAATATTTCAATAATACCTGCTGGAATTTTACATTTAATTGAAATACATCTGTGTCAAATACTTTCATAAATTTCTTGTAATTCCACTCCAGGAAGAAAATATGAGGGATCCTTTGGAACTGACCTGACAAGTGCCTTTTCCAGAGGTCTTTAGCTCAACTGCAGGTTGACAGGTCCATGGAGATACCACCAGTGCAGAGGGATGCTGTGCTGTTCCTCTCATTATCTCCTTGGCCAGATCCAGCACAGAGGAGTTCTTGGATCCCAAAAGCATGTGGTAGGGCACTGGCCCATAGATGCCTGCCCTAATGACACCGGGGAGAGAATTATCCTGCACAACAGCTGAGGCTACTGCTGTGCCCTCTGCCACACACCATGGTGAGATCCACCAGGCCAAGCTGGGCCATTGCTGTAATCCCTGTGAAGAGTGAGCTTTGAACAAGGACTCTCACTGCTGGTTCTTGTTTCCCAGTGATACAATGACAACTTCCCTCTTAAGGTTTGGAGGTCCTCTCTTGGGTGCTGAACTTGGCTTTCCAGTCCTGGGCACTTCATTTCCTGGCTA
Organism: Chloebia gouldiae; assembly: GCA_003676055.1. Lineage (NCBI taxonomy): Eukaryota > Metazoa > Chordata > Aves > Passeriformes > Passeridae > Chloebia > Chloebia gouldiae. Next base: position 6,939,044 of record QUSF01000001.1, read on the forward strand.
ATTCCTCAGTATTCTGCCCATTCGTCCTCCCAAGGAGGAGCACTGTGCTCACCCTGCTGTTGGGAAGGTGAGCCTTCATAAGCTGACTGGGTGCCAAATGTGACTTCTTGGCATGACATTTAAAAGCATAGAGAAGTCAGGTCACTACAGTGTGGATCCCATTTGTAGAACATGATCCATTAGGTAAGACTTGTACTGTCTTTACCACTATTTTGATAATCTGTGCTGCTTCGAAGATTTCTAATTGACTTACCGGGATCATAGAGAGGCTGCTCACAATAATCTTTGAAATGATGATCAGAGTCATGATGATCAAAAGTTGTGCCTGAGGACTGGAAGAAATCAAATGTCACTCCAGTTTTCAAAAAGAGCAAGAAGCAGGACCCAGGGAACTTAGGAGCCTGTCAGTCTAACCTCAATCCCTAGAAAGATGAAGGCGTACCTCATTCTAAAGGCAATCTCTATCCTCATGGTTGACAAGAAGGTGATCAGTAGTCAGCATGGATTCTCTAAAGGTAAAACATGCTTGACTGATTGACTTCTGTGATAAAACAGGTTCCTGAATGGATGAGAAGAGAGCAGTGGGTATTGTCAAGCCTGACAGCAAAGCTCTCAACACTGTCTCTCTAAACATCCTCGTAGGCAGCCCCAGGAAGTGTGGAGGGGATGAGTGGACAGGGAGGTGGATTGAGAACTGCCCGAAAGGCACATAGCAAAGGGCTGTAATCAGTGGCACAGGGTCCAGCTGGAGGCCTGTCACTAGCAGTGTCCCCTGAGATTCAATACTGGGCCCAGTGTTGTTTAACTTGTTCATCAGTGACTCAGATGAAGGGACAGAGGCCTCCTCAGCAAGTTCCCTGATGACACAGAGCTGGGAGGAGTGGGCAACACCCCAAAGGGCTTCAGAGGGACCTCGACAGGTTGGAGAGATGGGCAGAGAGGAACTGTCTGAAATTCAACAAAGGCAAATGCAGGATCCTGCACCTGGGGAGGAGTAACCCCCTGCACCAGGATAGGCTGGGGGCTGAGCTGCTGGAGAGCAGCTCTGTGGAGAAGGACCTGGGGGTCCTGGAAGACAACAAGCTGTCCGTGATCCAGCAGTGTGTCCTGGTGGCCAAGACAGCCAATGGTTTCCTGGGATGAATTAGGAAGAGCATTTTCAGTAGATCAAATGAAGTCATCCTGCCCCTCTACTCAGCCCTAGTGGGGGCCACATCTGGAGTGCTATGTCCAGTTCTGGGCTCCTCAGGACAAGAGAGTTCTTGAAGTGGGTCCAGAGGAGGGCAACAAAGGTGATTAAGGGACTGGAGCATCTCTTATGAGGAAAGGCTGAGGAAACATGGGTTGTTCAGCCTCGAGAAGAGACAACAGAGAGGGGACCTCACAGATGTCTAGAAGTACCTGAAGGGAGAATGTCAAGAGAATGGAGCCAGGCCCTTGGTGGTGGCAGCAATAAAATGGGCAGAAACCAACACACAGGATTTTTTAGTTCAATATGAGGAATAACCTCTTCACCGTGTGGGTGACCAAGCACTGGGACAGGTTGTCCAGAGAAGTTATGGAGTTCCCCTCACTGAAGATATTCAAGAACCATCTGGAGACAATCCTGTGCCATGTGCTTTAGGATGACCCTGCTGGAGCAGGGAGATTGGACCAGAAGACCCACTGTGATCACTTCCAACCTGACCCACTCTGTGATTCTGTGATTCTTAGAGATCTTTCCAACCTGCCTCATTTTTATTATCAGAAATTCCTCAATCCTGGAAATCTTTTTCTATGATCAGGTTCACTACAACAACTGAGCCAGCAAATTAAGGATTTTAAAGAAAAAGTAGTCTTCAATCTAATAAAGTAACATATTTTGTTATCAAAACCATGGATACATACAATATCTAACGAGATGTAGACTGGCAAAAATCATACAGCTAACTTTCTGCTTCTAAAAAAATAACATACAGGTTCTTTCTTTCAACAGGAAGGAAAAAGAGAGAAAAGAGAAAATTTCTACTATTTAAACTTCAGAAATGTGTTGCTGAGATACTTTTTGCCTTGAATGAGTTTTATTTTTCTTAACTGTGGAGTTATAAGATTTGGGGTCAATCAAGTTTCTGAAGGAAGAGAATTCCATATTAAGAAGACTCATCTTTCTCTTAGCTCAAGAAAGGCTTTTAACACTTCTGTACTGTTGACTATAAAATATGGAGCAATAGGGTGGGAACATTTAATATACTCGAGCTGAAACTAAAACCTGGACAATGAAGCATGAAATGAAGTATGCTTGATATGACAGAGAAACAGAATTAACAAATAGGTAAGACAGAGAAAGTACGTAAAAGAACAATCTTTATGAATAAAAGGACACTAGAGTGATTGTGACTTGAAGAGGGCAAAATTAAAGACAGAATGGGTTTATGAAGAAATGGGTTACAGCATATGTAATCATCAGAACACTTAAGAAAGTATCATAAAAATATCTTTTCTCCTCTGACTTATTACAAAACAGATGCATGACTGGATTGCATGAAGAATGCTGCTTCAGACGGGTAGGAATTTAAAGTATTGTAAAGCAATTAAAAATTACATTAATTACACTGCTTGATAGTACCGTATACTTGTCTCTATTGAAGGAAGGATATTCTTATGTTTCTGTGACAAGCTTTCTTAAGGGGAAACCACAACAACTAGAGAAACATAAAGAGTTTCTATAATCTTGTAATCACGCATGTCATACACAATGTACTATTTTCCCTCTTTATAGCAGAAATGTTCAGAAATAATATAAAGTAGATGCTTCAAATTATGTTTTCTGTGACAGAAGTTAATTCTAAAGTAAGTATTCCATGAAAGAGAAACAGAGAAAACATTTTTACATGTCTATCATTTGTCCTTAGAGGACACAAAACAAATATGTTTTTTAAAGCTTGACACTGGTATTATTCTGTGTGGCCTGCGGCTATATGCTTTTTCCATTTTGTAGAATTGAAGGATAAGAAAACAGCTTTGCATTAAGAGGAACACATTGTACAGGTTAATCATAACCATGCAGAAATCAAAATGCTGCCAACAAAATAATGGCGTACTAGTGCCAAGGGAGTCACCAGGATGACTGTGAGGGAAGCTGTGGGAGAATAACAACTCCTTTGCATGTGGGGAAGTATTTCAGGCATGTGCTTCTAAATTAATTATTGATGTGGCTGAAACAGAAGTTTTTACTACTGTCGACAATAGCAAATACTCGTAAAAATTTAATTGGCTAAAAGTTAATTTCAGTGTTCCTTAATCATGAAATGCATTAATTGAGAAGAGCCTTTTTTAAGATGTTTAAATTTTAAAAGGAAATACAGCAGAAAAGCAGAATCAGGCAGGGAACGTAACAAATGTAAAAATGTTGACAGAAGTGAGAGTCATTACCTAGTCAATATTGTATCAATTAACCAAACTAACTGTAGTCCCGAGTGAGAACTAAGTAAAATGGCATGATTTTCTAGTTAGTCAGACTCATTCCCATTATCCATTATGTGTGTACATTAGTGTGTACAAATCAAACTAAAAAGCAGTGCCACATAAAATGTGGAAGAATTAGACAAAATAGTGTTTGTAAGAATTTTAAATGCTCTAAATCCATTAAATAATAAATAAATCATAATTTGTACCGGTGACAGTTGCTACTTTTGAAGGAGAGTGGTTAGTCTGCTGGCAGCTACCAGCTCTCCTTAGGCTGCTGTGGGAACATCTGAGAATCACTTATCTATATTGCAAACAAATGGCATCCCAAGACATGGGTAAAAGTACTTCCAGATTTTCAGTTTAGCAAGTATAACTACTAAAAAAAAAGTGAACACAAACAATTTTTTTTTGTTAAGATGTGTGACAACAGTCTGAGACTGACCTAACTGCAACCAGACTCTTTTGGCAATAGCAATACTGAGTTTTTTGTTCAGCATAGCTGAGCAGCATAACACAGCCATATTTAAATAACTGGAATGGAAAACTACATACACAGTCAGATGGCTAAGCTTGTAAAATATCTTCACTTACAGAGTTTATATTTTTAGCTCTAAGTTTGTAACATCTCAATACCTCTGAGAAGCTGTTGAAAAGAATCTATTCAGAGGGGACAACATAAAAAGTAAGAGCATGTAATTTTATCACTGGAGTATCAGGACAGCCTTTAGGTCCCTTTGAGGGACTTGTGGGTAACCAAGAAAAAGCTTGTATATTTTCTATGTCATTTCTATGCCAAGTGTCTGAACACAGCAGTAAATTTACAGAAATACCTGGAAGGCCACTTATCATACAAATTCCCCATATGAGAACCTGTGATTGAGACTTCCTTTGACACTGCTAGGAAATCATGGAGGAGCTTTTGAGAAAGTGTTCAGAATGCTGTGAGAGTCACTGGACAGCAGTGAGACTGTAACATTTCAGTGAGCACCACTGCTGGCACACACAGGCTCATCTGATGTTGTGTCACCACTGTTTGTTACATAATGTAGCACCCAAGAGAGAATAATGTAAAACTTATTTAGTTATTTTAATACTTAAGGGAGTGTATTTTAAATGCTAACAATCCTTTCTGATTGAACTTACACTGATAAAATACAAAATGTTGTTGATTGGTAATGGCTAGCTTTTAACTCTGAGCTACAATTACACATGAAAAGAATTATTTGGATTAAACTGTACATGAGGCTGTCCTGAGATAATTTCAGCTATGATGTTTACATATATAAAGGACATCTGTTTTGCTGTATTGTTTTGTGACAATTATGGTCATCTAACACCTAACAAAGCTCTTTCCCATCATAATTTATGCAAACGATTATTACCACAATGCACTACAGTAAATTTGCCCAAAATATATCTAGATCCTAGATGGGTAAAAGTCTCATTTGCTTTCATCCTACAGTTTGAAGACCTGTACATATAATCACTTTTCAGAGAGCTAAAAAATTCAAACCAGGTAATACACTACAAAAGACGAAGAACCTATGGATGACCTTTTGTTTGTATAGTTTTACCAATATTGATAACATAATCTCACTATAGCTTGATCTAACAAATAATATTATTCATTGAAAAGACATTACATATTGTGAAAAGTTTGCAATTTTTTATGAGCAAATTTTTCTGTCGTGCTTATGAAACAGCTGCAATACATATAAGCCAGTGGCAAAAGCACTAAGCATTATATGTTCCTGTTTAACTGAGGCTGGGATACTTATTGAAAGTCTTCTGAAGCAGCTTATTTGTACAGAAGCTCAAGATTTTGTCTGAAAAGGCTGCTTCATGGGTTAATGTATTCACCTATAAATAAAAGCAGTGACAGCTCTCCTGTCAGTACACACTGATGGACGGTTCCTTTTTTCACCATTACAGCCTTGTGAATGTGGGAAAATTAATTTAAGTGGTAGTTAATTTCTAATGAATTCCATTCAAGCGGTTAATATGGTCCCTTGATGTTATGGTAACCTTCATGGATCATTGCATTATGTAAATAAATTCTACTTTATGGTGGTTTATTAAAAAAGAGGAAGATTGGTGAGTCCAGTCAAACCTTCACATATACAAACCTGCACAAAATTTCTTAAGAAATTGCTAAAAATAGACTGTTTGAGAAAAATACACTCAGTATCTTACAAAGTATACCATTCATCTTGATAAGACATCTAATTTTTATATGATTTTGGCAGGATCATCTATTATTTGGAGCTGAGAACAAGATTTTTGGGAAGAAATCCTCTTCACTCAAAATGGTATTACAAATGCAAGTGTGTGTGTCCTTGAGGGACTCTCTAAGCCCTTACACCAGCTGTTTTGCACAAGCATGAATCTCTGGACCAGGTTTCACACATCTCAGCTCCCATTGTATTCCCTCTGCTGGGAGGAGACCTCTGACAGGGTGTGCTCTGAGGAGGACATATCCATGGCATCTTACTCCTTGAAATCAGATGGCCAGTGAGTTGTTTAAAGGCAATCCTGAAATATATAGGGTGATGTATGTTTCCAAGAAACATAAGGTAGACATTCATCTGCCATACTGGCAAACACAAAAATATTCGGGAGGACAGAATTATGTAAAATATTTCATAAAATATTAACTCAAAAGGTGTATGGTGTAACCAATAATGTCCAAGAATGTAGGAGAGGGAATGCTTGTAGGTAGTATCTTTTAAAAGACAGTTAAGACAGTTAGAAAAAAAGCTGGTAAGCTTTGGCATGTGTGAGAATGACTTGTCTACTCAAAAGATTTCTTATTTTTTTCTAACAATAACAGTGATCTCATAAAATATATTACCTTTCCTATAAGGCCTATCTCACAAATTCAAACATTCCACGTAAGTGTTATTAGAATGATGAGAGGAACAGAAAATCTGCTTCATGAGGAAAGACCTGTTCAGCTTAGGAAAACAAATGATTTGAGAAAGGACATGGGAGCTACCTAGAAATAAATATCAAGTAGGTAAATTCTCCAGGAACAGAAGCACTGTTTAACCAAAAAGGTGATGTTGGCATAAGTATAAACAAGTTGTGAAGAAATGTAGAGCTGTAGATAGAAGATTAGGAAAAGGAGGGAAGTTCTAGATTGAAGAGTCATTTTAGCAAAAAACACTTAGTATTCAATGCAGAATTTAATGTATTTATTTAAATAATATGAAGTAGTTGCCAGCATAGCAGGGAGTTGGAGTTTATCCACTGCGTTCGTGACTTTTTCCATTGATCACCATTCTCTGGACAAAGTGTCGTAGAGCTGTGACCATATTCCTCACAGGTAGCACCTTTCCATGCTATGCCATGGTTAAGGAGACCCTAGATGATGAATGTTTCAAAGGCCTTAACACCAATGGCCTCTACCTTGTGGCCCTGCCATCACAGCTCTCTGCCCTTCTGCTCATGGCACACAGAGACATTGTCTGATTCACACTTGGCACCCAGCTATACCACCTGTCCCTGTGAGCCTTAATGTCAGATCCACGTAGTATTGCTCTTCACTTTCTTAAGCAGTATCAAGGAATGGACCTTAAACTCACCAGAAAGGATTTCCATAAAAATCTTTTTGCCTTTCCTTGCCTGTTTTTCCCCCCTGAATGTTCTTTAAACATTACGCATCATAAATCTTAAGCTCTTTAAAAGACAGCATTTTTTTCAAGGTGCCCAATTAAATGAGATGGGTGACTTGCAGCCTTCCATGTCTGTGCTTTTGTTGGATAATGCTGAGAATCTATGCTGTGTGCAGAAGGCCATGGTATGAAGCAATGTGAGACATCCTTTACATAAAAAAACTGTTAGCAAACAAATGCTTTACAGAAACCCTTAGCAATGACATGATCTTCAAATGAAGGAAGCAGAAGATTACTGAGAACAAAATCCAGGGGAATTTTAACCTCAATGTGCAGCATCACTAAGGTATATTGTGCCTATAGTTCCTGTGTCCACACTTTCAAAAAGAAATTAAAGGAAGGTACAGAGAACAGAAATATCAAAAGGTTAGAAAAAATATTTGATACTGAGAAAGATGATTAATCTGATTATTTTAAAAAAGGATTAAAAGGGTGGCTCAAATTTAGTGACTGCCTTTTGCAGGAAAAATACAGGAATCTAAGAATGAAAGGCTTAACAAAATTTGGTAACTGCAAATTAAAGCAAACAGGCTCACCTTTTTAACAGTCAAGTGATGCTATTTTGTAACATAGTCATAGCTGTGTGACTGGCTGCTCATCTCTCCACTACTCATCTATCCAACTCCAGAGCTGTGGTCTCTGACTGCAGCTGTGTTTTAGGTTTCATGTCCTATCTTTGCTACAACAGACTTCTTAAGCCTACAGATCAAGTCCCAGGTCACCATTTCATATTTACTGCATTGTCATTCATTTAAATACATCAAGTAAGTTCCTTTTCTCTGTGACTACATAACTGGTGCTCAGGATGAATGACCAGATGACATAAAACCAACTACTTATTTAATAGCTAGATGAGCAATCAAAACCAAAGTACACACTGGCACACAATGTAGATGCAAAAGTTCTAACCTAAAGCCTGAGGATCCCATTAAAGTGACCTATTTTAGATGTCCCAGTCTCTGCTTTTATAAATATTAGCCTCCTAATAGTCCCTTTTAAAAATGCATAGACTTTGGGACTGCTTGCTCTCAGTCTTTTCCTCCTTTAGCCACTGTTCATTACCAATCTTTAATCATGTACAACAGACAGCCTTGCATTATTCCCAGCCTGTTCTTTTGCTTACTTTCAACCACTAAATGGAATCAATGTATTTTTAGATCAAATGACTTCACAAATTTCACTTTTTATTTCTTTTTTGCACAATTTGGCACATAAGGTGGCTTCTTGAAAAATACTGCTTGTTTTCAACAGTTTATTCATATTTACAGACAACAGATTTTAAAGACTGATGCACAAACTTCTAGATGAAATGGCAAATTTTTCATTCCTGGAGGCAGAGGGATAACTCCAGCAACTGACAGCTTCATCTTGGGTGCCAATATTCTCTCTGTACCAACTTTCATCATTTTTAGATCAGGTTCAGTGTCTTCAGTGTGATGAAGCTCTTATAAAGATTGCTACCTCCACTATGAGTGGGATACGGAGCAATAACGAAACTGCTGCAGTTTATCTCCCAGAGGTATAGAAGTAAAACACCACCACTTACCTAAATAAACGTGGCTGTAAAGTGTGACAGTTCAATAACAGCTTCATGGGCAGCTCACCTATTCCTACAGGAAGATAAATTCAGTCCTGGAAAGCAGCAGAGACTGGACAGGTGAGGGCAGGCCCCATCATAGGTGTGGTGAAGTAAACTGTCCCAACTAGTTGGAAAGAATCCAGCCCCTTATCAGCCTCTGGGACTAACTGGAACAGATTTCAAGCTCCAAATTAATAATCTGGTGAGCTGTAATAGAAAGAATGCAAGTATTTAAATGTAGAATCAGTTTTATTAAACTGAATGGGATTACTTCATCCTTAACTTCCATTTCAAAAGTAATTTGATAGTTTTCAGCAGTGTGCATCAAGGTATGTCCGCCCTTGCTGATTCAGAATTTTGCAATATGGTGATGTTGCAGATAAACATAAATCAGCTTTGGTGTCAGGTGCATGGAGCTCACTGAAACCATGGAGGGACCTTGATGTTACACAGAAGATACTCTGAACAGTGCCTGCTGTAGCATGTTGTATCTGTTTGAACTGTTAAACAAAGAGGAGAAACCAGAGTGGCTTCTCACTTTCTTTTTCATTGTTTAAGAATATTTATATTTTTGTTTTTAAATTTTATTTCTAGTTTTTAATTTTACCTACTTCATCTCTATAAATAAAGAAAAAAAATTCCAATTGTTAATATTTGGCAAATGCATTAGAAATTGCTCTGAAATATCTTTCTTGTACTTTTTTCTTCTTTTGTGGATGGTATAATAGAATAATTGGAAGAACGAGATGATGTTTACATTACTCAAAAATAGCTGCTATTTTAATTGAGTGCAGGAAACTGACTGTGGTGGTGTCAGAATCTGGAACAGTCAGCTGTCAGTCAGCTAACCTCAGGGTGTACTGCCTCCATCCGAGCAGACACCGCTTCTCGGTACTGTAATTCCTAAAGACTTCTCCCTCACCTGTCAGTTTTGAACAGCTATTGTCCTGAATTCAGCAACCAATACTGTAATTCCCATGCACACAACCACAGACAAAGTCATTAATATACATGAGCACTAAGATTTATCCTCCAGTTGACCTAAATACATCTCTACCTGTTGCGTATCAGGAATCTGACAATATTATTCCCTAAAACAGTTCTGAGCAGTTAAGCAAGTTCAGTCACTCACAACTGCAAATGATTTTCATAATTATACAATGGAGACAGTCACAGGAGACATCAGGTGTCACATTCCCATTCCACAGTGGGGATTTAAAGAAGAATGAAGATTTTCTGGAGGGGGTAACCTAGACAAGTAAGCACTAGGAAGCCAAAAGTTAAAAATGTAATTTGAGCCTGAGTCTTATGTCAGACTTCAAGTACATGGATTCCTCTTCCTATGTTATTGGGAACTATTTTCCTCCCTAAACCATTTTATGTTCTGGCTGCACTCTCCTTATTCCCCTCCCTTTCAGCCTCCAGGGGGAGAAATAAAAAAAGAAAACATACAATTAAGGAACTAACATAGATTGGTATTTTTAGTATTCCAGGACTAAATTTTTGGCCTGGGTAACTTCAGTAGTGTTGTGTACCCCTTCCTTTGCCAACAGCTGTTGAAGTAGCACAACATTCAGAAGGTTTGTAACGAAGGATGTGAACCCTTAGCTACCAACCACAAGGCTACTGGCTGAATTATTTCACCTGCTCATTTTTCAGTTGCTGTAAACAAACCTAAAATAAACATGCTATAGACAGCTTCCTCATGTAATTCAAATCACAGAAAGCTATAGAATCTGATTTTTTTTAGAACACCTCTGTAACAGTTTGTAGACATCAACTAAAAAATATAACTTACAAGTCTGAGATTCAGTACTCCAACTAACAGATGGAAACATTGAAACAAAGGCAGAATTACCTTTTCAAGATTATACAGCAAGTCAGTGGCAGAGTACAATTACAATTCAGAACCTCCGAGTTTCTAATCCTATAATCCTCTTTCCAAAATCTATTAAGCACAACCAAATATGCTGTTTCAGTGATGGCCATGAATGCTCCATGCTAGGAACCTCAAACTGACTGTTCAGACAATGACACATGAATTGTTTACAGCCATAATAAACATTTGAATTCAAATTACTTCACATCTCAAGTTTCTGACCAGCAGCCGTACATTCCATGGGTTTAATTAGGAAAAAATTTTTCCTCATTGTAAGTTGTTGAAATAAGATGCTGAGTCAGCACTGTATAAAAACTCCTCTTAGGCCAAAAGGGGAGATGAAAACAGTAATTTGTGCCTCTCTCTGCTGCACAGTAATCTCATCCCTAAATTTCACTCCATTTCTGAGTGCAGACTGTATTTCACACCAGCCTGGCAGAGTGAACTTGTCTCAGGGTCCCACACACCACTGAATTCAGAAAGTCTTCCCAGGTAATGATTGTTGCTCCTCAACCAGGCAATTCATACTTGCAGGTGTCTCTTAACCATCTGACACTGCTCCTGGCAAGAGAGCTCTTAAACGTTTCAGCACCTCCTCAGTAACCCATTGGCACAATTTGTTTTGTACCAGTGAGCTGCATTTTTTTGACTGAACCAAGGGGTTGGACGAACTGCTTGTGAGGCAGTAAGACAGTACCTGACAACTACCTTTCCTAAAAAGCCCAACCAGCCAACAGACCCTCAGTTCATCTCATGTCTAATCCACAGATCAGTCCTTACTATCCACTGGAAAAGTGGTAGGCCTGGAAATCGTTGGTTTCTTTGGTCATACATGGTTTGCTTTAAAGGTGTACTAACAGCTGAACTCACAAGGCATCACAGACGTTCACAGCACACAGGCCTTTTCTTCTGCCGGAACAAAACACACAGCACACACCTACAAATGTGCACCACTAACACTGAGAATGAGAGATTTTAAAATCTTCAGTTCTGAAGATGGCTTAACCATCAAAGCATGTTAAAGGTGTAAAGTATTTCCAAGAAATTTCTCTGCTTACATTTTACTTGCATGCACAAGCTGCAGGTATTTAGAAGGCAGAAGCTCTTTTTCATTAGTGTCTAAATTTCAATCAAACGTTTTGAAGTACAGCAAGTTTTCCACTACTTCAAGGTTCTTTGATTTTGAGGAGCCTTACACATTTTGCATCAAGCTGTCTCTCTACTTAGATGAAACTAGCCTGTTCTCTCTCCTCTCATTGCCATGAATTCACTTAAATGGCCCCTAAGATGGATGTGTATGTTAACTAACCTGCTCCTCTCTCTCCAAACCCTCATTTCTAGAGATGAGATAGACGAGTGAAAAGAAAAACCACCCAACATATGGAAAACCAATAATTATTGCTTCTGGAATGCTTAGCCACAGCTTTGCTCATTTTCTACAAGCACTGCGTAAAAATATATTATGAAAGTTATTGCAGTTGTAAAGTTGTGGAATTATAACTGGGCAGAAAAGGTCTTCAAGTCCTCATACAGCAATGTTACAGCAACTTCAAACACAGTGCTCAACCCATTTCACGTCTTTCAAGTCCGGAACACCTTCTCACCATACTATGACAAATTTGTAGCTGTAACAGGATAGTTTCCCAAAAGTTTAGTTTGGTATCATTTGCTAAGAACTTGCAGTTCAGAGGAAAATCAAACACTCCTGCCTCAAGCAGAGTCATATTGAGAAGTGTGAGGGATACCACTGGTGACCAAGGCAATTTTGGCTCTAATTAATTAATGAGATCAATCCACTAGTTTGCATTTAACATTAAGCTTGGCAATATGACCTCTGAGGCATTACTGTTCTCATTCTCTCCACACCTGTAAGGAGAGAGTTCTTTCAAGGGACACAAGAAAAAATACTCTTAAGCATCATCAATTGATGAGACTGAGCCTAAAGCTTTGCAGAATCTTAAGGCAAGTTAGATGGAATCTGAAATTGCCCACCTGAGTTTGAAACTATTGCTTCTGTTATCAACGTAACAAAATAAAGGGTGTTTAAGAAAAAAACTGCAGTGTTATAGTAATTAATATCAATTGACTTTATTTCCATTTTGCTCTAATTAAACTCAAATGCGCCTCAGAGTCCAGTGATTCAGGTCCACCCTTCCTAATTTAACAGCGCGGTGATTTTAAGGCTTCACGGTTAAGACGACAGGAGATCCTGAAGCCTGTTGTTTCCCACTTCAGTTCTCGCCGGCAAGGGCCGTCAGGACCGCACCTCGCTCTACGTGTTCCGCAGATGGACCATGGTCACGCACACGATTTGGCGGCT
>QUSF01000001.1:6956942-7214016 GCA_003676055.1 Chloebia gouldiae
GGACGAGCGGCACAGCGAGCGGAGCGGGGCGGCCGCGGCGGCGGCCCTGGCCAGGAGGGACAGCATGCTCGGCACCCTGCGGGGACAGCGCGCCGGTCGGGACACACGCGCGGCTCCCCTCCTCCTCTCCCGCCGCTGCCTCCGCACCACCCGCCGCCCGCACCGACGGGGACACCGCCCCACTCCCGCCGCCGCCGCCCGCCGACCTCCGCCCGCGCCGCTCCGCGCCCGGCGCCACGCGCGCCGCCCGCCGCCGGAAGCGCGCGCACTACCGGGGCGGGGCGCGGCCCCGCCTGACCGGGAGTCACGTGGGCGGCGCGAAGATGGCGGCGCCCGTCGCGACCTTCCGCGGGTTGCTGCGGCGGAGCCGCGCGCTGCTGGCCCGCCCGGGCCCGGCCGCCGCCGCCGCCCGGCCCTACGGTGTGCGCGCCTCCGACACCGGCGAGCTGGTGACGCACACCGGGCAGGTGAGCGCGCGGGCCCGGGGCCGCCGCCGCTCCGCCGGCGCCTGCAGGGAATCCCGCCGGGGCCGCGGCAGCGCGCTGCTGTGATGTGGTGTAACGTAACGGGGGGGCTTAGGTTGGAAATGAGGAGGCATTTCTTGCCGTAAGTAGTGGTTGGATACTGGAGTAGGCTGCCCCGGACGCCCCCGGAGGGTTCAGGGAATGGTGGATGTGGCGCCGGGTGCCGCGGTCTGCTTGGCGTGGGGCGTTCGGTCACTGCTTGGGTTCGATGGTGTCAGAGGTCTTTGCCAGCCTGATCTATTCTGTGGCTCTCCGTTCAGCGCGCACAGTGGAAGTTCGTGCTCCTGGATGATCCGTACACAGGAGGTACGCGCTGTTTCGGAAAAAAAAAACCAAACCAAACAAGCAAACAAAAGCCCCTGTTAATCAGGAGAGCGTCATTGGGCATTACTGAGCGTTCCGGTCCGAATCCGACTTGTGGCCCAGCCGAAGAGGTGGAGGAGGCACCCTGGTGTCGGTGCCTTGCAACTCCAGGTTACCGCTTTTCCAAGGGAAAAACTGAGGCTCCTGTGGTGCCATGAGATGCGAGAGAGGATGGCACTAACTTGGGAAAGCTGGCACTGTGGTTACTTAGCAGAACAGAAATAAATACGAAACCTGAATTTCCCAGTTTAGTTCACCACCTAGGTGAGATCAAGGAACGGCATTATAAATAATATATTTGTTTTCACCTCTGTAATTAGGTTCTTCTGTTCCCTGGCTTTCATGCCAGCCCCAACACCACCAGTTTCCTTGTCTGTTGTACTTTCCAATATGCAGTTCAGTTACTTGTGTGAGGGAAATGAAAGCTATTTTTTCTGTATACTACATGCTTGTAAGGTAATAATATTTGAATCTAAGTATACAGTTCAAGCTGTTTGTTTTCTAAGTCTTTGTGTTCTATGTTAATAGTTGTTGCTCTGTAAATAAGATGAAGTTTATTTTACACTCTAGGTATATGACGAGAAGGATTATAGAAGAGTTAGATTTGTTGGACGACAAAAGGAGGTAACTCATTCTACTATTTTTCATGGGAGAAGGGATAGTTTATGGGTTATTTCCTTTACCTAATAGTGTCCTCAACCTCATTCAAGAAACCAACTAAACCCAAACCCACAAGCAAAAAAAAAAAAAAAAAAAAATCCACCAAACCAAAAAACAATCTCTACCAAAACCAAACTGGTTTGGATTTGAGGTTTCAGTGGCATTTTTTTTCACTAGGTTGAAAAAATTTTTAAGGCAGCTTAGCAGCTTATAGTTGCTTCTGTGTTACCTCCCTGCTTTTGGTAAACTTGCAGACCTCAAGATTTGCTGTACATTTGTTAAGTGCTTGCATTTAGGGTTGTAGGCATTTGGACATCTTAAACTTGGAACAGTTTTTGTTTTAAGCATGTGTTTTAAGAAGTTAGTATGTTTTTAGCACATTTATACATTTATATTCAGAAAAATCACATCATTAAATGCTCTGCTGAATTATTAATCTGTTTATGTATCTCTCTTTACATCTGTTTTGAAGCTTAATTTACTTCTGTCTAGGTAAAGTTCTGATCTTTACCCAAACCACGTTTTTGATGAGCCTGAGAAGCATTTGCTGAAAGAGTGATGAAATAAATAAAAGTAAAACGTAAGCTATTCTGATGTTATGAAGCCTCAGTTGCAAAGTCTAGTAATACCAGCATCATCCAAGTGCAGTGCTGGAAAGGTGGCCCTGTTACTGCTGCTTTTTTATGTATATTTCACATACTCTATGAGAGGTGCTTTAGCACTGAGTTTTCTCTAATGATCAAGCAGAACAGCTCCACAAGTGATCTGCTGGCCTTTGGGATAGAAATAGAATAATTTTGGCTAAAATGTATTCCTCAGTATCTGAGCTTTAGCATTAATGCTATAAATGTTAATGTTCAGCAGAGACATTAAATATAAGGTGTGGTAGATATTAAAGTAGTCTCATATAATTATTCTTTTCCTAAATTAGCATGAACTAATTACACTAGTTTCCAAGTTTTCATATTGAGTTTACCTCACTGTGTGACGGATACAATTTAACTCATGCTGTGTGGCAAAAGTGGAGATTCTACACGTGAAATAATTAAATGAAAATGTCACTTAAAATGCTGAATTAGCTTACTTCAAGGAGGACAATTGGCAAAGTAAGTCTCTCCCAAGTATACTGCTGCTTGTGTAACTTTTTAAGAAATGCTCCTTAAACCTAATTCTCTGGGGGCAGCGGCCCCTCTAAATGTGCCTTTGACATCAGGTAATTTCAGACTCCATGTGGTGTGGAGCATCCAGGGTTTTCAGTTCAGCCCAGTTCTTCCTTCTCCAGCAAAAGCCAAGCTCTGTCTGCTGAGCAAGGTTTAATGCTAAGTTTTAATGGTGAAATTGGGACGAAATTTACATGTTAAATACTTTAAGTGATCTGTGCCTATTAATAGGATCTCTCTCTGGGGGCTTTGCCATTATCCCACAGTGTGTTTCAGCTGCCAGTATTCGGGTTGACAGCCGTGTCTATAGTCTGAATGTTGTCATGTTTCTGAAGCAGAAGCTCATCTGGTGACTGTTCTTTCTTGGTGGCTTCTTCCCTTTGCCTTCAGTAGGTCCAGGTGGTTGAGTCCTGCTCAGGATCGGCCCATTCCAGCCACAGCAGCTTTCCTGCCTGCGGGGAATGCAGCCTCTGGAGTCTCCCCAAGTCAGGGTGGCTGGGCCTGTGTGCTTCAGGTGGCCAGGCCCAGGGGCATGGCCGAGACTATGTGCTTATTGTCCCCTTGGTTTTGCCAGCCTAGTTCTTAGTGACATCCATGTGTTCTAGCTAAAATCATTGGCTCTCTGTGGAGAGCTGGGGATTAGTGCTCTCTGGCAAGGGCCTAAAGCAGGAAGCTGTGAGAAAACTGATCATGGCAACTGCTAAACTGCGTCTGCCACAGCCCAACCAGGTCTTCCTGCCCTTCTGTAATCCCTAAGGTAGAGCAGGACCTATTTTAAACTGCCATTCCCACTTCAGCTCTGCTCTTTCAATTGGGCTGGTGCAGCAGCTGAAGGTGTGAGGAGGACTCACCTCAGTGCTTGTCGGTTTTAAATGTTCTCTCCTGCCTTTCCTCTACATCTTTGTACCGAAATCAAATCCAAGTTTGGTTTTATCTCTTTAGTTTCCCAGACCATGGACTGGCACAGGTGGATAGGTGGGAAGAAGCAGTAACAAAATTGTCAAATTGGCACTCTGTCAGGAAAAAAATAGCTCATTGATTTATGCTTGGAGCAAGGCACATCTGGATGTACTGAGGGATTTGTTCTCTTCCTGCTGAGTACTGTTGTGCTTTAGTCAAAGGGTTATGTTGTAACTGCAACTACTTGGGCTTTTTTTGTGGTGTGTTTTCCTGCTGAATTCCTAGACTGTGTCTTGTTTAGTATGCTGGACCATAGACAAGTCTCAGCTATACAGTAGATGAGAGGTCTTTGCTTCTCTTTTTCCTCACAAGTACCTTTTGGGGTTAAGAAGTGTTGGGATGAGTGGCGTTATTGCTTCTAATCTTGAAGCAAAGGTGTGTAATGGTTTTATCTCCCTCCTTCTTTAGCATGAAATAAAGGATGTACAATTTTGAGTGTTACTAAAAACAGCAGTAAAAGTTCTTGCTGTTTGGTGAAAATTACATGACTTGTGGACACAGCCCCAGACAGGGGGCTTCTTGATGTTGCCAGTTTCTTTCAATACCAGAACCCATTTTTTTTGCTAACTTTTTCTAGCTATCATCTTCTTTCGGTAAGGACAAATTCTTAGTTGGTAAAACTGACTTTTCCATTACTGTACCAAAAAATGCAGCGACTGAATGGGAGGCTTGGTGGAAGATACTAACTTCTTATGTATTAGGATTATGTAAAAACACCATTGAAGTTCCTAGGAATTTATGTAATGGACACATAGCTGTATTTTTCTCAAGAATCTCATCTTTGTTCCAATACCAGTGTGTTTCTATGCTCTGTGTTTATACATAGAGCAGTAGGTACTGCCTCCTTTAGGTGTGCATATTATTTGATATTCATGTGTGTATATCATGGCCTTTGAAAAAGGTGGCCCCTCCTGGAATACTTTTCCCTGAATTGTAGCAGTAGTTGTCATCTCAGTGCAGACTTGGAGAGTGTTGGATTGCTGTAGGTCCCGCTGCTATGTTGCCAGCCTGTCCAGACATGGATATGTTTTCCAGGCCATGCAGGTGTGCTCTAGGAAGAAGCCCTACTTGGCAGTGATGTACATATTCAGGAAGTGTGTATGATGGATTTACAGAGTGGAGTAGTTGCATTTAGAGGTTTTTTCCTTTTTTCTGATGCTAAACAATTTGTCTTTCTGACTGTTGTTATGCACCACATTGTTTTCATGAGATTGCTGTGCAGTGATAGAATAAGGTACATGACTAGAGGCTCTAATTTACCAGCAGTTGTTTTATCTCATGCCTGACCTTACTTGTCTCACTATTATTTTTGAGTTTATCAGCAGAGATTCTTCTACAATTTTATCATATAGTCACTAAAGCAGAATACAGTGTTGGTTAAATATCTTATGTTCTTGTCTACTTGTTCCTGTTCACGTCTCTGCTGAATCTGCTGAAACCTGAGCACTGATGTGGCCTGTATATCAGGGGAAGGGCATTGATTACTTTTGCAGAGTTCAATGTATAGTTCATTGATTGGCTTATAGCAGAGCCTTAGAATTGGTGGAAGGGTTGGGAGGAAGCCTAAGCAGGAACTTCTCAAAATGGCTGTAGTGGAACTGCCTGAGGAGGCAGAAAATAGCAATTGCTTTCTGTTTGGGTGGGGATGGTATCTGAAAGTGTCCCTCTTTTTTTCTTACAGGTGAACAAGAATTTTGCAATCGATTTGATAGCAGAGCAGCCTGTGAGTCAAGTTGAAAGCAGAGTGATATCATGTGATGGTGGTGGTGGAGCTTTGGGACATCCCAAAGTATACATAAACTTGGTAATGTCATTATTCTGCATATAGTGTGTTTTGCCTGTACATTCTTTTTTGTAAGATTGTCTGGTTTTTGGAATGCTAGTTTAACAAAATAAAAGGAGTAACCACCTGAGGTGCTCATTTTATTTGGTGCCTGATATAAATCAGAAGAATTAGATGAGATGGCTTCCATTTGAAGTTGTAGAAATTCCTTTTTGAAATTTTGGTTTGGTTAGTAAGACAGTATTAAAAAAATATCAGGTGAAGTAGTAAGAGCAACCACTGAGAGCAAAAATTAACATCCTTGCTGCATTTTGGAACTAATTATTTAAATGCCACCATGTAGTTTGACCATACATTTGCAGTATTTTTAAGAATATGCTGTTTATTTTCAGTCTTGCAAGTTCAAGGGAAAAAGAACGAAGAAAACCAACCAAACCAACTCCTCTTTCAGTCTTTGGGAATCTTGGTAGTTCTGAAGACTGAATATTTCAGTCATGGACAGAGAATGAAGAATAAATGTTGTCTTAACCTGCTGTTGACAGTAGTGATAGTTTCCAGTGTATTCTTGTTCTACAGAGTAAAAATATTGAGGCTACTGTCCTATGACCTTTGTGGATGCAGCTGTTGCTTAGGTCTTGTCCTCAGGTAGAGCAGATGTTTTAAAATCTTTGTCTGCTCACCTGAATTTGGACATTTCCTAATGCCCAAGGGAACGGTGGGGAAGAGCTGGTGTCCTTAAGTGTCAGTGTTGTTGTGACTCCTAACTAGAATCATAAGCATTTCTATTTTGAACAGAGTAAGAATTTTGTAATAGTTCATTGTACATTATCCAGAGTTAAATGTTTGGAGGTTCTGATTTGTAACACTTTGGAAGGACTTCAGCCTTAACTTCTGTAGCACACTCCTGATCTCCTTTATGTTGATTTTGTTTGATGTGTGCCATTCTTGAAGAATCTTTGCTTCCAGTGTTTCAAAATAAGACTAAACTCTGTACTTTGGCAATACTTATTGGTTTTAAGATGGCACAAATAAATAATAGAAAAATTGTAATTTCTTAAATTTTTATAAAATGAAACTAGCAGCTGTTGTATTTTCATATTTTTACAGGACAAAGAAACAAAGACCGGAACATGTGGCTACTGTGGACTTCAGTTTAAACAGAAACATCACTGAATGATTATCCCTGTGTGCTTGCAGATTTCTGTTCAGATGTTAACGTTCAACTATAAATAAACAATATATTTAGAAAGCCAAGATTTGTGTTTATCTTAACTATGGGAACTCCAGTCTGTACATTTTTGAAACACAGCTTGTCATGTCTTGTATTTGACAGCTGAATGGTATTACAATATCTGCTTTGTACTTAATTTAGTTTTCATGTTTGGCAGACTTCTTGCAGGCTTAGAGTTGGTGTTTAGCTGTAGATAGGTTTGGTTTGTAGTGGGTAGATATGTATTCTTTTCAACATTAAATGGGCTGTAATTGTTTATTGGGTGATTAATTATCCTAGGTGTTTGTCTTTTGTCACTGTGTGACACTCCTAATTGGTTCATGGTCCAGTATCTATAGCTAGATTCACAAATGGAAGTGCAAAGATATTATGATACTCAGGATTACAGCACTTACTCCTGAAAGCAACACTGTCAGCCCTGAATTAAGTGGCTTCTCTTGCTACCTGTTGAAAAGAAGCCACCAGTGCCTGGAATGGTAATCAATGTGAGCTGGAGAGCTAAAGTGAGGACTTAACCATTTGCCCTTCATTTGAAGGGGTGACAGTGTATCTGGCTCTGCTTGGGATTCACACCTGAAGCCTCTGTTTGCAGTCTTAACTCACTGCAGTGCCTGGCAGCACTGTGACTTGCAATTGTCCTCCATGGAGCAGTAGTGAAAAAGAGTCTTGCCAGAGTAGCCATTGCTCCATTACAGGTTGTAGCTTCTGCTCCTTTAATACAGATAATTTTACACTGACAGCATCACTGACACTGACAGCTGTGTGAGACTGTTAATTGTGTTAATTTCACTTAGGTAGCATTCTGGCATGTGAGCATGGCTTTCAAACAGGGCCTCTGTCTGGAGCAGAAGGGTCTGAGTTTGGTTTGGTCTTTGCTCCACAAAACATTTTAATCTGTTGTCAATAAATTACTTTTTTTTTTTTTTTTTTAATGCTGGTGGTGGGGCATGATCCCAGTGAGTAATTGCTGCTTGTCTAAAGTTTAACAGGGTATAATGCTAAACCTGCAGTTTACATAGTTAGATTGATATGGTTGTAGCAAGTTGAACCAAATAATGTGTGCCTAAAGCTATTTAACTTGTGTCAATTTATAGACGAAGATGGACCAACTCAGGCTTATAGCAAGGTCTGAATGGTTCTCTCTGTAGAGGTCTTGTTTTTAGAGGCTGTACTGCATGTGAGTAATTACATGGACACCCCTCCTCTTTTTTCATTACTTCTACCTATAAAAGCTTTACCTCTTTCGGTCTCTTCCCCTTTTTCTTCCCCTCACTTTTTCTCCTTTATATTACTGCTGGTTTCAGTGATCTTCTGGCCATCGATTTATTCTTTGTAATGACCTAGATTTAGGAAGTACTAATTAGAATTATGCATTGTTGTGCAGTGTAGATTACTGAGTACTCACCTTTCTATGGCCAAGTCAGGCTCTGTTATGAAGCTGTAATTTTGTAATATTAGTGTAGTGGCCAAGTTAACATATGTTGTGTTTAGAGTAGCGCCTGAGCACGTACAAAGATGGCAACAGATCCTCCTTCCATGAAACCCAGTAATTTGCAATCTGACCTTATGCAAATGATCTGTCGACTGAGCACAAATGGGCTGTTGTGAACAGTCTTCTGATAAATCTTATGCTTGAACTGTCAGTGTTTGTCTTGAAGCATGTCTGGTTGCATTTTATTCTGGCTCTCTACCAGTTTGTAGGGTATGTTGGCTGGCAGAGTTCTCTCATGGTGCAATCATCTCTTCAAAGAGACCTGAAACAAATAATTGTATGTGGTCCTCTTCCTTGGACCTTTGATGTTCTAATGAATAATACATCTGCTTGGATCACTGCTGCTCATAATAAATTAACAGTGTTTAAATTGGCACGGCATCTGCTGAGGACCCAGACAAATCCCATCCCACTGGTCTGAACTACAGAATGCTGTTCTTGGATGTTCTCCCTGAAGTACTTGTGCTATGTGAAGCTGTTGACACCTGTGAAACGGAGGCCTCTGCTTTGCTCCAGTGATCTCCATAGGAAGACTTCAGACTTTGCTTCATGTTGGTTCCTCTGTGCCAGGTTCATTGTGTCTGTGTGGGAATGTTTGTTTATATAAAGTCTTGCACTTTGAACTATGCCATCCACATAATGGGGAAAGGCCAGCCTTGATTTGCAGGAAAAAGAAGTGGGGGAAAGCAAGAACTAAACTTTACTAGTTGCACCAAGCAGATGCATGTGGAAATGGATGTGTGAGGGTAGACCAGAATACATCAGTATCAAAGTAAGGGTAGACTAAACCAGGTAAGTGTCAAAGCAGCTTTGCAGTTCTCAGGCCACAAATGCAGACTCAAAAGTGGCATGGAATAAAACTTTCAGACTTAGATCTGTCAGTCACTGTTTCATTCCCCATAAATAATTCATCCCAGGCTGGAACTACAGTCTCTGATTAGTGGAGTACAGACCATAGTTTATACTCTGTCATGAGGGAAATACAAAGTACCAACACATGATAATGGTCACAATTTTATCTTGTTTTTCTAGTAAAACCAGATAGGCTTTTCCCCCCTTTATTGCTGGATGTATTAATGTTGGTGAAAATCATTGTGTATTTAAACTTCAAAAATAAGTAAGGACCATCGATACTTTTCCCCACATTACTTGGTATTTCTCTATCCTCTAATTAAAAATCAACTAAAATGTATTTACATGGCAAGTTCTGTTTATAGGAGCACAAATCATTACTATGACTATGGCACAATATGTAAAAGCACATTTTCTAAAGCTTTTCACTTTTATGGCATCTGCTTGTGTTCTGAAATATGCTCTTGTAAAAGTTTTCTCCAAATCAGCAAAGAGCATCCCTAAATTTCTCACTCTCTGACCTGCCATTAATGCTTGCCCTTTTTATGTAATGCTGTTGCAAGTATCAGACAAAATACAGCATGCTGTAATAGCAATAGAAATGTTTGCTTTTGTAATATCCACATTGTTAGCATTATTGTGTTCCCTGCTAGTGGTACACATTGTTTTGAGAGGCAATATTTGTTGGCTTAGAGCCAGGGCTAAAGGAGGCCCCATGGATTGAAAACTTATCTCCATGTTTGGTGGACAGCTAGGAGAGCTGTAAAGCTAAGTAATATGTATGTTTTAAATGTTTGAAGGAAAATGAAAACAGAAGGGTGATAGTAAGCATAACTAAGGCTGATAAGGAGCTTGGAATTTAGAATCAAGCAGATGTGTTGGTCTAATGCGAGAGGGATGTGGTGGAATTGTGTTAAGATGATTGGCAAATGAAAATATGTATGTGTTATATTATGTAATTGTATAACAGGAAGTCAACGCAATAATTTCCAGTAATAGGCACTCAAGGGGTTGCTCTTTAGTAGCAGCTAAATTTAGCCATTTTTAAATTGGAATGCTCAGATAATGGGTTTCAACAGGGCTGTCCAATGAGCTTCCTGGAGCATTAATGCTGAGTTTTTTTTATAAGATTTGAAGTACCAGAGAAAGAGCACAAAAATGGCTAACGTGCCAACATTCAAAGAGGGTAAAAGGCTTGACCTGGATAATTACATGTCTGTCAGTTTGACATCACTTCTGGGTAAAATAATAAGGGACCTAATTAATAATGAATTAAAGAAGTGTTGTATAATTAGTGCCAATCAACATGAGTTATAGGAAAGCCAGACCATGTCGAGTTAGCATGATGTATTTTTGATGAAATTAGAAAAAGTGGTTGATAAAGCTAAAAGTGTTAATGTAATATCTTCTGATTTCTTTGAAGATTAGAGTTAGTACTCCATATTTTGATTCAGAAAGGAAAGTCTTGTATAATCAATCAGTAACACTTCACATATTCTACATGTGTTAAAGGGTAGCTAATTCTTAGGTGTGTAACTGCCAATGTAAAATGAGACTCCTTGCTGAAAGGATGCATTCTTCTTGGACCCCTCATGGTGTCCTTTCTCAGTCCTATGGCACTTAGCTTCTTAGGAGTGTCCTAAAATACCATGTTATAGCTACTGGTAGTTTGCTGACGAGTGAAAAGTTGAAGCATTGTTAAGGGAGAGGATTCAGTAGTGATTCTATTCACTGCCACTTAGCCAAGACTAGCATGAAGCTGAATGTGTTTCAAAAATGAAATGCTGTCCATATTTATTGTAAAAAATGTATTTCTTTGAAGTGATAATTGTATCAGCCTGATTTGCAATTTATCCTGTGTGAGTAACAGCCCTAATAACTTCAGGTTACAGGAAATACTGACTACTGTGTTTGACTGGGGGAGTTTGTTCATCATCAAATGCTATGACTTTCCAGTCCAATTCCCTGTCTTAAATAACTTTTATGAACTTGGGAGGAATAAATAGAGATGTGTTCAGCAGGCACATCTTTCTGAATTTTACATGAGTGCGTTTGTTACTTGTATACCAGGTCCAGTTTGAAATCTATGGTTCATTAATTAATATGGTGAAGTTAGAGAATGTTCAGAGAAAGCCATGGTACTAATTAAAAAAGTAGAAAATGTATTGTGTAGTGAAAGATCTAACAAGCTTTGTCTTTGCATTTCCTTATAAATGAGGTTAAGGGAATGACTTGATCAGGGTCTATCAGTACAAATACGGGGAACAAAACCTTGATAATGGAAACTTTAGTCTGGCTAAAAACTGTGATCTCTAGTGGCTAGAAGCTATAGACAAGCAAATTCAGACCAGGGGAAAGGAGGATTCACAGTGTGGTATTTACCAAGCATTGCAGGAAATTCTGAAGCATTCCTGACTATTTTTAAGCTTGGTATTTTCTAAAATGTGTATTAATTGAAACAAGACCGGAATCTGAAAACCATTATGGACTGTGTTCCAAAGGTAATTATATCCTTGCAGTGGTCCATTCTCAGTCTTTGAAATGAAATATATATCAGGCCAGAGATAGTGGTTCCATTGAACAGTGATGCTGTTAAAAATACCTTCCAGACCTTGTTCTGGATAAGATTCAGGAAGGACTTGAACTTTTTTTTTTTCTTCACAAAAAGTATTCTAGTTGTCTAAGTGATGGGGTCTTGAACTTTGCTCTTGCAAAATAATATTTGGCTTTGTAGCAATGTGGAAAAAGACCAAACCTCAAATCCTGATATCATTAATCATGATAAAGAATTGTCATCATCTGCTCAGTGTCTAACAAAGCCAGACAAACAAAACAAAAAAAAAAATCAGTGCATCGGGACATGGACAATTCAGAGGACTTCAGATCTGTTCTCACTTTCTCACTTAAGAAAACATATGGGAAATCTGCACTACCTTTTGGGATGAAAATGTAAAAGGATTTTTCCATTCAAATTGAAGTCCCAGATTCCAAAGGTTTATTGTAATTTTATTTTTGGCGGTATTGCTTTTGTGGTGCTCTTGATGCTTATGCCAGATTCTGGATTGAAGAGACTTATACTCTTCTAAATTTTGCTTACCCATTTGAATGCCACTCTGGATTCCAGTGGCTTCTGACGTTTTCCATGGCTTTGATGAAGTAGCCAGCATTCAGCATCTCCTGTGCTGGATAATAGCAGCTTCCTTGAGAGTAGCCATGGAATAAAGTGTTTACTGTTTAATCATGAAATGTCTGATTTTTATGCCAATTAGTATAAATTAGACATCAGATTCAGACATTTTTGACAAGCCTGAGACAATGTTAGGAAAATTTGTACTTATCGGCAAAACATCAGTCTTTATTAATGCTAAGAACAATTGAAAGGATTTTTAAAGCATATTAAAAACCAAAAATAAATCACAACACTTCCTCTCCCCTCTCCCCCACCCCCCCCCTTCTTTTGAAAGCCCCAAAACATCGCAAGCAATGATCTTTGATAGTGGTTATATTAAAGTCATAGAAATCCCAGAAATTTTCAAAGGAGAGAAAATAGTTAACTAATTATGTCCAATGAGTTGGAAAAGAGCTGCTACTTATATTAAACAGTGGTGAAATATGTTCTCTTCCAATGATAAATGGAAAGAATATTAGGCATATACTCCCAGTAAAGACCTTTAGACCTGCGGATAACTTTGAGAATAATTGGCTGAAGAACTTCCCCTGTTCCCTCCATTGATAGATCTAACCTCTTGGAACACAGGTGAACATTCAGAAAACTGCAAAAAATATATTTTGTACAACAATATTTAAAGATGCTGTTGATGATAGCACCTTGCTGCTCATTCTGGCTGTTTCCTGCTCCATTAAAAGTGTGATTGACATCTGTTATTTTACCTCCATGAAGGTTTTTATACACTGTGTCCTGTAACCTTGGCTTACTTTTGCTAAGATGCACAGAAAAAGATTTTACTTCATTTATGAGTCAACCCTCAGCAATTTTTCAGCACATTAAAATATTGCTAGCTACACTGAATATAATAACTTAGCATTAAGAACATTGCTGCTGCAGGCAGAAATAAAATAGCAGAGAGGGAACCCCATTTTATTCAAGGGAATACATTCACATTCTTGGATAGCACAGTGTTGGAAACTTATGCAGACTTGGTTGTCTGCTGTGTCCTCTAGACTCACTGTGTCTCCTGTGCTGCAGATTTGATCTGGATGCTCGTTCTGCTCTTTACTGTGTGACCTTGCACTTGAGTGTATGAGATTTCATTGAGCTTGAGTATGCTCAGCTGAGTAGTTCAAATCACTTTGTAAGCAGTTCTTTCTTCGTTTTTTACATTCCCCTACAAATATTTGCATAACCAGACTGGCTTTGTATTTCTTTCTAATTCTGGGAAACAGTTTTGCTTGGTGTCAGGCCTTGTCTAATGAGAAACATCCTTGTTTGACAAGAATTTCCTCATTTGGAACAGCTTTTTGTAATCTGCCACATACCAATTTCTAATTTCACCCAATAGGAGAAATACATCAGTAGCGTAATACTTTTCCTAAAACACTCAAACATTTATGGGCCTTACATATTACAGCATAGATTTTTCCTGATGTTCTATCTTCTATAAATTGTGATAAATTTATGTCTTTTCTGCATTCCCTATTTTTTACTGGTTTTAATATCTTGTTTCAGTTCTTCTGGTATGATTGTATGCATCAATAGTTATGTAGTTATTCATGACTTTGTAGTTATTCATGACTTATGTAGTTATTCATGACTTTGATCTGCTGTTCCTTCTTAAAGCAGGCTCTTACCTAAAGTTGTTGACTGACTGAAAAGTGCTGAAAACTTCAGAACAATAGTTACTTTTTTCTATGTCTTTTTTTTTGTTGTTGTTGAGAATATTGGGATGAGTGTGTTGTGTTTGTGGTGGAGGAATACCCAAACCAGGAAATATTTATTTATTTAATTAATGAAAATTGAAACCCCTAATTTTCTAGCTTGTTATTAAGATTTTCAGTTCTCTAGTTCTGTCTGAATACTTGAAAAATATGTTGCAAAAGAGGAGCATTTGGGGGAAAATAAGCCCCATTCCATTAAGATTTTTTTTCTCATGTGTATTTTAAGAGTGTTTTATCTGTTCCAGTACCATTTCTGCTTATTATTTAATGAGCAAAAAAAAATGATGGGTTAGCACTATTTACTTTATTTGGTGAAATTGATCAATTTCACCTTTGAAGATGCTATTATGAGCTCTGCAACTCTGTACTGCTATTGGAACAGAAAAAAAATCTCTGAAATAAAATGCGTGAATCAAGTCTGCTGTGCTGTACCCGTTTGATTCAGAGAGCAATAGAGACTTTCTGTTTTGAAAATGCTTGTGCTTTATCTAAGGTCAGAATTATGAGTAACCTGACTTCTGATGAGCTGTGTAGTTGTAATCTATGACCTGTTTTCTTCACCTTTCAAAAAGGATACAAAGCTTCATGTTCCATGAAGTATTTAGCTCAAATTCTTGTGTTGCTCAAGCAGGTCATCTTACTAGCCAATGACAGGTCCTTGTCAGGTGGCTTATTGGTGTTTTAGTGAACATTTGTCTTATTTTCCTATTTTTAAATTTTATATGAATACTCTTTTGATTTTCATATAACCCAGGAAAAGCGTGTTTGGAAGCTGAAAAGAAGCTGATATTATAAAATTGTTGCAATCTGAATACTGGTCTTTTTCTCCATTTCTGCATTCATAGAGAACCTCTGCTTAGCCACCTATTTTTGGGGTATTCCATACAATTCTATGTATGCAGGTCATATGTCAGGTACCATATGTGATATGTACCTTTCACCTCTCAAATATATAATAACCAGGGCTGTGTTGCTGCCTGGGAGCTTGTGATGAGTGCCCATAAGGATGACTTCTCTTAAAAATTTGCAGAACCCCATAAGCAATTTAAGGCTAAATTTGGAACCTATGTCCACAGTCAAGGGAAAAGGGTGTGGGAATAATGCTGAGTGGAATAATCTAGTCTAAAGCTTTCATAGGTTTTGGTGTTGATAGACTAGTTAAGGTTCTGTATATCTGGACCTCTGAAGAAGTGATGTTTTCCTATGAATCATGTTTGTGTAGATAGGAAAAAACCCCATAATTTATATGAAATTATATTTTATTTAATTTTACACTCTTATCATCCATAGAGTATTCTGCTCTCCAGAGTGGTTTGGTGGAGGAGATTTTTCTGATTCGTGAAACTCCTAAACTAGCATCTGCTTTTTTCCTGTCTGCTTGTTTTCTTCTGAGGGCATGAATTTCTGCTGAGTTGATTAGTTGATGGCAAGATGTTAGCAGAAGGATGGACATGGCTGCTTCCCTACAGTTAGAGCACTCTTGTAATAATACAGGGGGCTGGGGGTGCAAACTTTCAAATAATGGGCACTGGCATCAGAGCTTTGGTTAAAAGAAGGAATAAAGAAAGAAAGGAGTACAACTTTACAACTACTTGATATAGTTTAGAAGCTAGAGCTGGAGCGTCTGCAACAAAACCAAACTAGTGTGTGAGAGATAAGGTTAGGTTGATTATTTCTCCTTTTTACCCCTACTTTTTGCATTCTGTACAGTCCTCACTGAGTTGTATTCATTTCACAAGGATTTCACTAAACAGATCTTTAAGGTCTTTTTGCAAATATATGGATACCGTTCCATGTTGGTAAATCTTAAATTAGTTACAGAGCAAATATGATGCAGTACTTCCTTCATTATGAAAGGTAAGCAAACAGAACCTCATGTCATTTGAGTAAAAATATGTTCATGTGTATTAGGCAGTTGGAAAAATTTGGAGGGAAAAAGAAACCCATAATGGTTTAATACTTCTTTTTGATGGCTTGCCAGTGAAGCCAGGGAAAGTCACACTGTCAGCTCATCACTCTGAACCCCATGGTACTATCTGAAGTGCTTCATGTATCATTCATTACAGCAGGTAGAGGGACAGTGAAATGTGGTTCACTTTAGCAGGAAACTCCTTTAGGACTGTTTGGTTAAGTGACTTAATGGCTTATTCTTAATGTTCTTTTCTTTTATCTTGAGACCTTATAACTCAAAATGACCGAAAATAATTCAAATTCTTCTTGGCAGCAGGTCACCTGTGAAATATTTTCTGTCCAACTTTATTACTTTTGAATACAAAATGCCTAGAAAAACATGTATGCATGTCTGGGTATATGAAAAACTTACAGATATATACATCTTATATGTACATCTATGGCTCCTTTTCATCTTCTGTATACTTATGTGGGCATTTACAATAGCAACAAAGAAAAAGTGTTTTAAATCAGGTAATCTGTACCTCATTATAATCTGCTCCATTTTAAAAGCACTTAAGTTTTGACATGAGCCACTGATAAGTGACATAAAAGCAGAAACAAAGGAGAATTAGAAGCAGAGGGACTTAATGCGAAAGATGTAGTTAAGCAAAGATAAGAGCTAGTGAGCATTTGGGGAAAAGAGGGGAATTCAGAGGCAGAAAACTTTGGTCTAAATATTTTTCTGAATTCTCTTTTTGTAATATGGAAAACACCTATATATGTTACACAGAGGAATTTTTAGAAATCATTCAATCCACATACAAGTAGGAGAACATGGAAACTCTGCTTAAAAATAAAATACCTCAGAACTTCCTAGAAGGAGAATTGCATTCATTCTCTATACATCTTTTAAATTTCATTATCAGAAGAGAAAAAATGGACAGTGAAAATAAACATTTTGTGTAGATAGAATTTGCTCAGGAAAAAAAATCGTTCTTAGGTATACTGTGGTTTTGTACAGACATAGAAAAAATTACAATTTCAAGGGTAATGGTGTCTTGGCCTGTGATCAAAGAAATCACTGTTAACAGTCCCTCTCTGTAAGATTCAAATATAAGCAGAACAAAACAGATTAAATGCAAATCTGACAAAAGGAAGTGAATCCAGTGAATCTAAGCAACACATGTAAAAGGTGTCAATAACAAGTATCTGTTAAGCAACTATTTTCCAGTTTATGTTTTATAATTGGCCAAGCAAAATGGAATGTATTTATTAGCATTTTGTGATGTATTAAGCAGCGAATGAGAGAGGTACCAGGCAGCTGCTAGAGGCAGAGAGGACTGCTGCTCTCCTCTTGTACTCCTCTTAAGGCACAAACCATCCTCACAAGTACTAAAGGAAGACTTCTGTTTACATTTAAAAAAACCTGACCAAACAAAAAATGGGCAATTTTGGGTTGTATCTGGTCTTGGAACCTATGCATTTCTAAGCTTCTACTTAAAAGAGATGGTGTATTAAGTAATTTCTTTTAATAATAAAAGCTTGGATAGAAAGCTTGGACTCATCTGTGAATCAACAGATGAATCAAAACATCCTTTTACTTTCAGATTTTTTTCAGTATAGCTGTAGAACTGCTTGTTGTTGCCTTTAATGTTCATTGTTAACCAAATCTTTCTTTGTGTCTTATCTTTCTGGCTTTCTGATACTCTCTAGACATGTTTATGCTCTTGCTGTATATTAATTTTTCATTACATATCCTTAACATCACTTCCTGTGTAAATCCTTTCACAGGACAGATTGTTTACTGAAGATTTCTGTAATTGCTGTACCACTACCAGAAACTCCTACTAAGAACTTAATGCAACATAGCCATGTCTGCTCAGGTGTTAAATATTTCTTGAAAACTGCTTCCAATTTTTTATTATCTTCAAAGCATCTCAAAACCAGTATTTGTTCTAATCTTGCGTTATAAGTGCCCCCGTGTAAGTTTACTTGGTTTAAATGAAATAAAACAGAATGTAATGTTATGACCTCTTCCACACATGCACATCCAAGGATGTACCTTCTGAACAGACCATGGGAGCAAGTAGAGGGAACTACCAGTTTGTGGCTCTGTAGTGATATAGTATTTTAAAGTGGGGGAGAATTATTTTCTTATTTCCAGGAAAACTATTTGACAGGTGCTTTCATTTTGTTGGCAGATAGTACCTCAGTTACTGTCGAGGCACATTTACCAACCCCACAACCCCCCAGTAACAAATAATGGCACACAGAAAGGCTGATCAGTCGTTCTTAATCTTGGTTACATGATGCATAAGGCTTGTTAAACAATCTAAGTGTTGGGTGTGAAAAGTCATAGCTATTCAAATACCCATCATTCCTCTCCAGCACTGGACACTTGTGGATGTCAGCCGCTCTCTTTTTGCATTGTCTGCTGAAACTACTGAAACAGGCAGGCTCCCTGGAACGTGATCTTCCTGAGCATTTTTGCACAGCCTTAAAAAAGCCGTGCAAAAAACCAAAAGCCAAACCCAAAGCGGAAGCCTCAGAGATTTCCCTTCCCTTGTCCTTTTCATAGCAGTAACCCCAATCAGTAGCTGAAGGTATGCAACTATTTAGGTACTGTGTAGGGATGATCAGTGCCCCTCATCCCACAAGACTTTCTTAATCATGACTTAAATCCATGTTAAAAAATAAAGAATAAGATCATTATCTTATACCTAGTTTGTTTTTTTTTTGTTTTTTTTTTTTTTACTATTATTTAAAGTTCCAGGTCCTTTTGTTGTTTCTATATGCTTCCTTGGAACTTGCTAAAACCAAAGAGTATTCAGGTCTTGAAATAGTTCCTTAATCCACACACATTTTGTGGGGAAAAGTTTTACTTTTGGGAGATTGTGTCTTCCATTTTTGTATCTTGACTGCCTTGTTGTAATAACTCCTGATAGATGTTCTGTATATACTTTACCAAGAAGAATTGATCAATAGCCTTTATTTTAGGATAGCTATTTCTTGACAATTTAGAGGTGGATTTTAAATATTCATCTGCAAATTTTATGTTGCTACTGTGTATGTGAAATAAAGGTTTGAATATTTTTCATGTTGAGATGCTTTTGGTTGTAGAAGTGCCTTTTTTATTGTCCTGGAAATTTTTCTTCCTATACAGTGGTAAGATTCCCCTTTCATTTGCCCTTCTTAGGGATATCCAGTTTGTCAAAATCCGATGAACATCAGGCTGTACTACTGCCAAGGGAGTAACAGCTGCTGCTACAGCAGCCAAAGCTGCAACTGCAGTGACTACCTCTGTGCTGAAAATGCTGACATGTCACTGTAGTAGAACTTGGGGTAGTAGCTTCTGCTGCTGCAGTTCTACAGAGTAATGTCAAGCTGTGGTGGTGTGTTTTTTAAAGGTTCAAACAAACAAATCAGTTTTAAGAATATGCATTTTTTAAAAAAAGGAATTATATTAGAAAAATGTTTCTGTTGTAATCTTCTGAAGCACTGAGAAGCTAGAACAGAGCCTTCAATCATCTGTGTGTGCTTCCTGTCTTTTCGGGGTCTGCATTTGGATTCTGAATTGCATGGTCATATACATTTTTTTCCCACATTAATCTTGCCTTACATAGACTCCAGAGTAAAAACATCCAGATGTGGAAAATTGGTTGTGTGAGCCGCAGTGGAATTGATCTTTTGAGTATTTCCCTTCTCAGTAACAGCCTCTTGATGTTGTCACTTGCATGCAAGTTGATGTGCTTGATTATGTGTCTCTTCTTATTCATTTGTGTGCTATTTTAGTGATTCCAGCTATGGAATCATAGAATGGTTTGGATTGAAAAGGATCGTTAAAATAATTTAATTTCAATCCTCCATCAAAGGTCAGGAAGATCCTCTACTAGATCAGCCACATCCAACCTGGCCTTGAACACTTCTAGGTATGGGGAATTCACAACTTCTTTGGGCAACATGTGCCAGTGTCAAAGCAATGTAATTGTAAAAATTTTCTTACTTGTGTCTATTCTAAACCTACCCTCTTTCAATTTGAAACCATTTGCCCTTGTCTTTCACTACAGCCTCTGGTAAAAACAGTTCTTTATATCATCCATTAATCTAATCTATCTATATCTATCTATCTATCTATCTATCTATCATCTATCTATCTATCTATCTATCTATCTATCTATCTATCTATCTATCTGTCTATCTATCTATCTCCCTAAAAGCCTCCTTACAGTATTCCAAGGTCACAATAAGGTCTCTCCAGATCCTTTTCTTCATGCTGAGCACCCTGTCTCTCTCACTGGACAGGTGTTCCAGCCCATTAGTCATTTTCCTGACCCTCCTCTAGACCCACTCCAACAGGCTCCTTGTACTTGGGACTCTAGAAATGGATGCAGTACCTTGGGACTGCATGGGAGTGGAGTAAAGGGGAGAACCACCTCCCTTGACCCGATGGCCACACTTTTTATGCAGCCCAGGACATGGTTGATTTTCTGGGATGCAAGAGCACATTGCAGGCTCATATAAAATTTTATATCCACCAGTATCCCTACGTCCTTCTCTTCAGCTCTACTTGCAGTCATTCATCACTCAGCCTGTACTGATACTGGTGATTGCAGCCACACAAGTGCAAGACTGCACATGGCCCTGTTTAACCTCGAGATTCAGCAACCTACTTCTCAATCCCATCAAAATCCCTCTGGATTTTGTCCTTTCCCTATGCAACCAAGTTTGTTTTTAAAAGCTACTAGTCAGACCTCTTAATAGATAAATGTCTTTGGAAACAAGAGTTTCCTAGGGTTCCATGGATTTTCTGATGATAATTTTACTCCATTTAGGAAACTATTATCAATTTACTGATGTTACAACCTGAGAAACACTGCCAAAGCACCAAGCTGGGCTTGGAAATTGAAAGTTTTGAGAAAGAGCCTCCTCCTCCTCTTCAAAGAGACAATCCAGGAGGACACATGGGAGTGCAGAAGTTATCAAAATGCCAGAGAAAATAGAGTGAAAGCATTTTTTTCCATGTGTTGTTTATTGTCCAGTGGTGAAGGACCAGAGGTTTGGTCACCAGCAGGGAGCCAGACATACACTCCAGCAGGATGGGGGAGAGAATCAAAAGACTAAAAGTGAGAAAAGTCATGGGTTGAAATAAAAGAGAGTTTAATAGTGAAATCAAAAGCTGCACACTCCAGGAAAGCAAAACAAGGCATTCATTCACCATTTCCCATGGTCAGGCAGGTGCTCAGCAATCCTCAGGCCTCATCACATGTCACAGTTACTTGAAAAGACATAACATCATTGCTCCAAATCACCCTCATTCCTCCTTTTTTTGCCCATTTTCTATGTGGAGCATGACCACCACAGGCTGTGGGGTTAGTTGGGGTTAGCCATGTCCCAGCTGTGTCCTCTTCCAACTCCTTGTGCCGGCCTCTGGATTGCTGAATTTTTTGTGTGGTCTTCTTATGTACTAATAACTGTCTAGGG
This sequence comes from Chloebia gouldiae, assembly GCA_003676055.1. Taxonomy (NCBI): domain Eukaryota; kingdom Metazoa; phylum Chordata; class Aves; order Passeriformes; family Passeridae; genus Chloebia; species Chloebia gouldiae. The sequence continues at coordinate 6,978,238 of QUSF01000001.1, forward strand.
GATGAAGGAAAAGTTATCTTTTTGTGGCAGGATACATCAGGAATCTGTAAATGTATTCAGTGTATGCATGCAATGTCCAGAAAAGAAGATAAAAACTATTGTGAAAAACAATACGATACAAAATTATTGAGGGCAGCAACAAAAGTCGCAGAAGAATTTCAAGGTACATATTAACAGAATTGTAAAATGGTTTAGGAATTCAATATTGGTAAATAAAAAATAATGCAGGCAAAGGAAAAATACATGCAAGGAAGACTTGGCAGATAATTCTGTTTAAATTTGATTATGTGCTTAGTGATGCTAAGTAGGTAAATCTGAAAAGGATTAATTAAGGACTAGGAGGGAAAACTGAAATATTGTGATCCCATATACAATGGATTCACTTGTCTCTGGAATACTGACAATAATTATTGTTACTCCCCATTCCCCTCTGAATAAAAAATGTAATAAAATCGGGGAAAGTAAAGACTAAGACATAAAAATGTAGGAACTTCATGGATAGCACATACCAAAGACCTAGTAACCTGTTTCTCACAGCTGGGAATGGTGGCTGCCCAAGAGAGATGCTAGGCTACATGTAGTCATGTTTCACTCACATAGCTTAGCAAATTCCTGATGTAATTTGTAATTAGTAGCACTGAACAGATTTTTTTCCCCTCACTGTGTTCGGTTCTGTTTTGATCCTGTATAAGTACAGGGTCTGCAGAGCCCTGTAACAAGGCATCTCACGGCAGCACTGATCAGAGGCACAAGTTCAACAGGAAGAGAAACTAAACAGATTGACTCTGGCCTGGAGGAAAGATGAGTGAGAGAGGACATGACAGGGCTACAGAAGAAGATAATCAACTGGTTGTTACTGAAGATAACTGAAAACAAAGGATTAGAAAAAGGCTAAAAAACCTGAAGCACATAAAGAGAATATGGATGCCCGCAAAGACCTCCTGACTGTGCCTGGCACGGTAATCATCCAAGGTGCCAACAGGCACTGTTCATTTTGCTTTACCAGGAAACATCAGCCAGGACATACACTGACCTGTTGGACTGCATCATGAAAGAAAGAGGTGCAAGTTCTTTATGAGTCTGGTTTTACCCCAAGACCAAAACCAGCTTCTCCAAATGTGCTTCAGGATTTAGAAGAAAATGGCTGATTTTTTCAGTGGAAAAATGTGGCTGGTAGAGGGAGTCCTGGTGTTGGTGAAGACTCAGACTCTGTGACACCAATTTCTAGCCAGGATATTGTCTGTAATGGCAGTGTAACTTGTAATAGCAGGAGAGCAGGAAGCAGAGTGTGAAAGTGGTACAGCCCAATGGGAGATGAATATCCTGGGGCAATGGGAAGTAGGATTTACAGATTGCCCTTGTGCTCAAAGAGTGAAAGGTGACCGAACAACTGGATTCCTGTTCTCCATCATGTCTATCAGGGTTCCTTCAGTACCAGGGAAGAAGTTATATATCTCTGTCTCTTGGAGAGTGTTGCCATGACCAAAGTTCTTATCTCTTATTCCCATGTGTTCATTTTCAAATGGGATAATCTGGCAACCAGGAGACCACAGGTTCAGTGTAAGGATGATAGAGACCCCAGCATTTCTAGATGGTCCATTGAGAGACGTCACTGCACATATGGGCTCTCCAGGCAGCAACATATGATGCACACTGTAGGAACTGATTCCCCTGTGTTCACAGGGAGACCAAAAATAAATAGATGCATGGCCAGCAACAGGGCTGGGTGGAGCTGTATTGATGTGTTTGGTCTTGTATCCACAGCTTACATCCCTGTTTTCCCATCACTACATTCTGCTGGATAATGGCGAAGTCAACAGCAGATCTTCACTTGTCCAAATTTTTTCTCTGAACTGCCAGTGGTGGTGGGGGTGGTGATACTGATAGTTCCAATGGGGAGAATGGAGTCAAAGTGCGTCTATTTGCAAGGGAGGTGAAAACCAGGTTTTGGTAGAATGTGCTACAAGAGAGAAATAAAAAGGAAACTGCTAAAGTGAGGAGAAAAGGCGTATAGGTTAAAAGGTGTTCGAGTGTAAGGCATTCATGCTAGAGAAGGAAGGTAGATGCAGCAGAAACTGAGGAAGAGGGAAGGAAAATGAAAGAGAAATGTCAAAGTTATCAAAGTCTGTAAAATTCTAAGAGGCTTGGTCTCTCAGTGAGAGTTACAGGGGCAGCAGTACGGACATTCTCGTGTCCTTTTAAGCAAACATAGTATTGGTTCATGTAAAAGTTTGGAAAGGCTTTTTCTGTGTGGCTAAGTGGTAGAATCAGTAGCTTTATACTAAGAGCAAATAAAATTTCATTCAAACTTCCTGTTTCATAAAATGCTTAAAAAGAGAACAGAAATATGGTTTTGTTCATGCAGTATAGAATACAGCCTTCAAGCAGGAATCTGAAATAATGAAGTTTGCATTAATGTATTGTTTTGATTTGACATAGCTGGTGGGGATTAGTAATTTCTTGGATTGAAATTTATTTTAACTCTAAAAAATGACACATTACCCCTTTAAAAAAGGAGAAGCCTAACAAGTAATTTTTGCATGCCAGTATGTAGTAAAGTACAACTACATTAGACAGACGTTGGTGTGTAGTGTATGGGGTCATCAGTGATGTTCATAAACCACTTTCAGTTTAGTCTCAGTATTGGTCTAGAAGCATGTGGAGTTCAACTCACAGAAGCATCAGAAAAAAAAATCAGAGAAGGGATTAAGAAAATGAACACACCACAGGTGAAAATCATGATGTATGGAAAGCCAGCTGCGGATTTTCATTGTTAATTTTAGAGAAAATGAGAAAATATGAGATGTTTAAAGGTGAAAGAAAAATATTTTCATACACAATGTATAATGAACTCGTGGAAGTGCTCAATATGCATTAAAGAATTAGAGGCAGAAGTTCTTTTTTGTAGAAACTACTCTTCATTCAGAAGCTGTTTTTTTGGAAAATGCAAATGTTTATATTTACTCTTCAAAAATATATATTCCAAAACTTTTTTCCTGGTCTTGTTTTTGTGTTGCCTTTTCAGTTCTTCCCCAGAACTGGTAGTTCCCTGAGTCCCTGCTAGATGGCATGGCAAGCCACCACAATAATAATAGTGTGATAAGGCAGATGTACTGGTATATTCTGTGCAGTAGCCAAGAGAACTGCTCAGCCAACATTTTTCCATTCCCTTTTCCTTCCTGTATTTTCATCATGTTTTCTTGCTTATATATGGGAGAGCACAGCTAGGGTTTTAGTTTCTTAATTATTAAAGCAATTATAAGCAGAGGTAAAGTTCTTTTTCTCCTATATAGATGAAAGGAGATAAAATCAATACTGCTTGTGTTTCATAAAGCACACTTGAGTCTTAATAGATATTCTCTCCGCTTTTTCTGTGTTTTCTGCTGTAGAAATTGTGTGGTCCAGGTTCTAGAAATGTGCCAGTCCTTCCCTCACACTCAACTGCAGGTGAAACTTTCTCCTTGGTCCCACAGGACTTTATGAATCACTATACACTGTCCTGCTGCATGTTTCACTTTGGCTTCACATAGACTTTGCTGAGATGAGGGCATAATGTTTGAATGCTAGCACTAGCAAAGCAACTATTTGGTTTTGCCTTCAGTGTTTTTCTCTCTCTGAGTGTGTTAAATGTTGACTCAGAAAGTCTGGTTCTCTTTCTACTTTGTTAAGGTGAAATTAAGAGTAATTCTAAACAACTCACTGAGGTGACCCTGTTGTAACTGCTGTCAGCAAAAGCACAACTGGTGTGCAAAAGATTTACATGGGAACATTTTCAAAATCACCATTTTGAATGCATTTTGGAAAGTGATGTTTTAATAGCTGCTGCCTTAGACGGTAATTGCTTTCAAAACTAACAATAGATGAAATGGGGAAGGACCAAAGGTAGGTGGTACAAGCATGGATTAGCTATGGGCATGTTATCTGCAGTAGAATTCTGTCAATATTTGCAGGTGCAGATTTATAGAGGGGGATAAGAGCACAGGAGCCTTCATCTCCTAGTCCTTGCAGCAGCACTGGGAGACTGGCTATACACAGCACTGCATTGCCATTTCTCCTTGGCATCTTGGTCACAGGAGGCAGATGTAGGTCACGGAAGGGGATCTGTGACTCCATGGTGAGTGGGAGCCTTATGCTGGGCACTGTATGGTGGGGGAAGAAGGATCATGCCTCAGCGTGTGATCGGGTGTGCAAGGGGTAAAGCTCATCTTGTGCCCCGCTCCTCTCCCTGTCACGTGGGCACTGCACTGGCCCCTGCTGCAGCTTGACTTGGCAAAGCACTCAGACTCTAAAGAGAGAGGCTACACTATTAAAGAGGTTAATGTGTAAAGCTGTCATGTAAAAAAAAACAAAACACCATACTCTCTTTTTACCAAGGTTTAATAGAAAAAATGGCTTTTCTGCACTGTAGAGTTAGTAATTCTGCACACACAGAGGGTGAACAGAATTAGTGAGTCTATTATAAATAGTGCTAAGTTTATCAGTTCTAATCTCATTTGTTTTCCTAAAGAAAAGGTAAGCATTAGCAGACTCTTAACTTGTGATAAACGAATTATCTTGTGCTGTATTTCAGGAAGGATCTAGCAATGGAAAACTCTGGGGAAACACCTGCTTAGTGTAGTATAACCAGCCTCTTTAAAGCCTGCACAAGTAATTTCAGCAGTGTTAGTGCTGAGAGTATTATGGAGAATGTGAGTAATGGATATGAAAATATGGTATTGCATTGTAGAAAATGCCCTGGAGAGGCAATATGTGATTACAGAGTCTGAAGGATCTTTTGTGTGTGAGTCTTAATGTGAAATCCTTATGTTGTTCAAGTCAGTGGCAAGGGTGTAATGACACCTGAAAGGAGAGGAGCACAGAGCCACTATATTGATTATTGATATTGTCTTTCATTAGAAAGTTATTTGAGGCAATATATACCTCTGCAGGTAATCCTGTAGATAATAAGGGTTAGATGTGTGAAAAGACTTAAGCATCCATGTATTCTTTTTGGCTCACAGCTCTAGTCTTTAGGAAGCAGCAGGGATGTTAAAGCCATAGTTCAGTGTCTAATGGGCATGCCCAAACACATACCCACAGCCAACACGGTCAGGATCCTTCTTCTTAATGACCTCACTTGAATTCCGACCAGAATTAGTTTCCCTCAGTTTAGCCCAAGGAAGAGTTTTTGAGTACTACCTTGCAGTGACTGTGGCTATTCCCCATGCACCTCTTCTCAGATTCATTACTCTGTGTAATTCAGAGAAGACTTGAACCTGTCTCTTCATCTGTACCAGAAAGAGTATTGCAACCTCTTGGCTGTCAGATATTCAGAGGGGAGGAGACGAGGGAGGAGAGCTATCTCCTGTTAAAACTCTTCCAGTATATACAAATAATGACAATTCATTATAGCAGAGACAGAGATTGATGACATAGGCATATAATTAGGGCTATCACCTGGGAAGTGGGAGAGTCAGGTTCTGGTCCATGCTCCAATGAATATTTAATTATTAACATGAGATGGAACAGCTCTGTCAAGCCTGGGTAGGCTGCACCTGCAGTACTTCAGTGGTTTTCTGCTGCAGGCAGTCTTCTGGCTAGTAGGAGAACTGGACTGAGTCCCTTGTTTCCACACTAATAGGTCTCTCAGAGCAGATCTTTCACCTTTTGCAAGTACTCACTACTGAACAATTCTAGAAGACAGCATAGATTTCGGTAGCTTTGTTTACTTTTGTGATGGGTCACGTGTCTTGGGCCTTAATTTGAAAAGAAATGAGAATTTTTAGAAAGCTCTCACATATCCAGGATAGGATCTTTTGTGCTCTGCCGACATGGCCAGAAGTGAGGTGTGAGGACACAGGTAGTGCATTTTATGAACTCCTAAAGAGGAAGAAAGAAAACAGAGATAAAATCTTCTTGGTCCTTTCCCAGATGAAAAACTGGAGAATCAAAATCTTGGTGTGTAAGGTTCAGTTTCAGTGAAGTCTCTGGAGAAACTTGGTTTTCTGGTAGAAATAGAGTGAAAGGCAAACTACAGGCCTTACAAGGAGCTCAGGCTAAGGAATACTCAAGGAGGAGAAGGAGATTTAATTGCTGAAACAGGAGGGCCAATATCCAATATCACTTTTGGTGTTGGCTCTGACATTTTAAACCTGTCTGGCCTCCTGCTGGTTTGCAAGGGAGCAGATCTCCCTAAAGTCCTTCCTCAGACCTGCCAGCCACCTGCAGATTTTGTGTCTGCCCATGGCATCTCAGATAGCTTGAGGTGACTATGTTTAGGCAACTGAATCCCACCCATCCTGTCCATCTTGCAAAGATGGTCTTTCTGGCCTTTGAATTTTTCTTGTCATTCTGCTTCACCAGCAAGACCAATGACTACTGATGTGAAAATCTGCCTCAATCTACACAATGGCTAAAACTGTTCTGATCTTGCAAAAGTAAGGACAAAAAAAATCAGGTTGAACCCCCTTTGTCATGGAGTAGCTGGTCCAGTTTTTCACTGATACCGAATATCACTCTTTCCTTTTTATTGCTTTAAAGTAACTTCAAGTCTACAGTACAGGTTTTAAGACATGATTTGCAAAGACAGGCTGAATTTTAAGAGATGTCTATTAGAAATTTGTAGTAGTTTTATTTGCTGTTAGCATCTTTCTTACTGATTTTATCAATATTTTTGTAATTAATTTTAGAAGGTTATGATGTAGTAAAAAAATACTGCAAATTCAGTTCTAAGAGATCAAAAATTACTGAAATGTATTGATAACTTCCCATTGAAAAATAATAAAATAAGAACAACAAAAAGAAGTTTGTACTCGAGAAAGATACAAATTAGGGACATTCCACTAGATGTTTTGTAATACACAGTGTGCCAGTAACAAGCAGTTTCTGTTTTCAAAGACATGCAGCTTTGTATCTTACATTGTTCTGATTTTTAATTCATCTTGATTGTCTTATATTTGAGATGCTCTTTGCCCTTAATATAATCAGATTTGGTAAGATTTGCTGTCTCACTGGATTTCACAGTCTGGGTTTCATGACCTTGACTGACATATATCTGGATATCAATTACATTTTATTAAAAAATATAGCCATTGTAATATAAGCATTTCCTCTCTCCTGCTTGCCCCAGTAATACTTACTGAGAATCAGGAAAAAAATTGCAGGTCACACTGATACAAAAAGGCAAGACTTACTGAACCTTTCTGCGAAGTGTTCTACTAAGTGCTCTGTTTCTATTCAGTGTGGACATGGATTCAACACTGATTTTTTAAGAAGTTGTGTGGAACCACTTGTTACCAGTAGTTCCTCTTGGAGATGCCACCAAGCCTTTGGGCTTGTGTGCCAGATCTCTTTTGACTGTGTCTGTTGGCTGATGACCTTATTCCAGTCTGAGGATACTGCTGAGCACAAACCTTGCCTGTCTTTCTCAGCATCATTTTCAACGCTTGGCTGTCAGTTTGTATTCCAAAATGCTGTGCAGTGAGCCAGCTAGTTGCACTGCAGGAGAAGACCAAGTCTGGACACACAAGTCTGGCTGGCAATGAGCTTTAACTCAAGTGTTGTCCTATGATCAGTACAGCTGACAGCTCAAGCCCTGCCTGCCCTCTTGCTATTATAGTCCTTTGGAAACTGGCTTTCTTTTCCAGGAAAACAGCCACCAATGCACCACATATACAGAGGGCTCCAGTCTGTTGCTCTAAAGAAAAGAGAGTATTTATTAATGCCTTGGAAAAATATTTTCTGACACAGAATGTAATCAAGAGTTTTAGGAAGTTCATTGACAAGTTGGCAAGAGAACAGCAGCAGTGGATTACTGCTAACCACTCCCAGGTTTCAGAGGATTAAAAAGTTGGTGTGAGCTCGTGATGGCATCATGACAAGGTTTTTACTTTTGGCATTAGAAGAACAGAAGGGCCAGATGCTTACCAACCATGGAGCTACTCAGGTAATGGGACAAAGACAATTTTCTCCCAGTGACCTGCACAGAACCAAAAGCAAAAGCAAACAAAAAAAAGGGAGCAGCACCATGAGTTTTGGCATGTTCTATGGATGGCATATGCCAGCAGTACAATATCCAGTAAACTACGGGACCGCTGAAATTATGTTTTTACAAATATATTAATGGCAAAAGGAAGGATAAGACCAACCTTTGTTCTCTACTGGTTACAATAGGGAACTTAGCAACTGCAGATGAGGAAAAGGCAAAAGTGCTTAATGCCTTCTTTTCTTCAGTCTTTAGTGGGAAGATGGTTTGTCCTCAGAACAGCTGTCCTCCTGGGCTGGTACATAGTGTAAGGGAGCAGAATGGTCCCCCTGTTATCCAGGAGGAGGCAGTCAGAGAACTGCTGAGCTGCTTGGATGCTCAATCTGTGGGACCAGATGGGACCCATCCCAGGGTGATTAGAGAGCTGGCAGATGAGCTTGTGAAGCCACTCCCCATCATTTACCAACAGTCCTGGCTCACTGGTGAGGTTCCAGATGACTGGAAGCTGGCCAATGTGACACCCATTCACAAAAAGGGAGGAAGGAGGATCCTGGTAATTATAGGCCAGTTAGCCTGAACTCAGTACCTGGTAAAGTCATGGAGCAGTTTGTATTGAGTGTCATCACACAGCACTTACAGGATGGCCAGGGTATCAGACCCAGCCAGCATTGGTTTAGGAGGGGTAGGTCGTGTTTGACCAACCTGGTCTCCTTTTATGACCAGGTGACCCATCTGGTGGATGCAGGAAAGGCTGTGGATGTTGTCTATTTGGACTTCAGCAAGGCCTTTGACACTGTCTCCCACAGCACACTCCTGGAAAAGCTGGCAGCCCACAGCTTGGACAGGAGCACTCTGTGCTGGGTTAGGAACTGGCTGGATGGCCAGGCCTACAGAGAGGTGATGAATGGTGCTGCATCCAGCTGGGGACAGTCACCAGTGGTGTCCCTCAGGGATCCGTGCTGGGGCCAGTTCTGTTCAATATTTTTCTTGATGACATGGATGAGGGTATTGAGTCTTTCATTAGTAAATTTGCAGATGACACTAAGCTGGGAGCATGTGTCGATCTATTGGAGGGTAGGAGAGTTCTGCAGAGAGATTTGGAACAGTTGGTTGGATGGGCAGAGTCTAACAGGATGAAGTTTAATAAGTCCAAGTGCCGAGTCCTGCATTTTGGCCACAATAACCCCTGCAGTGTTATAGGCTGGGGATGGTGTGGCTGGACATTGCCCAGGCAGAAAGGGACCTGGGGGTGCTGGTGACAGCAGCTGAACATGAGCCAGCAGTGTGCCCTGGTGGCCAGGAAGGCTGAGGGCATCCTGGCCTGTGTCAGGAATGGTGTGGCCAGCAGGAGCAGGGAGGTCATTCTCCCCCTGCACTCGGCACTGGTGAGGCCCCACCTTGAGTGCTGTGTCCAGTTCTGGGCCCTCAGTTTGGGAAGGACACTGAGACACTTGAGCACGTCCAGAGGAGGCAACGAGGCTGGTGAGGGGCTTGGAGCACAAACCCTGTGAGGAACGGCTGAGGGAGCTGGGGGTGTTCAGCCTGGAGAAAAGGAGACTCAGATGTGACCTCATCACTCTCTACAGCTCCCTGAAGGGTGGTTGTGGTCAGGTGGGGGTTGGTCTCTTTCTCCAGGCAGCAACTGACAGAATGAGAGGTCACAGTTTAAAGCTACGTCAAGGGAAATATAGGTTACATATTAGGAAAAAGTTTTTTACAGAAAGAGTGATAAAGTACTGTAATCATCTGCCTGGGGAGGTGATGGATTCACCATCCCTGGGTGTATTTAAAAAAAGATTGGATGTGGCACTCAGTTTAGTTGGTGGCCATGGTTTAGTTGAGGTGTTAGGGCATGGGTTGGAATCAATGATCTTAAAGGTCTCCTCCAACCTTGTGACACTGTGATTCTGTGATTAAAATTTACCTTATCAAGGATGAAGTAGTCATGATGGGAATGAGACCAAGAGCTTTTTCTTACCTTCTAAGAAGAATGTCAGCTACAGTAATGCATCTTCTGGCACCATAACTGGTGGAGGGGCTCACTCAGTCTGAATGGAGGGGCTTGAATAAGCATCATAGTAATTTTGCTTGGAATAAGCTGTGTCTTTGCAGAAACTCTCTTTTCTAGCAAGTAGGATAAGATGATCTGATTCTATATGGACAATATCAGATCAAAATGTCAAGATATTGACACAAATTATTACTGAAATAATTACTGGAAAATACATTTATAATGAGAAGTATTTTGCAAAGGTAATGTCCCTCCTCTGCTTATTTAATTAAGAGTGATTGCAGAAAAGAAGTCAGCTATGGGCTGTGAAACTGAAATGCTGTAGGGAGTCCTAAGTCCTTATATACACCTGAAGTTTTTCTCATGATTGAACAGAGTATTTAGTAAGGGAGTAAGAAATCAGGAAAGTAGTAGATTCTGGAGCCAGTGCAAAGGTGGGATTTCTTTCTGGGAGTAACAGGACAAAAACTGCATGTTTTGGGGATTTTTCTGAAAATAAATGAGAATCTTTAATCAGTCATTGGAAACATAAGAAAAGATAACTCTGTGGGCTAATGATAATTTCATCAGTTTGAGAAACCATCCAATGGGGTCTGAGTAGGAAAGAATATATATTCTTTATATATATATATATATAATATTCAGAGAATATTTTCTGCTTGCTTCTACTTTTTAACACATAATCAGAGACCTTGTGCTCTGCAAACTCTTCCACTACTGATAACAAGTCAGTACTTAGGTTTCAGAATACATCCACAAACTGAGAATGAAAACTAGAAAAGGAAGAAAAAAGCAGCCTGGTGCAAGGCTTTTCTGTTTGTCTCCTGATTTTACGCAATGGAACCTCTGTGTGCAATTGTGTTGTTCATTTTTAGGGAAAATAACAGTATGGAAAAGAATGCAGCTTGAAGAGTCAAACTTTAGTGCAGTATCATTTAAAGAAGCATACAATATTTTTTATTAATTTACTTGTAATTATTTGTATGTTTTTTCCTTACAATAAATAATCCAGTTTTCATATTTTTTTGAATTTACAACATTTCTAATATCTAATATTCTAATAATCTTTACATATTGCTAATTAATTTCTCTCATTCCTAAGGATTCATAGTATTCAAAGATTTATAAAGAATTAATGTTTGACCTTTATCATTACTTAGTCAGGGTAAGTAACATTTTTTAAAATCTTGTCTTGCAAGGAAATCCTTCCAGGTTCCTAATTTTAGTTCTTGGTCTCCTCTGGACACCAAAAAGTATGTTAGTGTATTTTTCTTCAGAGAGAGAATTCTAGCCTGGAGATTGTCTTTGGAGTGAACAAAAAACTCCCAAACATTAATCCAAACAAGAGTAATGCAGTGCTACTATGGAAAAAATGGTCTATAAACATAAGGTTTTTGTTTCGTATCTCAGAGAATTACCATGAACAGGTAATAAAAACATATAACTACAATAGTTTCCCTGAAATATTTTCTCCCACATAGTTTAATTTATAAGAAAAATAGATTACCAGTGGAGAGCATCTATTTATGCATTCCTCTTTTCTATAATCTGTGTCATTTTTACAGGGTGTTTTGTTATTCCACCTCTACAGAAAGCAGAATTTTTTAAAATCCCCTCCAGACTGAAAAATACTTTGCTTAGGTTGAAGGTCTTCTGGTTTGTCACTGGAAGGCCCCTTTACTTGCTGATTTCTACTCATTAAAGTGGTAGTTTATCCACCTTCAAATGTCTCTGCTCTGTGTCACAGACACTTATTTGTTCTCTAGCCATCAAAGTGTATTAAAATTAACAGCAGTCATCACATGAGTGGAGGGTAGCCATTCTCAGACACACAGATAGTTATATACTCACAGCAGGAAACTCGCAATCAAATTCTAACAAAAGGTCACATTTGCAATAAGTAAAGGAAAATGTAGGTAATTGGTTATGGAATCAGTTAATATCTTTGCAGGCCTTGAAAGGCACTCTGATAGACTTGAAAGCTTTTTGTTCAAGTAATTAAAAGTGAGGTATTGTGATAGTATTAAAAAACTCGACTAAATTCTTGGTGTGCTGTAAAATGATGTTGCTACAATGGCAAACAAATTTAAGAGGGAAAATTATTTGTGGCTTGTTTGAAAAGACGTACAAACTTGGATTCTGGCTGTAATGCAGAAAAGGAATAAGGAGTGAAATTGAGGAAAATATGAAGATTAGCCCTACTAAATATATTTTTATGTCTGGCTTCAAGACATACCCTCTTTTCCCCCCAGCTGATTTAGTTTCAAGGCCACTTCAGAAATACCAGGCTGTGATGTTTTCCCAGGCTTCCCAGAGACTTCAGGATATCTGCTGATTTGGAAAGCAGTGACTGACTTTCTGAGGCTGCAAAGCATTTCAGGGTTGGCTGGAATTCTGTTTCTTCTAGTGGTACAATGCAGTCCTGAGCCACATCTACAGTTTAGCTGTATCCTAGGTTGGGCAAGTCCTGAGCCTCCTGCCACAAAAGGCAAAGCACACAGCAGGGACCTGGCACGAGACAGGCTGTGGATATGCACTGGTGTTTTCTTTGTCCATTGAACACTCCTCTTTGCCTAGTCCAAGGTAGAAGATTCTGACAGTTTTTGGTGTGACCAGGGACAGAATCTTTTGGGCATCTGGTGTGACATGCTTCCTCTGCCAGCAGAAAATCAAAGTTGGCACCTGAGGGCCCTCAGCAGGAGGCTGGGTGCTCCCTTGAACAGAGGGTGGTGCATCCCATATCTTCCCATTTATGCTGTGATGCTTTTAGCTAAGGAAAAAGAAATGTCTACTGCATCACATAGAAATGGTGTGTGACCTGGGCATATTCCTGAACTGGGACACTTGGCAAGAAGAGGGAAGGCATGATTTAAAGCTTCTGCTTGAATAAAAATTTTAAGTGACCAAACAGCCATTTAATATACTCAAAGAGTTCTTTTCTGCCCATTACTCTGACAGCAAAACTGGACTGTCACATTCACAACTCCTGTGTCTTAATCCAGATTTGATGGTACCAACCATTCAAATTTTGACCCCTTTTACAAATATGAGCTCAGGCTGGTTTTGCTCCAGAATAGCCCGAAGTATGGCATTCAGAAAACTTCCTGGCAGCTGAAGAAATGCCATCACTGAGCTCTGGTCTCTCCAACTATCAGTGAGTCATCTGCTTGCTGAGAAAACAGTATGTAGAACTGGCCCTGCAAGGATTTGGTGCTCTATGTAGCACAAGGCAACTTTGGGCCTCTCTGAGATCCCCAAAGAAGTCCCAGGAGCTTTCTTAGCTATGACTGGCAGTGGGGATAGAACCAAAGACCCAAATGAGATACCTGTGAATTTTCAGGTTTCTTCCAGGCAATCTAGGTGTGCCTGTATTGTCCCAGATGATCAAGGGGTAGAGTGTTTTAATTTTGACTCCCTTGAATGAAAATAAAAACTCACCTAACAGGAAGCTTTTCCCTCCATTCAGCAATGCTCTCTGCAAAAGTTCTGAAGAAATTGATAGTTACCAACAGGAAAACTTAATCTCTTCTCCTGTCTGTTTTATTTTCTAATAGCCAAATTATCCTAACAAAGGCAACACAGGCCTGATCTTGGAATGGTGTGTGGATTCTCCCAAGAAGAAATTTGGGAAGAGGAAGAGAACTTCCAAGGTGGAATCAAAACCTCATCAAAAGAAATTAATTCAGAGGAACACCACAGACTCTGCTTCCTGCAAGAAAAACTGATTCAGTGTCATTCCCTCTCTCCAGGCTCAGTTTTCCACTTCCCACATGTCTATGGCTCATATTATCGTACCTCTGCATTATTTTTAGTGATTCTCCAGAAAAGGGGATCCTGGGAATGGTCAAGTCTCATTTTTCTGTCTTGTCTCAGCATAAGCAGACAAAGAAATCACTTTTCATTTTTTCCTTCCTTTTCTTTCTCACGCTGGTGTCTGAAGTGACCGTCATTGCTTAGACCAAAGCTGGAATGAAAAGTGGTTTGCCTTGTCTTGGAAAGAGTGACAAGTGTCATCTCAAATATGTGCTCCTTAAGCTCTCCTGCTGTGCTAATGCTGCAAAGAGGAGGAGGGAAAAGCTGGTTAAAGTTTTCTCACTGTCAGGTCTTTGATTGTGCCAGTCCTGACTGGGCATTGTGCTCAACCAATTCAGCATTATAATGAAGTTGTGAAAATTAGTGAGAACATTCAAAAGACTAAATTTTGAACATTGAGTATTCCAGAGAATTGGGATGTAATCTGTAAACTGTATGAGTGAGGGAAGAAGGAGAAGAACAACTCTCAGCAGCACATCAGTTTTATTTGAGGATCTTTCCCCAGAGAGTTAGCAAGAAGGAAGATAATAAAGCATTTATTGAGTTGCTAGGTGGAGATTATTTGTTCTGTTCTAATTGAAATTATTGTGGGAAACTCTTTGCAAATTTGCCAGTCTTTCAATTAATAGGAAGGGGGGAAATATTCAAACACCTTCTTGTATTTAAGTAATCAATCATAGGTGGAAATTAGAAGTTTGAGTAAGACAATATTTGAATCAATTATTGCAGTAGGTAACTGTTACTTCATAGGTTGAAATACCTTTTCCTAAGCTGTGTTACAAAATGTCAAATAATAAACATTAAAAATAAACAAAGAGGCAGGGATCAGGTTGTTTCAATTAATTAATGAATTTATCCAACTGAAGGGCAAGAAAATGGAAATGCTGAATAAAAGTAAGAACCTCTCAATCTTTCACCTCATTCTAGGCTAAACTATGGTAAAAAATACCTAGTCTAAAGCAATTTTCATGGAAGTTATATTTTTTATGTAGGGGTTTTTTTGGAAACAGTGTGAAACTTTTTTTTAGGACATTCTCTTTCAAACTATTTGGCCATGTGAGATCAAAATATTCTAGCCCTGTGATATGAGGCATTCAGAGCTCATCTAGCTCGGCTTGCTTGAAAGAAGATCAAGATGTAACCTGATCACTGGTAAAAGGAATTTCATAGTGGAAAAAAAGGTCTGGCAGTAGGGGATTACAATCTTGTTGACACAAACATCCAGAGAACCTACAGAAGCTAGATGGCATTTCTTGAAATACAATACTGTTTCCTTGCTGTGAGGGTAACAGAGCTTTTTTTGCATATACATCTAATCAGGTTCCCATCCTGGAGGTGTCTTGGTCTCTGCTATCCTCTGCCTTTGATTGACTGAAATGTCACAGCCCTGGGGCTTGAGAAAAGGTATTTGACTGATTAAGGATGTATGAAATTTAACTTCTCTGAGAAGATGATATGACAGTCCTTTCAAAGCCTATAAAAGATGCCAAAATATCTTGTTGAACAGGTTTGGGCTTGCTTGGAGTTTTTTCATAAAATTTTGCATTTATGTTTTGTTCTTGGGTTTTGGAGGTTTTTAAACTTAATGTAATTACTTTTCTGTACTAAAATTCTATTTATTTTCTTTATCTGCTTGACAAAATCCCTCAGGAGCATTTGCACCACATTTCAAAACTGATCTCTGTCCTCTTATGAACCTGAAATATTGACTGTCTTATTTTCCACTTTCTCTTGCAGCTGTTTCACCATCTGCAGATTGAATCAGATATAGATTAAATGTATGGGTTTTTTTTTTATCTGGGATTATTTTTATAGGATTTGCCTTTGATATTCTCCTCGTGCAAATTCCCCATCCATCTTTCAGTGACTAAAATACCTGGCTGGCATCCCAATAAACCTTGAAAAATTAAAATATTTAAAAATTGTGTGAAAAGTTTGAAGGCTGAGAAGCTATGTGTAATATGTATTGGGCTGATATTTATATAGTTTCATGCTTTCAATCTAAGTCACACCTTCAGCTGCACCTGCTGATTCCTGCCATGCCTGTACAGGCTGTGCTTGTGGCTGTAGCACCCAACCTGCCCTGCTGCTGGAGGTAGGTGTGTGTAAGTTACAACTGGTCCCCTGAGAGAAGGGATCATCGCTTTGCAGAGCAGAGCCTTGAACCCCCAGGTTACTGGGGTGCTGCGTGGTTCAGGGCCATGTATTTTGTAAATATTAGAGGGTTCAGAGAACAGAATAATAATGCTTAGTGATAAAATATTTATAATTTATTTATTTATGAAGCTGATAAACAAGTAATATCATGAAACCAATTTAAATTTTCCTTTTATTTTTTAAAATCTCAAATTGGTTCAGCTCTCAGGATAATTTCTGCTGTAAATTTTATGTTGCATATTTAATACTATTTGGTTCCAAGTAATTATCTGTTTTAAATCTTACTGTTGCAGTTTCCTTGTATGCCCTAGGGCAACTGTGTATAAAGTTATCAAAAATATACTGTATTCAAAAAGAACAAAATATGTAAATCTTTGTCATATTGTTGCAATCCCATGTATATTTATCATAATTTCTAATTATTCTTTTTGCTTTACTGCATATTATTAGTTTAATTGAACCATAAACTTTAGACTAATAACACCAATTTGTCTTTCATTATACTTTGCTCTATTAACTTTTACAAATGGGTTCATCTCAGCCACTGATTGATGGGCTCACAGCAACTGTGCTAGATTTCTTGCCCAAACAACCAAGTTGCATTTTCTGTTCTTGGAAGATGCATTTTCTTTTTAATTTTTTTCCTTCCTCTCTCCACTAGATAGAAGATATTATTCTTTATTCTTAGTTTAAATACAACACACATTTTGTAACTTGCCTCTTCCAAACATTAGCCCTTCTGGCAGAAGCCACCAGCAGTAAAAAGAGCTGGAGTTCTCAATTACTTTAAGAGATCCTTTACAAAATAAAATATTTGTTTTGGAGTCCCAGTAAAGCCCTATTCTCTTCAGAATCTCCTAGTGATTTTCATAGGCAGGCATTTCTCTGTTAAGTGGTGGGAGTTTCATGAAAATATAAAATCACATATCTTTTGAGAAAAAAAAAGAAACCCTCATACCTATAAAATTACACAAAACCCCCAAAAAACTGCCAAAAACCAACAACAAAAAAGAACAAATGTGAAAAGCCAATATAGGGCCACTAAGCAAATTCATTGTTTGGCTAGGGACAAGACTTTTTAGCAGCGCAGTCCTCATATCCCCTTCTACTGTATTCACAAATCTAATTAATCTGCAGGGTGAGAAATTAGCATTGAAAGTAAGCTGGTCTCTCCCAGCTGGGTCAGCTCATATCTCGCGAAGCTTCACAGGCTTAGTGATGCTCTGCCTTGCCCTGTCCTGTCACTGCAGGTCAATTCCTTGATCACTGCCCATGTCCTGTCAAGACTTCTGGTCCAACTGTCACATCTTTGAAAAATACAGAAGCAGACAATCCCCAGTCTTTGCTATTGTTATTGAGGTTCTGTTTCTCAAATATCTTGTGACATAGCTTTCCCTCACTCGTGTTTTTCTTCCACTTAGAAAAACATTTTCTCTTATGTACTGTCTGTTCTGCTGCTTTCATGCAGGCCTCAAATACAGCTGTCTTTCCAAGATTCTTTCCAGAGAGAAAAAAAAAGGAGCTCTAATCCATCTCTAGCCAGGCAGGCAACATTTGCAGTGTCACCTGAACATGCAGGGGAAATGCAGCCACTGCCAAACAGACCTGCCGGAGTCCAAGTCCCACAGGAAACTACGGGAAATATAAAGCAACTGGAATAAAAGAACACTGGTTGGAGATACATCTAAAGTTAGCTGTGTGTCACCACATTCATGATAAAATTAAGGCAAGCTGAGGGAAAAAAAAAAAGATAGAGAATAGATGACAGCAATGACAATGGCAGTGCTTGAGAGACAGTCAAGCAGAATGAGAAGAGCGCAGGAACAGAGAGGAGACCTGCATGAGGACATTTGGAAGAAAGAAGAAAGAGAATGAAAATTAAACCCCTTCCAAAGGATGTAAGAAGAGGCAGGGGAGAAGAAGCAGAGTGAGCTTTAAGTCATGCAGTATTATGGCATCCAAAGCTCCTCTTCTGCAATAGGAATATTGCGGTGTCTTACTATGGAAATACCTTTTTGTTTGTCTTAGTCACTAGAAAGTGAAGTGTGCTTATTCCAAAGCCATGGCACCCCAGGTAGAGTGCCCCTAAACAGCAGCCTTTCTGAGGGAGAAAGTTACCTTGGGAATTTGATAACCCTAACAGTTATATTCTACAGTAATATCCTGCTCAAAGCCACTGTCTCACCAGACAGAGAATTGTGACATGCCTTTCAATTCTGCTTTTACTTGTTCTGGGGTCCTAGCAATTGTTAAGGACATGGGAAAGTGGACTGAAGCTGTAAATGCACAGCAAGAAGTAGCAGAAAAGTAGTATGGAAGGTTCTGCATTTTCCCATGTCTCCATCACAGTGTTTTAGTGTATACAGAGGTCTTCTTTTCTGCACAGCTCTTGCTAGAACCTGTCTGGAGTTCCAGATTTTGAGCATTTCCAGTGGGTTTCCAGTGTTTCGAGGGAATGTTGTAATGACTGGGCTAATAGTTAGAAAAGAACACATCTTCTCTCTTGTTGGATGGTGTTTTCTGTAACTTCAAGCAGCATTAGTCTCAGTTTAGTGCAGAAGGTAAGGATAACAAAGAAGAGGAGAGCAAGGGAGAGCTGTGTACTGCCTACAGTAATTGATGTGGCACAGTAAAGCATGATAGTGGCATTTTATTAGGTTAATTTCTATGTCACTACACTCAGATATTCACAAATGATGACCCAGGCTTGTAAAACAATTACATCATTAAATGAATTATGAGACTTGGTAATAAATAATGCATCTGGAGTCTCTGCATTTGCCATCTGTGTTTTGAAAATTCTCATAGAATACTGTGAGGCTTCATTTTCAAGTACCTTTGGAAAAAACAAGTTTGGCTGCAACATGCTTGTCTAAACAAAGGCAGAAATTCTCCAATATTCACACATCTTTATAGGTCATGGCTTCAGAGTAAATTTCAACTATATCACGGTTCAGGAGAAAGCTGTGATAGCTGTCAAGGTTTCTAATCTCCCACAAAGCCTTTTTTATGTGTATATGATACATCTTCACTGTTTTGTAACCTCTGTTCAGATTTTGAAATCTAACATGTAATATTGAGATTTTAATGATTCTTAAATTACCTTATATGCTTCTATTCTGTTATACAGCTATAACTTTTATGAAGACAAAGAGGCTTCCTTTGTCTACAAAAGTCACCACACCCTGTATGTCACATAAAGGGACATCTAGTGAGCGTATAACCTGCAACAACACGTATCCTTACTGTATCATTGAGCACCAGATCGTGTGGTTTATCAAGCTACATTTCTATGTAGATAATCCTGTGATTATCTAATTTTTATGTAAAGAAATTATATCTTCACTACGTGCACATTGGAAATGACAATAAAGTTTTTACTAGGCAGTTCTTAGCTTCTGATCATGTTTTCAGTATCTATTTTTGAAAGGAGAATTGTGAATATTTTTCAATAAATCAGTTAGCTATTTTTTATTATATCTACAGTATTTGCAAATACTATTTACAGTAGGAAAATATAAGCATTTCTTCTTTCACTTGAAAGAAACTCTATGTTTATGACATGTCATAATATCCCTTGTGTTTTTTCTGACATTCCCAATGATGAATCAGTTCAGCTTTACCATATGCAAACTTTTATTCTGTTCTTAATCTTAACTGATCAAAATAAAAATATTAAATGGAATAAAACACTCACTGTATCATTCTGAACTAACTGAAATCACTGACTTTTTCCCTTTTTTTTTAGTTTCTCTTATTCTTTGCCTCAGTTTCTGTGTCATTCTTCCTGGTGGCAGTGGCAGAATCAGAAAATGGAAAGTGTCATTTTGCTGGAACAGAACATACAATTTTCTGATTGAATTGCTCACTGCGGCCATCCATGTCCTTATTAGTAAGTAACGTAAAGTTCTTACAAAAGCTTATTCTTAGCTTTTAAAAGGGTACTATGAGTAATCATTGTTAATAAACAGAATTTTGATCCATGCTACATTAAAGTGAGAAGGAGGAATTAAGCATCAGGGGAAAAAACCCGCATTATAATAAGTGAAATATATATGTCCTTAGTTCTCCTATTCTTGTTGCTGAGAGTGTATTTGACCTGTCAATTATTTAAAGTGCAGGCAAAGTGTATTGCTGAATTTTCCCCAAAAATATGATTACCTATTGACTTTTAAGCTGACACAAAGTTTTTCATATGTGTAATTAGGAGAGAGGTAGATTACTTCTTCCCATGTAAAGAGCATTTTTTACTGTGCATCATTTAAACAATTATTTTTTGGACATAGGCTTTTTGATTCAAAAAATTCTGCAGCTTATGAAGTTGTTTGTTATTTTCCTGTGATTTTACACACAATGGAAGGGTGAGAAAAAGGTCAGCAATAACTCTGCTGTTGCATTTTCACTGGGAAAAACATAATATTGATCGATAAGAAAATGGAAAAAGCACAACTATTAGCGTCTTACTTGATCTTCTCCGACCTTTACCCTGCCATGTTGATTTTATTCTTAAATGTTATGTCTGTTGTTCCAAAGGTTTGTCCTGTTTAGTCTTTTATTTAATTAATACATGATCTTATTTACTCTTTCTAATGTTAAAACATGAAATTCATTTTTATTTCTTGTTGAACCATTGTCCTCTTTACTCTCAGCAATCCACGCTGGATAATGACTCCATGTAGAAATTGGCCTGATTAAAACTACCCTTGAATCATAATCGATGGGTACTTAAGTCCACTAAACTGTTTTTTGGGTTCATAGGATAATTAGATTTAAGGATGTGTAAGCTCTTTAGAAAGAAAATTTAAATTGCACACTCTGAATCTTCTTGGGTGTTGACTGACAAGCAGAATATATTGTATTGAGCCTCAGTACTTTGCTAAACATCAATGTATCTGCTGATAATGACTCCAAAATGTACTCAAGGAAGAAAGAGCCTTATACTGTGAGGACAGTCTGCATGCATTGCTATATTTGGTAGATATTTAGTAAAGTACACACTTGTAGGGATGGGGTACCCACCACTTCTCTGAGCAGCTTGTGCCGGGTCACGGAGAATTTCTTCCTAATATCGAACCTGAATTTACCCTATTTGCATTTAAACATGCAGCTGTTGGGCCTTTTGGGTTGCAGCCCTTGCTGTGGAGCAAGTCATGGCAGCATGGAACTCACACTTGCTGGGAGCAGGGCACACTCGTGTCCCTGCACTGCAGGAAGATGGGCATTCTTGTCCCAGCCTCTGCCCTGGCTGACACCTTCTTGTCCTCACACTCCTTCAGCCCATGAAGCAGCCACTGTGTTTGGCAACACTTAAAGAAAGCAACCAAAACCTCAGATAGTGAACCTCACAGTATTTCTTCCTTCCCCCTCTCCTTGCACTTCTTCTATAGAGAGACTGAAACCCAGCCCCAAACTGACCTGGGTCTGAGGTCATGCATTTGTAGGTTCAAACAACAATTTGAGGGATTCCATATCTCAGTAGCTAGCCTTAGAGCTATGTTCTCAGTTGGGTTTATAACTTCTTACTTCAGGTGCTTTGTAACAGAAAAAACCCTGGCCACAAAGTCATTTGCACTCTTAGAAATAAATGAGCTTCAGAAACAAATTAAACACCTATCACAGGGGCTTTTTACAAAGGAATCTTTATCATTTAAAACCAAGCATTTTCTAATAATTTTGAAGATTGTTCCTGGTAACATTTTAAAGTTCCAGAATGGCAGGGAAATTCTAAAGGGTGGCAGGTAAATTTGTAATTAATTAAATTAATAATAATTTAAAATTATCATTAGAATAAACATGTAAAGATGACATGGAGTTTATCAAAATAACAGGATAACATGAAAAATAAAGGATGAGATTGCAATTCCTTTTAGTTTACTTTTTTTTTTTATGAAGCATTTTTTTCTGGCCTCATTTCTTTCTTAAGAGTTGATGAGCTGATTAAAGGTACCTTTATTATTCTGTTCAGGCTGAATATCTATAAAATTTTTCACATATTACCATGCAAATTTTTCATTATCATGAGATGATTTGATATGTGATATGTGAATGATAAATATCCAACAGAGTAATTACCAAAGTATCATAATCAAATATGCTTCCACTGTGGTCTTGCACAGACCAGTTCTTGCTCTAGTGCAGCCATAAATCGTTGAAGAAAGCATATAAGAAATATAATAGAATTGTTGATAAGGTTTGCAGGTGCCACAAAAATAGAACCTGTGGTAAAAAATTCATGAAGCTGGGTTGTCTGTACATGATTCTCCTAATTGTTTAATAAACTGGGGGAAAAATATATATATTTTAATATAACCAAATGTAAGACACCACACAGGGAAAAAAAATGGAAAATTTAATATTAAGGAGAGAATACTTTGAGAAGCACTGAGCCTGGCAAGGTAATAATACTTTTTCAGTGGAAATATTGTCTCATCTGGTGGTACAGCCAAGAGGATTAGTGTAAGTCTATGGATTTACAAACAAGAAATCATGCAACAGGGGAAGGGAGCTGTGTTCTGTCTGTCCACAAAGTTACTGATACCATTGCCAAAATGCAGTCTGATATCTATGCTTCAAAAAAGATTTAAAAATCTCGCTTAGTGCCCAGACAAGGGCTATAGGAATGATTTTACAGACAGAAAATTCCACTTTACAACCAAACCTACAGGAGGCTTAAAGTTTTTACCTTCTCTTAAAGAATCACACTTAAGAGATGTATGTGCCTGGTATATAGTTCTCTAACTACCAGAAGTATTTCCTTTCAGTAAGGCACTCGAATTCAGAAGACAAAAATACTCATTCCAGTAATCAGAAAAGAAAGTGATAACACTGTGTATAGAAAGATTATTTATTTTTTAAATTTAAACTTCTACATCAAAACTTAATGCTGAGGTTTTTTCTCCTTCCTAAAGTGATGTTTTGCAGTCACAAACCTTTAAACACAATACAATACTAGATGAAATTAAATGGATAAATCATAGAGAAAAACACATGGTATTCTGGTTTTTAAAATCTATTAACCTCTATGAATCTTGCATACAGCAACACTTCTCTGTAAAAGTATTTGGCATAATGCCAGAATAAAGGGCTGAGCTTATCATCCATATTTGTTCACATTATTTTTTTCTCAAAGGTGAACAGTTGTTAAACAAATACCATAGGCTTTTTTTGAAGAAGTGTACTCTTCTGTCATCATATCATTATTTCCCCAAGTCTCTCTTTTGAGTACTTGAAAGTTGCTTTCAATTGCAAATTAGCCAGAGCAAAAGGAAGATGGGCTATGAGATCTCTTTTTATGGAACACATATCTGATTTTTGTGACCTGTGACCTCAGATGTTTTTTGTAAATAAGGGTGGTATAATAACAAAAACGTTGATAAAAATATTTGATCTAGTGCTGATTATTCCTCATGAAGCCTGATTTGTTTTCCTCCAAGGTTTTGCATATTTCTTCCACTGTGTGAGGTTAGGAGGAAGAGCCACAGATAAGAAAGTATCTGGAAGACTCAACAAGTTATCTGCCTTGACCTTTGGAGAGCCTTAAAGGGAAGTGTTGTCACTCTGAGGAGATGTAGAGGTCATACTAGGCACAGAGCCAGCCTACAACTTTTTTTAGAGTGTGTCAGAGCCAGGGCAAAGTGAAGACAGACTAGACTTAATCCTTTAACCTAACCTGTCAAAACTGCATCAAGTCAGCACTGCCAAATCTGCAGCCACCTCATAACTCAAAAAGGTATGCATGAGTGCATTTATGAATTTGCTTTTGAAAAGCGGTTTTATGGTTTGGTATTCACAGCATTATGAAACCTGGCCACATCACTGCGTATGCAAACATAAAGTTAAATGCTGCCAGCTGCATGAGCAATTCATCCCACTGAGGAGTAAGAAGATATGAAATAAGGTTATTGCAAAAGATGATTGTTTTTTAAGGGGTGTTTACTTCCAAATGTAAAAAATGCAGATTTTGAAGAAACCAGGTTGGTGGTTTTTTAACAAAAATGGTGAAAATAACCTATTTGTCAAATCCACAGTAACAGATAAAGCATGCAGAACATTAACCTGATATTTTATAATCACAGAGAGTGCAAAAAAATATTGTTCCTAAAATAAACAATCATGATTTTCTAAAAGGAGCAGGGAATTTTGGTTTTCTGGGAGAATTACCCATATGGATGTGTGCGTGTTGGCTTCTGTGTATGTATTTTCATGTGCATTTTGTGTGAACCTGCAAATATTTGTAAAGGAAAGCTTCCATGTGAAAAATAACACAAATGCATGCAAAACATGGGGCCATATCCTTACCACTGCAAACTAGCTTGGCTGACAGTGGCACCACAACCACGCTCAGACATGACACTTGTCACAGCTCTCTGTGTGTCTGTGAACTTTAAATCATGACTATACTGTGATGCAAATGAAAAGTGCTAGAAAGCTCATTTTGTGCCATTAATCCTTGAGGTTTTCCCTTAGATGGGTAAAACATAGTAACAATTTTACCTCTCCTCAAGGAGAATGTTCTGAAAGCTATAACCTGGGTACACAAAGGGACTGAGGACTATAACCTTCTCTTAAAAGGTAGGATTGTAGCCTGCAAAAGAAAAATCTAATTTTTTGGTCCTGTGTCTGACTCATGCTGCAAACCTTCAACCAGGTCTAAGAGACCACCTTCCTTCTTTTATCCTTGAAGGTTTACATGGTCACAGCCAGCAGATGCACCCTGCAAGCCACAGCACAGACTCCTTGTCTGACATTGGGACAAGCCAGGGCTCCAGCCTGTGCTCCAGTGCTTGTTCAAGACTTTACTGTTGGTTCCCTGCAGCGCAGCATCCAACTTGACCCTCTGAAGTAGATGGAGCACCCAAGTGGACCTTGCCAGGTCCATCTGCTCCCTCCCAGATGCGACAGCTGCTGTATGGAGGGCAAGGAAACTCCTTCTTTCCCAGGGCTGGTGCTTCAGACAGCGTGGGGGTTTGTAGGGCTTGAGGAGCCTTGAAGAGACTGTGTGTGTGTGTGTGTGTCTTGTGGGGAGCTGGTGCTATAAAGAGATCTGTGTCTGTGAGGGACAAGGACAGAGCACAAGTGTGATCTCCGCCTTAATGATCAATTAAATAGGAAATTGTCAAAAGGAAACACAAAAATGTCAAAATTTTGTTAATAGTTCTTGCTTTTTGGGCTTGGAAGCACTGTTAATGGCACTTTGAGATTTTTACGCTGGAAACATCAAAACTAGAATGTGGTCTTCCTCTCAGAAAACGAGTGTGCTCTCATCTTAATGAGTCACCTGAGCAATTCCAAGACATGATAAAGAAATCCTGATATTTACTTTTCATGTGGAACATGACAGTCTGGAAACCTGTGAAAAGTAAACCAAATCATGAAAAGAAAATGGAAAAGAAAATATAATGCACCGTTGAAAAGAACAGGGATGTCTGAATTATGAGTGAAGTCAAATAAAAATTATCATAAGCACATGTCAGGGATTTTAATTCATGTGTATCACTGATCTCATGTGTAAACTCCACTGAGTAATAAAGAATTCTACTTTCAGAAGGAGAAATAGGTTGGCAGATGTTCCCCTCAGTCTTCATGCTTTTCTGAGGAATGACTTTGACAGTCTATTTATATATGATACTACAATGATCATATTAGGAACAAATATTAACTTTTTCAAGTGGATACAAATTGAATAGTCTAGCTGATTGCTAGCAGGAGAAAAACAAGAGCCTGTTGCCATCAAATCAGAATATGATTGAAAAATACTCAGTATCACTGCTATTTCTAAGAAACAGAAAGTGTATTGTTTCATGCCTAAATTACTGAGGATATGTAATAAAACATACATATAGAATATACAGGGATATGAATCATAATGCTGCCATAAAAGTGAAACCTAGATTATCTGTTACTACAACTTTTGGATAGAAATGAGTAATTTCAGAAGAAATATTTAGAAAAAGAGGTTTCCAACTTCAAGTGCATACAAAAGACATATTTTGACCTACATTTTCAGACCATACTGCAAGAAGGCCAGTCCAAGTCTCTGGGATCACTGGCAACATAACCCAGGCCATAACTCCTCAAGCCTCTAAAAGGCTTATAAATTCAGGCCACAGATTTGAATTTATACTCAGAGCTAAGGATTTCCATCATTCAAAAGATATTTTACCTGTTTTTCTCATTCAACAAAATCATTATTCAGGCTTCTTTCTTGTGCCTTTGTTAGAAAACAATTCCTCTTTAGTAAGAATGAGCATTATGAAATGCTTATTTTATTCAGCAAGTATTAAAGAGCCACATCACGTGTTTCACAAGCAATTCAGTAAGAATATCCTGTAAAAAGGCAGAAGTTTCCCCAGGACAGACATTGTAACTTTGGACAGTTTAGAACATATATAGCCATATGTAAAACTATTCTATAGCTAATACTACTGGTCTAGAAATAAATTCAAGGTGGCTGTGGTTAGAAAGCCTCCAGTAGCTGTACTTCAACTGCACCTCAGTATGAAAATTACTGGCTTTGTTGCCTTGGAAGTAAGAGTGGGAGAGATGGCCTTGCCATACTCCTGTTAAGTGTTTGGGTACCATCCAGTAACTTGAGAATGATAAAGAAGAAAAATAGTTTTTATGTGTCATACAATGAATGCATAATGAAAGTGGAACTCAAAGTAGATTTCTGTCATGCAAACCTATTTTAGTAAATGGAAAATCGGAAGGAGCAAGTTTGCCATTTCTAACTTGTCATCTTTTAACAGTTTTGTTGTTTTGTCTTGCCCAGATACTCCAGTGACAATTAGCATTTGTACTATCTAAAGTATACAGGGCAAAGAACTATTTACACATATGACTCAAAATGTTGAATATGGTGCATGTTGTTCTACTGAGAAAGTTACGCAGGAAAAGACATCAAGAGAAAACAAGGAATGCTTATCAAACAGCTTCTTGGATGTAAATGTATATTTGCTTGTGGTATTTAAAGCTTTTTAGCAGGTACTCCTGCAACTGAAACAGAGAAAAAGCACAAAGTGTGGTGGCAGGAGGAGCAGGTCTCTATCATCCAGGGCCATGGGTGGTCTGTTGTGCTGCTCAGCTGGCAAAGGAGGACTGTGCTGGTGAGAGTTGTAAGAAGGAAAGCTCCTCGTGAGCAAAAGTCCCGACCTCTGTCCCCTGTGTTTCAGGAAATAAAAGGTTCTTCCAAGGGTCTTGGTGGTGCAGTGTAAATTTTTGTTTTGAGCCCATTCCCAGGGGTGAGGTGGGTTCTTCATATTCGGAAGTCGGTGGGTTTACTTGACATTATTCCAAGGAGACAAACTTTTTATTCTGATCAGACTCAGAAACACCCTCTTTCACCTCTGACAGGAGCCTGATTGTTCTAGTGCTTTAGATCTGAGTTACTTAAAGATATCGAATGAAGCTGATCAGATGCTGAAGGGCTGCCAAGATTACAGGCCCCTCATCCCTATCACTTTTGTTATTAATTATGATAAAGCTGTACAAGCTGCAACCTGGTCCATTCAGTGCAGCAGACACTGGGACAGCTTTCCTCCCTTATAGTCCACTCTTTTCACTTCTCCAGCTATTCTTAGCTTGAGGAACAGTCCCTTGTGGGATGATTGTCATCTGGTGTATATACATTGCAGCAGCTGACTCAGATAACCAGAAAACTATAACCAGGTCCCTCACAGTCCTGGGAACTCAGCAGCATCAGGAAGTCTGGCCCAGTACCAGGAACAAGAACACAGCCATGGACTGCATTTTATAGAAGAAGAACACGGGTTTCTGATGCTTCATTACTTTTCAGACTAAGACCATAAAGACCTTTACAAAGCAGTGAAATGTAGACAGATACCCAAATTACAAAAATGAGATTCAGGTTTATAGACAAACAAATAGATATCCTAAGGACCTTGGTGATGTTTCTATGATTCCTGCCTTGTATCATCACTGGCAGGTGATGATGCAAGAGGTCTCTGTCTCTATTTAAATTACAAAACCAGTATATCTTCTTTTGAAAGTCCTGCTAACTCCCCTACACATTCCCCTATTGGTCATCTTTTATGATTCTATGATCTTCTGTCAGTGTGTCTGTTCATAGCAAAGCAAGCAGGGCAAAATTATTAAGTCATTAATAACCCCAGTTGCACAAGGTTACCACATCCACAGGACTCTTTTCTGAAAGTCTCTGTTACTAAATTCATTCTCACCTGATTTCTGAAAATTAGTCTTCCACAAAAAACCCGAAGGAAAGGAGGAGAAGGGTTACAAACAATTATGTGGCAGGATCTCACAAAGATGTTGGGGCCTTGAAGCTGGGAGACTTCCTTCTTCTTCTGCCAGTGAACAATTCTTTCAGCTTGAAATGGGTGTGTAACTTCACCTCAGGCTTTAGTCTCACAGGCAGTTGGGCCCACAATGTCCTATTGCAGACAAAAGGAGGAAATCTAGTATTCCCCATCCTAGCTTCCTATCCTCCTTCCTCTGTTATTCCCTCTCTCACCTTCCAGCTGTAGATCTCTGCCTGCTCTTTTTGGTTCCTTTGCTGATTCACATCAGCTCAATAAAAAGAAAAAAACAAAACTGTTTTTTTTCCATAGGTTACCTTTCCACTGTTTTGGTAGACTAAGTTATCTGATTCCAGAGCACCCCTGGCCTCTGCATTTTGACCCACAGAGACAGCTGGGTTAGAGCAACACACTTCTATCCCCCTGCAAAAGTGGGAGAAGAGGCTGGGGCAGTGTGCTCGCTGCTTCTTGTACTTCCACTGCCTAACAAAGGTTTGGTTGCACCTGAAGGATGGGGGTAGGCTCAGCCCTTGTTTTATATAAAACCCTTGGCTACTTTTGAACTTCAGGTCTTCCTTCTATCTGCCATTCCAAATGACAGCACTGCCGTTTACACAGAGCACTAGAAGCAATTAGAGGAAGTGGTCAGGGCAGGTTCATCGCAGCCCTCTGTGCAGGGAGCCTTTTCCTGAAGACCTGATAGAGCTGCTCTCCTTAGTGGCCAATGAGCTGTAATTTCAGGCTTCTCTTGACAGCAAATATTTCTGCCAGCTTTCTAAGTCTCTGCATTGTTCCATGACCTATCAGAGTCATCCTGTCACTGTTTCTGTTCTGGGGTTCCTACAACTTTCTGTTTGCAAAGTGAAAATCCCTGGTACTAAACCTGACTTGGCCCTGGTAAAGCCTTTTGCTCTCAGCTTCTTCTTGTTACTATCCAGCATTCAGCTAACTTCTGTTCCTTATGAACTGACCTCACAAAGAAGCCTTACATTTCAACAGTTACAAGGCAGTCAACATACCAGGACTATTTGCCTTAAGGGCCAAGTCTAGATCCAAGGGATTGATCAAGTTGTCTCTTGGCATTCAGAGATCCCCCCAGCAAGCTCTAGCCAATCTTCCAAAGCCTCAGTGCACAGATCTGTGCAGATGAAATGCAGCCTGTGGACAATAAGCAGCAGCAGGCAGCTGTTCACACTCTGGAGGAGTAGGAGGCATGAAGCTGTCACAAGGGAGCATGGCTGGTCAGGGGCTGGCTTCAGGTTTTCCCACTTATCGCTGCTTGCCTTCATCTGTCCTCATGTCAGTACCCCTTTTCCTCAGGTAATGAACAGTAAAGACATTTTAAAAACATAAAAATAATAAAGAAAAAATATTTCCTTCTTTATTGTAGGGCCATTCAAGGGAAACTGCTTGTCTGAGAAGCCACTCTGAGCTCTGAGAAGATATTTACAGCTACCACTGCTATGAGTGAAGGAAATCTCAGGGAGAAATAGGAGAAGCTGGAAAGGGGTTGAGGCAGGAAAGTTTCTCTGGGTATAAGAGGAGGTAGAACAGTAACAGTGAGAAACTGAGAGAAGAAAGAACAGCATACCTAGTGGGAGCAGTGCCAGTCCAGAACTAGGACGAGTGATAAGGGTCATGGGAAAGGAGGGAGAAGAAGAAACAGATTATGATTCATGAAAGCAACCAATTCACCCTTCCCAATTCTGCAGCATGTTCCACTTTAAAACCTTTAGTGTGGTATCAAAGCAAAGACTGTATCACACAGCCTGAGCAGCCACCACAGTTGCAAGCTAGCAGGAAAGGGAAGAAGTAGCAGCACGCCAGTTAGGACTGCAGGATGCTGATAGCAGGCTTTGCAGGATGGAGAGGTATGCTAGCAATGTCTCCCTTATTTCAACGGGTGTGAGGGGTATTTAGCTCCCAGATTTACTTGTGAAGATTAATGCTGTTCCCTCTTAACTATTGCTCTGAGGAAAGTCCAGATCAAAAGACACAAAGCAGCTCAGCAGAGAGTGCTGTTCAGGGAGAGACAGAGAAGTGGCCACCATGTGTGCAGATTATTTCATACTTAGGTATTTTGTTTGAACCAGTGCTGAGAGCTCTGTGTTTAGATTAAGAGAAGTTTGAGAGTGCTGCTGGAACAGCTGGGAGGAAGCTCCAGACAGGTTGAGTTACCCATAGGTGCTGTGTTCTGGTGCCCATGTTAGGGCACTACACCTGAATGCTAAGACAAATCTCCGTTTCTTCTGTCCACCCTATTCTGTCCTTGAAGGAAAACTGAACAAGCGAGGAGGGAGTTAAGATCTGCTGCAGGGACTGGGACTGGGGGAGTGAAGGCACAAGCCTTCAGCACAGACAAAGCTTCAGTGTCAGCAATTCTTCTGAGGTCTCCTGTACAGGTCAGCTCCTGGGACTTCTTCAGAGTGTTGTTAAAACCAGTTTGAATAAACACATCTGTATGGAGCCAGACCAACATGTTAGAATGAAGCAACAGACAGCTGGAATAGGAAGTAGGAAATTTCCAGAATAGGAAAGCCCTGTAAAGTACTTGCCTAAATTCACAGCAGGCCCCTGAGTGGGATTCCTCTAACTCATTGTGGATACCAGAGATCAGAGGACCTGCCATAGGAAGCATCTCTTTCCAATGGCTGTTGAGTAAGTTGAAGTTGGTTGGGAGAAACAGCTTATTTGTCTGCATGTGGTTTCCCCACTCTTCTCATTATGCAGGAATAAATTCTCTGTGGGACACAATGGAAAACCTGAAATTTTAAAAGTAAGAATCTAAGATGAAGCAGTAAACCACATACTTCCTTTGGCTTAGGATGAGACACTTTAGTTACTGCGAATAAACCCAAGATTTTTTAAAATGTTTTAAATCCTGTATTTCTGTTGACTTTGATGCATTAAAAAAACCCTGCAAACTATTTGTTAATCTTCTGTCTGTGTGTGTAATCAAACATAATCCTTTGAAAAAGGAAAGTTTTGTAAATAATAACAGGAAAAGCAGAAGCTGTCCTAATTTTCCTGGGTCTACTGCCTTTTTCTGCTTAAAGAATTCTCTGTTTTCCCTTAAAATTTCAAAGCCTTTGAAATATTTTTTGCTTTGCTTCTATATATAGAGTATCCAGAGAAGAGGCCAGGGTTATGGGTTTACACAATCAGTCATACATAGCTGAAGATGCAGCTCTGCATTTGAAGACAAACCTGACATTTGTTCAAATAAATGATATGATTAATAATTTTGAAAAATGATCCAATTTGTGAAAATTACAATCAGGTCATGTACATTACAGGGAAAATAACCAAATTAATTATGTACAGTATGTAACTGTCAAATACCAAAACATCTGTAATGAAAAGTTAACAATTTCTATAAAGTTTTTCAGCTAATTTCTATAAATTTTTTTCTGGATTTTCATGTTCCTTGGATTCCCAAACTCTGTATCCCAGCTTATCAAGCTGTATTTGTAAGTTTTTGGGCCAGGATTTCAAAGAATGTTTTAATGAGGATTTTTGTTCTGCAGAATCAAAACCATAGTCTGGCTACCCATGGCTGCACCCTCCTACGAAGTTGGGTTGCAGGGCTCAGCAAAACTCCTACCAAAACTGCAGGCAATTACTAAATTATTACAATTATTAAAATTCCAGTTTTGGAAATCAAACTTGCTGTGACAAATAGGCTAACTATGAATCACTTGTACACTTGAAAAGGTCTAAAGAGTAAATAATCTTTAAGAATTTTGGTCTGGGTTGCATCATCAATCCCTTGAATTATAACAATGGAGTCACAGATATTACTGATCCACTGTAAAATTGATTTTGTGTGAAAATTCTGTGAATTTTTACTGTACTTATTTGCTTTATAATTAAACTATTTAAGACTTTTTTATTTATACTTTCTTTCCCAGAGACTTTAAAACCATCACTATATCTGAATTGTGCTAATAATTAAAACATGAGCAGTAATGAATGAAAAATTGCTAAAAATGGCAGAATGAAAGCCCATCTATTTTTTTTTATTGCTTTACATACTCAAAGAAATCTAAAAGTGGAAGCAGGTGTTCAACTGTGAAAAGTGAAAGCCTCAACTTTCAGTTGAATTAGATGATATCTTACCCTTAAGTGGGACTACCATGGTTGAATTCAAATTGTATCCCAATTATAAATTGGGAAGTTGCTAATAGAAAAATAACAATTATCTTTAAGTACCTGATCCTAAACTTAGAAGTAGGAATTTTTTTTACTCCAACTCTGTTTTTAAAAACAGTAGTCTTATGACTCAATGTGTACATTTACTTTAAAATGGAAAGCACATATTTTGTACAAAATACAGATGAGGAAGAATAAAACCCCATTTCCAAATAGACTGGGTGTTCACAACAGACTCATTGGGAGTTTGATCTTATAGTCAATGACAACATATTTCCATCTGCTTAATTTTTCTTATATGACTACCTTAAAAGAATTCTTGCATTTGTCATTTGAATCCTTTGAGGCTTTTGAAAACAAGAAGAAATGAGAAGACTACTTAAGCAAGGTTTGTAAATATATATGTCTGTTCATATGTATTAAAATATACAGATAGTTTTAACCTTATGCCATACTTAAATTTATTAAAAATAAATGAAATGTACTGAATTTTATTAAAGCTAAAGTATGCAGCTTATATAGTTTATTTAATTTAGCTTTTGCTGTCATGTATTTGTTAGGGAACAAGCTCAAATATTTATTTTAAAAGAATGAGAAAAAAATTCAGAAGTATGCCCATCAGAAGCATTTCCTTTTCCAGTTACAGAGGTACATTCATGCAAATATCTGACACAATTCAATTAGGGTTTTTCCTTTATATAATCAATGTGAATAATTGTGGTAATCAAGAAGTTGATATTACTTAAACTAGACAAAGTTATACAAAGTACTATGCATGAATTATCATGCAGCTTTCCTAGTGCACAACAATCCCACCCTGAATTACTTGTTCACTTCTTTCCTAACCTGTAGTCTTAATATTGTCAAACTGCACAAAACAACATAGATCATGACTGGCATTTATGCATCTACCTGGTAGGAAAGTTCAGTCCAGTTCAGTTAAAGCAAATTACATGTATAATGTGTCACAGTGACAGAGAGCAGATTCTGTGATCCTTGTTTCTTCCTGGGCACTTCAAAGGGGCAGGGCCAAGACCCAGTGGGCAGGTACCAAAGACAGGAGAATCAGCATTCAAGAGGAACAAAATTCTGAGCTTCCAGGCTTTTAAAGCAAATTTAATATCAATGTAGTCTTTGCAGTTGCCAATTTCTTGCCAACCAGAATCTTCAGGAGAAGGAAAAAAGGAGGGATGAGATGCCCTAGTCTCATCTGAGCAAAGCTTTTTCATCGGTATTATTTATGCAAGTGTCAAGGCTGAGATTTAGAAGGATAAAGAACCTGCTTTGCAGTTCAGCAGCAGCATAGAGTGAAACATCCTGCAGAAACAGCTCTGAAGTGAAGGTAGAAAACTGGTCCAAAGTGATTAACTTCCATTTCTCAGAGAATTGCCTAGCCTTTAATCAAAACCCCCAACACATGTGGCAGCCTGTCATTGCTAAAGCTGTTAGATAATGTGTTACTGATTAACAGCATATATTGTGTTTTTCAGAGCACAGTCTCTGAATATACTCCATCTTAAATTAGTCTTACTGTTGCCATAAAATATTTGGTGACATGGGGTACACACCAAAGTACCTTTGGTTTTTATCACATGCTTGAATCTGCATGTGGAGTGGATTCAGTCTCGTTGCTCTGGCTTTGAAGAAGGAGGCATCCTTTTTGGAAGCTGGATGCAATAATCATGGCCACACATCCCTCTTTAGTTCAGGAAGTCTCACTGCTGAGAAATGTGCCAAAGCCTGCCTTTAAGACTGCCTTTATCTGACTCAGTTTCGGTAACATATGCAAAGTCAGGAACTTATCCTTTTTGGGATCACAAACAATTAGTATATTACTTCCTTCTGGCAGAGCATTAATCAGGATAAGTCAAGAGGAAGGCTGAGACTCTTTTCTCCTTACATCTCATTGCCTAAAGAATTTATAGTAGTTAAAGGCAATGGAATGAAAATAAAACACTTCCTTACATCCTCTTCTTAATGTTGTCCTATTTGTTGAGCTATCTGTCCACCAGTCAGCTACCTCAGTGACAGCAGCTATCACAGCTCTGTTACAATACTTCCTATCCCATTCTCCTGGCCATCTGCAGTGCCAACTGCTTAAAAATTACACCCCCAGGGGCATTGCAGCTGAGATGAGGTATGCCAATAGAGGATTCTCTGCAGCTATCTTTGCAAGAATCCTTCTTCATCTGTGCCTTTCCCATACATAAAGTCACCCATTGGGAAAAACAAGCTGCTGTTACTGCTTGGTCTGCAGAATCTCTTCCTGTGCACAGCTGACTTTGTATCAAATTTGGGAACATGCTTCCAGTGAACAGAACACTGCATTTCACCACTCTCTTGTAAGTGATGCATCACAAAATGAAATGTCTCTGATCCACTCTGTCCCTGTGTGCCCTACCATTGGGATTTGAGAGAGGAGGATGTCAGCAGTTGCTCACAGTCTGTCAAGAATTGGCTGCATCCTTTCTCTAGCAATCCTGGCAGCAGCACTGAGAAGACTCTAAAACACATCACACTGTCCCCACCCTGTGGGTCCCTCACACTCAAGAGTAACAAACCTCTTCATTCTTCAACATCCAGGCCTAAAGTTAGGTTGTGAAGAGTTTGGGATATTTGCAAAGGGCTGTGATATTGATGTAACTATTCTCAGCTTGGGAGATAACCCTGAAAGGCAGAGCACAGGGTGAAAATTCAGCCCGAACCATCACTTTACAAGGCTGATTTGAGAGAACAGTAAGTAAACAGGCTGATTCTCCCATGCATTGTCACTCTGGCTTTCAGACTGATATTATAGTTCTGTTTGCCTGGATTAAAAACTGGGCATTTTCAGTCCTATCATTGGCTCACTTAAGGTCTTCGGGATTGAGAAACTATAGTTTTGAAATAGTGGCAGCTGTAAATCAGTTCTACAGGTATCATGTTCTATATGTATCATATTTTTTTAATTGTTATCAACTGGAGAAGGATGGCATGAAGGAATAATCTATGCATAGTTATTAAAGCCTTTCCAAAAGCAAGAGTTTGGTATTTGCAGGAAGCACTGATGGATATGTTTCAAAAGGCTGAAACATTATCTGCTTATTGTTTGCTTTCTTCCTACTCATACTATATGTGTGCAGTCCCATTCTCCCAGTTTTCTATCAGTCACTTCCAGCAACTAGGAAATTTTATTTTCTTGATGTACAACTCAGTTTCTCTCTTATTTGTTTGCTTTTCAAATTTTTCTGTTTTATAATGAAGATTCACAACAGAATAAGATGGAATATGATGTGCACCTTGCTCATCCATTGATTTGGGATCATGGTTTGGTGTTTGTGCCCTTTTGTTTTGCTCTTACCATGGAACAGAGCTCATTTCTCATAGTCAGATGAGTATTTTAAATTACTTCTTTTCAGCCAACTTTCAAAATTGTCTCTTTTTCTTGCTATTTTTTTTTAATAAATTATAATTTGAGTTTTGTATGTCCTTCATTTCAATTCAAAAGTCTTTAGGATCTTGTTTCATTAAAAATGTATTTCATTAAATGTAGTGAATGTGTGAAATGGATGTGTTGTGGCTGTTTCCAGAATTACCTTTGTTTTACACAGTTCTCAAAATTGCAGAATTCTGCCCAGTACTGACAATGCCTCCCATCCACAGTGGTAGGCACAAGCTTGCATCTGTGAGTACAGGTTCAAGTGAAGAACATTTTTTTCCTACCTGATTTTTCTTCCTTTTTCATCACTTCTCCTAAAAAAAAAATAGAAAACTTCAAGCAAAGGAAGAGCAGCAGCAAAGATCTGTGCATAGCAAGAGAATAGTTGTATTTGAAGACCTTTTACAGACTAAGTTGTGTGGCAACAGAGGGGAGAAGAGCAGTTCTGTTCACCAAGAGCAGCTTTGCATTCCTTCAGATGGGAAGATGAAAACTCTTGATGTTTTTCTCTATTGTGTCACTGTCAGAGAATAGGGGCTTAGTGGAAATGTTTGACACTAAACCTGGAAATAAGTTTGAGAATCTGACTTCTGGCCTCTACATTTGTTGATTCCATTTCCTTGAAATTAATACAAAAGTAACAAAACATGAACTGGCCATCTTTATGAAAGTACTCCATTTATATACCTAAAATCCTTAATCTAAACCAGTTATGTACTGTGAGGTTCCACTCATATACTTTGTGAGTGTTGTTAACCCCCAAATTTACATGCAGGAACTGTGTCAGCAGGAGTTTTGCCCTTCACACACAAGGATCCTTCCTGCTGGAAGGAAGACGTGTTATCATAAATATGGAGAAGCTCCAATGAAGCTAGTCTGAGTTAAAGCTGACTAAGTCTGGTGTGAATGAAGACAGAAGTCAGTACTGGCTTGACACATGGGTTTTAAACCCCTTCAATTCCTATCACAATAATTTCCCATCCCCTGATCTTTTTTCTCCAGCCTTCTGGCATGGTGGGACTTTCTCACCTTACTTCTCCAGGAAAATCAACATGGATACATTATTTTTTTTTGTTGTTGTTATTTATTTCAGCTACTGTGTGCTAAACCTGCCTGTGGTAAACAGACCACAAGACTGTCCAGGCTTGTTCAGATTTGGTTTACCTTTCCCTGTAAGATTATGAGATTGCTCCTTTAAGTGAACAGATTTCTACTTGTTTCTCTCTGAAGGCTGTAACCAAAGAATTAAGTCATGTACACTGAAGTTTGTGGCAAATAAGACTCCAAAATTTAATGTTATCAATACTTGATCACATATTTGACATTGGACTAAAGGACAACATCTCCCAGCTTCTATCTCCTTTGCTTAATTTGTTGGAGTATGGTGCCAAGATTGTGGCTCCAATCCCTGTATAGGTAATTCACGTAAGAGTTGGACTTGGTGATCCTTGTGGATTCCTTACCACTCAGAATGTTCTATGATCCTGTGACTTGTCAGTCATTTGTGTCACAAGGTCTTGGAGAAAATGATGGTATGTCCAAAAGGAGGGTAACCTAATGGCAAGAAGGTTCAAAAGCAAAGCATTCTGTTCATGAGGCTACCAAAAACCAGTGGCATGAGGGCTGACATACGTGACATCACCTTCACATACAGCATTCATGTGAGGTGTAATCTAACCAGAGGAAAAAATATCATGCTGTAATCTATATACCTTCAGGAAGGAAGGAAGGAAGGAAGGAAGGAAGGAAGGAAGGAAGGACCCCACTCACAAAGGATTCCTAAGCATTTCCCTCTTTATTAATTTCTCCCACCATGGAAATGTTCCACTTCAGCTCATTTCCTGATCACTGTTCTACCTTTCTAGTAATTTTCTCCTTGGCAAAAATACTAATAGAGTGAACCTGTTTGTTAGCTGAGCACCTACTTCGCAGGTCATTAAAGCCCAGCATTAATAGATACCATGATAGAGAGCAGAACTTTAGGAGACACATTAGCCTTTGATGTAGCACCTCTTCTGTCATGACATAGAAGAAATGTTGGTTATTCAGCTTTGTTCGATATTGCTAGCAAATGGTTTCAATCCTGCTTCACAATACAATGCACATAAGAAAATATATGATGAAATCTCAAGTACATATTTGTGTATAATTGTTTGAGTTTTGGCATTCTATATGAGTAGTATAAATTAATGAAATACTGTTGAAAATAGGTGTTTCCTCAGTTCCATTTCATTGCCACCATCATTCTTAGCAGTATTTCAGAAAGATTTCTGAGGCAGTGTTTGAAAAATGACCTGATTATGATTCCACATAAACCACTGAAAAAATACTTACCAACTACTACTGAAACCCATTTCATAATTTCATTTAAATAATGACATGCTGATTTGGAGAAAGGAAATGGAGGTAAAACTGAGAAGAGAAAGATTTTTATGCCCTCGCTTTTACCTAGCCAAATGAATGAATAAAAGAATTTTTTAATGTCAGGAAAAAAAAAAACCCAAAAACATCAAGAGAACACTTTCCTTCAAGATATTTCCTTCATTTTCATGCTTTCCTTAAACTGGGATAGACAAGAAATAGCTCTTGAGCACTGTAAGTAGGGCAATCACTGTTCTCATGCTCAGACCACATTCCCCACCGTGGGATGCAGGATCCCAGCAGGGCTTGCATATATGCACTCTCTCTAGGTCGCATGGAGGTTTCTTTCTTTCCTCCCTGAAAACAGGCTCATTTCTCATTGGAGTGGGGGCACACTGGGAAGCAATAACTATCATTTTCTTTTGAATTGCTCCCAAGCATTTCCTCTTCCCTTGGTTCTTCATGTCATGTCTTAAATGTGTCTTCAAGTTCTAAGCCAAATTCAAGTTTTGCTATATAGTCATATGGTACAGGAGACCAATGGTTTATGTATTAAGCTTCCTCTAGACACATACATCTGGTGTGTATTTTAAGACTGCTTTTTGATGGCACCTACAAATTGAGGATTACTATCTGCCATGATGTCATTTCACAAGGAGGATGAAGAGGAGGAGGATGATGAGAGCGCTTCCCACAAGTCCTAAGGACGTCATAGAATTTTTGACAGTTTTTGACAATTTTTGACATATGAGTTGAAATATGTCAGATGTCACATTTCAGTTTTGACCATTAGCTCTTCTATTAAAAATAGCTTCCTCTTTAAGAACAAGCACAATTATTACTTTTTTTTTTTTTAGCCATACAAATAAAAATGT
Organism: Chloebia gouldiae; assembly: GCA_003676055.1. Classification (NCBI taxonomy): domain Eukaryota; kingdom Metazoa; phylum Chordata; class Aves; order Passeriformes; family Passeridae; genus Chloebia; species Chloebia gouldiae. The sequence goes on from QUSF01000001.1 coordinate 7,017,263, forward strand.
ATAATTCTACCATTAACATTCCTTCATTCTTCACTTTTTTAAAGGACTAAGTTATGTGCTTAGCCCTCAAGACACACAGGACTCAGATCCAAGCTCATTGCTTCATAGACAGAACTAACTTAATCTAAGTGGGGACCAAAACACTTTGACCTTTGGCCAAAACACAGCGGTGTTTGAATGATCTTGAATGATCATTCGTCTAGAAATCACAGTCATTGGAAAAATTTCTGATCTCTCACAAAATCAGCAAGTTATAATATTTTCTTGCATTTCACAAAATTTCTGCATGAAATGATACAGTGTGAGCATTAACTCTTTTCTTGGCATTTAACTGGATACACTTTCACACACGCAAGCCTTCATATTATTTGAAGGTCAGATTTAAATGGAAAAGGCAAACGTGCAGCAAAAAGATTTTAGTAAGTCAGAATCTCCTTCTGAACCATTGTATCTTAAAAATATATAGTCAGTCTTACCAAGACAAAATATTCTTGGACACTTTATCATGTGGCCAGTGGGAAGGAGATGCTACACTGGGTTGTTTAGCTATAAATTAATTATGTGAATTTAATAGTCAAATATTCACTCAGGATGAAAAGAAATGTCCTCCTGGACATTAGCGGATAATGTGTATATAATTTCATCTATCTGTCTTTTAATTAGACACCTATAAATAAGCTGGCTGTTGCAAGGTACTCTATAATCAGGTTACCTAAACACTAGTTCTTTCCAGGATCATAATTTGCAATTATGTGCCATAGCTACAGATTGTTAATTGCTAGTGTTTCTTCTATTATTATTATTATTATAATTATTATTATTATTATTATCATCATTATCATTACCATGATCATCATTATCATTTAAGGATCAGGCAATATGCCCCATTGCAATTTTGCATGCATGTCTGGGAAAAAAAGTAGATGACATAAATTGCATGCATAATCTCAGGAGACAATCATTTTAAATCTTAATTGGCTGCCTTTTAAATATCATTTAAGGTCTCGTTTTCTCTGCCTCTCTCTCTCTAGTTAAGAAGGTGTTGTGTCAAAGTCTATTACCTTGCTGGATGTCTCGCCTCTAAGTTTTTTTAAAAAAATAGAACCATCAGCAGAGGTTTGAGAGGTCGATAAAGCTTTTAGATTTGGAGATGTTTTCAGGGAGCCCATTTCCTGCGGCTAAGAGTTGTTAATGGAGCTTAAGGAATTATCTTATGACTCGGGCTGGGAGAGCCGTATATTTCTTTGCTCCTGTTCCCTTGTCGAGGCTGAATATGCTCCTGTCAAACTCGCTTAATGAAAAGTAACGCGTCGCTGATTACAGTTTTATTTGGGCTCTATGTAAAAAGCACTGTTAATTTAGCATCCCCTCCTTTGTGTGTTTGAATTTGCCATGGCTGAATGATTTAGAGTCTCTCAGTTTCAAGACGTTTCTTTATGATTTTTTTTCTCTCCTCCTTCTTTCTCAGTCTGCCTTTATATTTCTGCTTTGTACAGACACAGGAGCTGTACAGCTTTCCTTTTCAGCCCTGCAGCTTCCTCTAAAGCAGCAGAACCTGATATTTGACTTGTGCTATGAATCAAAGGGCAAAATTAATTTCTCACATTCTTTTGTTCATATAAAAAAAAATCAAAAGAACCAAACAACAAGAACCCCAACCCTTTTGAAAGACCTCTGCTTTTCATGGCTGATCTAAGTCATAAGGTTTGTGTATTAAAGCAAGAAACTTTTTCCCTCCCCCTTAACTGGCACGGTCTCCTCTCAGGATGGACAATGTTTTGGTGTGAGCACACACAGATTTACCAGACCTGAGATACAGCCTGTTCCTTGGTCTGGAGAGTACTGCTCTTGTTATATAGCAGCCATAAACTTAGTCAAACTTGTTTTGTAACAACAATAACATGAAAATGAAGGGGTAAAGTGTTAATCCGCTTTTCTCTGGACTTCTGGTATTTCAGTGCGCCTGTGTTTTGCTCAGTGTTATCACCTTCATTTTAAGTCCGGAGGAGAGAAGGAGCGGGGGGTGAGGGAGACTGTTGCCCCCCAAACAATGGGATGTCCTAACTCAATCCTGGACCTAGCCGAAGCCGGCCAGCAATGACTTGTAAAATGACTTTTATGGCTTGCGGGATCACCCGCCGAGAGCCAGCCCAGGGAGCCCGGTGGGGGCCGGCGCTCCTCAAAGTCAGGGAGCTTTTTAGGCTGAGAGAGATTTTTGGCTGCTCAGTGGACGAGACCCCTCCTTGCACGCAGACACACAGAATCCACACACACACTCGGCTGTCGCTGTGTTAGGAGAAAAAATGGAATCCCCTTCCACTCCACAGAGCCTCTGTCGCATGGAAACCGAAGCCCACCGGGAACCCCCGTGTCCCCTTCAGTCCCTGCACATCCAGTAAGGCTGGTGCACACAAACCTCCCCGCTTTAACATCACCCTCGCAGCACTCTGAGGGGTTTATGCCCCATCCCGCTTGACTCTATCAACGGTTTGAGGGCAGACCAAACACTCGCCTTTCTCCCTTTCCCTCTCCCTCGCCTCCTTCATCCCCTTCTCTTTAGTTTGGCTGAAAATAATTTGCTTTGTCTAAAGGGTTTCAGAGGCAAAGCTCGCCGGCCGCCCCGGCTGCATTAAAATTCCTGCCGGCCCAGCCTTTAGCTCAGATCGCGGCTCCCCCGAGACTCCACTTTCGCTATTACTGTCAAGTACCCTTGACTCTTTATTTTTGCCCTTTTATCTATTACAACTAATTCGAGTTCTTTTGCCCTTTTCATTTTAAGACGTGGGCTTTCTGTAAAGCCTCCCCCTGCCACCGAGCTCTCCGGGTGCAGAGCCTTTAGAAATTGAGGGGTTTACTGTCAAAATGAAAATTTCACTTCAAATTATCTCGGCTGATGCACGTTTTCCAGGCCGGGGGCTCCTGTCTGAGCCTTTTGACAGCCAGATCAGCAGAGGGGTTCAGTGATCTCGATAATATCATCCAAGAGAGCGAAAGTCAATACAATGACAGGGAATATGACTGGATACAATCCAATTACGGCTGCTCGCAGAGAGGGGAAGGGCTTGATCTGATCTCCGCACCTGGATTCCTTTATTCAGTCCTTGCACTAACAGGTCTCGCTAGAAACTTCGCAGGCTGGAGTATGTTACATTTCGCTGAGTGTTTTCTCTGTTGCGTTTATAGTTGTCTTTGTATATTTCCCCCCTTTATTGTATTCTTATTTATTTATTGTGAAGGGGGGTGGACCGACGGGGAGCCGCTGGGGTGGGGTGGGCGAGAATGCTGGGAGGCAAGCAAGTCTCTTCTGCTTGAGCCGGTGTCAGTTTGGTCCTTCGGGTGCTCTCGGTTCTTCGCCGTGCCGGGCGCCGAGGCTCAGAGGTTTTAGGCCGGCCCGGGTAAGCCGGGATCTATTATTGCCTCGCAGTTTCTTTTCCAGCAGTTCTCCCTTGTCTCTCGGTCCGGGGATCAGTAAAGTTTGTTCCCATTCTGGGGAAGGAAATGAAATCTTTTAAGCACCTGTTATCTAAGCGGTAAATTGGCTGCGAGTGCTCCTGAATCACACGTCGAGAGCGCTCTTCCTCCCTCTCTCTTTTTGTTGGCTGCACTCTATTTAATGTCAAAACGGTAAAGCATCTGTACTGAAGTGCTGAAATATTCATGGCGGATCAGCGATTCTCCGCACCGGCAGAGGAGCTGGAAAGCTAAAACGGTTCTTTAAAAGATCAAATTTTCCATGTGAATCAATTGCTCCGCGCACGGCGGAGGCGACGCCGCGGCAGAGCCCGGCCCTTGGGGGCCGACCCCCGCCCGCCCGCAGCTCGAGAAGGAGGGGAGGGGGTAGGGAGGGATGCTCCCGCCCCGCCGGGCCTCGGCGGGCTGCCGGAGCCCCCGCCGTCCGCCCGGGAGGCGGCGAGGGCCCGGCGCTGCCCCGCGGAGGCACGGCCGGCGCGGAGCGCAGCCCAGCATCCCTCCTGCGCGCAGCGTGCCTCCGTCCTCAGTGCCGCGGCAGCGCTGCGCTGAGCCTCTCTTCCCCATTCCCGGCAGCCTGTTGACAGTCCTTGGAATTACCGGGATCGGCTCCGAGGGGGAATTTGAAACACAGAAGTTGTTTGTTGCCCAATGCAAAACGCCACCACTTGTGTTACCTCTGAAACAGACAATTTATTGGAGTGAGCATACCTTTTAACATATTTTTTTTGTCAAGATAAATTTGTGCAGTAGGTGTAAACTTAGTAGAAGTGCTGTTTGTGAATTATATGCTAACAAGGAAATCAGGAGGAAAAACTCGAAGTCTTTACAACTAATGTCGGCATGCCTTAAATTAAATCTGAATTAAAATTTCCCGTTTGTAAACTTTCGGATGTAAACTTTTGAAGTAGGTCTACACTATAGTACGTGCTTTTTGGACATGGAATTAAATAACTTTCACGACATTGGACATTGATCCCTTAAAGTCGCAGCCAGGAGAAAATGTTCAGAACATCAATGAGCAAAGTCTTTCCGTTGAACTGAGCAAACTGAATAAATCCTCGTTTATGCTGTTTGTTTAAAAAAAAAAAAAGAAGAAAAAGTTTTATATTTAAATTTAAACTCTTGCAAGTCTCTTTTCAGTGTAGCTGACTCTTCAAGCGTTAGAAAGTCCTTTGCCCCTCGGCGGGCCTGTTAGGAACAAAACATTTTGCTTCCTGATTTGGGAAACGCCAGAAACTCTTTGTTTGAGTCATGGTGGGCCAGGTTTGAGAGCTGCCCCTTGAGCACATTGGCGCCGTTCCCCACCGCGCGTCCCAAGGCGCCCGTTTCCAGAATGGCTCCTTTGGTGGTAGCCCAGGAAACTGTTGTGTTGCTCAGGGCTTGATTTAAAGTACTGTGCCTGAACAGGGGGTCGTGAAACACCCCGTCCACCCAGTTCCTGAGGTTGGTGACCGGCGAGTCCTGGTGCCTGTCTATGACGCTGACCGGGGCGGGAGCGGCGGCGGCGGCCGAGCCCCCCGGCCGTTTCAGCATGCAGGAGGGGTACTCGGCCTGGTTGAGGGAGGTGGCAGTGTGCGCCAGGGACCAAATCCTGGGCTTCGCCTCCAGCAGCTGCTGCCCCTGCTGGAAGCACATCTTGGACTCGCAGCCGCGCTGCCGAGCGCCCAGCGGGTCGGGGCCGCACTCCTCCGCCGCCGTCTTCAGGCAGCTCCGCGCCCGCTCTGCCACCGCCTCCTCCTCCTCCTCCTCCTCCTCCCTGGCGGCAGCCGGCGGCGGCATCTTGGCGGGGAGCTCGGCGGCCCGCGGCGGGTGGCTGCCGCCCGGGAGCGGGAGCGGGTGCGGATGCGGATGCGGGAGCGGGTGTGGGAAGGGCCGCCTCAGCTCGCACTCCGAGCTCTCCGACTCGGCGGCGTCCAAGTCCTCCAGGTCGCTGAGCTCCAGTTCCTTCTCCTCCTTGCCCGTGGGTTCTGCGGGGCGGGGGCGGGGGAAGGGACAGCAAAAACAAGACACACGGTCACTGTCGGGGCCGCACTGCCCCGCGGCCGCCCCCACCAGCGAGGCCCGCGGCCGCCCCCACCAGCGAGGCCCGCCCCGGGGGCGAGCTGCCGGCCGAGCCCCCGCGGCCGCACCGCTAAGTGCCTGGTTTTAGCAGGGTACCCTCGGCTTTCCCGCTCTTCATCGCCTCTTCCTGCGAACCCTCCTCCTCCTCCTCCTCCTCTTCCTCATAGGGCCGCTTCTCGTCAGAGCACTTGTTCCGCGGGGGCCAGGTCATCTTGTTCTCCTTCTTGAGCCGCCGGCGGGCGTTGGCGAACCAGGTGGAGACCTGGGTGAGGGTCATCTTGGTGATGATGGCCAGCATGATCTTCTCGCCCTTGGTGGGGTAGGGGTTCTTGCGGTGCTCCTGCAGCCAGGCCTTCAGCGTGCTGGTCGTCTCTCGGGTGGCGTTTTTCCTCCGCGTCCCGCCGTCCATCGTCCCGTACCTGCAGGCACAGGGATGTGACAACTCGCTCTCACCCCCCGCGCACCTGCCCGACGCGGGGTCCCAGAGCCCCGGCCCCGGCCGCTTGCCTGCGGCACCCCCCGGAGCGCAGCTGGACCGGAGAGGGGGGAAGATGGATGAGGACAGCTCGGTTTTAAGAGAGATGAGGACAGATCAGCTTTATGAGGGAGACCAGCGTAGAGAATTCAGGCCGAGGAAGGAAAGCAAGAAGGAAGGGCTCAGCTAGCAGTAGCAGCGGGCAGTGCAAATTTCCGCTCTGCCTTGGTGGTGGTGGCAGAAATAGGGAAGGAATCGTCTGCTTTTATTTGTGGTAAAGTCAATGTCAACATTTTGGGCAGCAGGAAAATCCTAGCAGCTAGCAAACTCACAGAAATATCACTTTCCTCTCGTTTTATTAGTCCTCCCAAAACAAAATTCATCGGGTTGACCCCAGGCTGTAAGTGTTAATAGAAATATATTTCCTCTTACTCCTTTTATTAGTAATCTCCTCTACCCTTTTGTTCCTGAAATTGTAGGAACCTAACGCAGATGACACTGGGCTGCGACTGAATATTTAATGTACATCCTCCAGGAAAGGTCACTAGCGCCCAATGGGCCTCAGAGCTGGGAGCGGTGTGTAAGGGGTTTTGCGCTGGTTTAAAACTAATAAACATACACGGGATGCCCAAGCCTGACTCCGCGCACGGAAAGATAATTACCGCCCCGGATGAGAGGGATTTACCCCGCGCTATCGCCCGCCCGGGGGGCGGAGGACCCTGTGTCGGTGTGGGAAAGGGGAGGCGACATGGCTGGGGCCGGGAGATGCTGAGAGGCGAGGAGGCAGGTTGGCGGGGCGGGGCGGGGCAGGGAGGCGATGGCGGGGAGGGGTGGCGGGGCTGGAGGGCAGCGAGCGGGGCCGGGCTGGGGATGGCGCTTACCTGTCGTACTGGTACTGGCTGAGGGTGTGATCGTAGGGGTAGTAGGCAGCCGCCGGGGCGATGCCCGCATGCGCAGAGCCGCTCCCGTCCTTCGCCTCCAAACTGTTCTGCAAGAGACGCCGCCCGCCGCCCTCAGCCCCCGCCGCCGGGAGAGCCCGGCCCCCGCCCGGCACCGCGCCCGGCTCCCGCCCCGCGCCCCGGAGCGGCGCGACGGACCTTCCCGGGGCCCCTCGGCCGAGGAGCCCGGCCACATCAATAGGGCACATTAACTCGCGCTGTTACGGTGCAGGGGGGAAAAATAGAGGGAAAAAAAAAAAAAAGAGAAAGAAAAAGAAAAAAGGCCGTGTGGGAAGAACGCATCGGGGTTTTTTTGTAAGCCTGGGTCTGGGTCGTCCTAAACTGCCCCTCCGCGCTCGGCTGCCAGCTCGTCAGGCGCGACTTTTAATTGCGTTGCCGTGAGGAGCGAGCGCCGGGCTGGAACAGCTGCTGACCGCGGGGCTGGACGCGGGGAGCGCCGTGCGGCTCGGCGGGGCGGGCGAGAAGCGCCCGGGGCTGCCCCTGCCCGGGGAGGGGGTCCCGCCGGGCGGCCTCCGCCCCCGGGCCACGGGGGGAGCGCGGGGCCGACGGGAGGGAGGGAGCGAGCATCCCCGGGGCGGCTTACCAAGGAGTAGAAGGCGGGAGCCTCGGTACCGTAGGTCACGTAGTTTCCATAGCCCTGGGGCCCGGCGTAGGGTCCGCCGTAGACCCCCAGGGCGGCGGCGGAGTTGAGCTCGTGTCGGGCGGTGGCGAGCAGGCGGCTCTCGTACACCGGGCAGTACACGGGGGTCTGGGCGGAGGCGGCCGCCCCCGTCTCAGCCAGCGTCCGGCTGCTGGACTCGCAGCAGGTCGTCAGGGAGTTGGTGCTCATCAGGAACTGGAGGGAAAGAGAGCGGCGCTGAGGGTAGGGTGGGGGGAACTTCCCGAAGTGTAACCAAGTTTGGGTTCGGTTGCTTTTAGATTGTGCGGGTTTGGTGGGTTTTTGTTTGGGTTTGGTTTGGTGTGTTTTTTTTCTTCAAATCAGGTCGTAGCTTTGGGGTGTCGCCTGCCCTCCTCCCTCCCCTGCCGTATTTTACTTCAGTCGTGATAGAAACGCTCTGGAGAAGCGCAGAGGTGCAAGTATTTAATCTTTTTCTTTCTTTTTTTTTTTTTTTTTTTAGAACGACTCCACAACAACAACCACCAAACACCCCGTGACTGTGGATGTTTAATCCTCTATAATACATTCCTCAGGCCCTCTGCATTTAAAAGCTAACTTTTCCTGGGGTGTTTTCACAGGACTGGGGTTTACACCGTTTTCTCCTCTTGCAGCACAATGATTCCCATCTGCGTTTTTAAACCCTTTTTTTCAAAGTCATTCATGCATATTTATTTTGACTGCAGATTTGTAGCAGCCACGCACGCATCTGTTATTAACCTGATGGTTTAGAATATCCCATTCTGTTTCTACGGGCCGGACCTCCGTACATCCATGTTTAATTGATAAACTGTGAATTTAATAGTGAAAGAGAAATAAAAAAGGGGGGAGGGGTGCGGGTGGGGGTTGGGGATCTCTAGCTCCCCTTCTCACCTCTCTCATCTCTGTAATCATCTCCCACGCGTCTTTATCACCCCAAACACCCCAAATCCCGCGTGTTTCATCCCATTTTAAAAGTGGTGCCCGACACAGAACTTGGACGTCTTGGAAAGCGGTGGGGTGAGCATCTGCTTTGCCGCTATCGCGTGCTGGGGAGGATCGCTGCCGCCCTCATCCCGGACGGAAGGCATCGATAAGGACTGAAATTCAATCAAGTAACGTTGGTAGGCAAAAAGTCTTACCTGGGGTGCAGAGGAGTAAGGGTAGCCAAACTGAGGATAGGACATGGTACAGAGGCTCCCAGTTATCTAGAAACAAGGCGAGGCGTCTGATCTGTGCGCTATTGCAGCCTGGCTCTGTTCTGTTGTACCAATTGATTGGTAACCACAGGTCCCTAGATGCTTATAGGACGAAGCAGAAAACCACATTTAATTTATTTACATGAAAACTTTTTTTTTTTCCTTTTAAATATGTACGATTTTAGTACATTTCCCGCTACAGCTACGACACAGAAATAATTGTTACACGTAGGCTCCAAGGCTGGCAGACGTGACGGCAAAAATAAATACTTTGCACCCACGGAAAAATAAAAGGTGGGAAGAAGAAAAGTTATACAAATGCATCAGCTCACAAGCACGTTGTTTTAAAAGAGCCGAGCCTCTGACGTCACGCAAAACCTACTCAAATTAACCTGCCTGTAAGTTTAACACTCATTTTCGGGAATCTTTCCCCTGGCATGAAAAATAGACTCTCCAGCATCGCATTTAGCCTGCCTAACAGGGGAAAAAAGTTTGGGAAGCTCTTTGGTAGCAGCAACGCCTGCTTGCAACACATATATTTCTGGGGGCAAGGGAAGGAAATGAATGTTTTTAATCTGAAGGATCAATGTTGTATCAGCTATTTTCCCCACCCTCCTTAGTCACTGAAAGGCTAGTAAGCACTTTTAATTAGAAATTAATTAATGAGCAGCTGCTTCTTCCCACCCCACAGTAATAATTAGTCTCAATTACAAACAAGACATATGAAGGGACACACGACTGAGTCTTCATTTAAGATTTAATCAACAGTTAAAATTAGCGCTAACGCTGACAATAAAGCACATAATAAGCAATCCTCCTTTTCTTCTCGTCTTTTTATTCCAGGCGTGTGATTACAGGTAGAAAACCCTACAAGCGTCTTCCGGGGAATGATGGAAAAGATGTGACTCTTAACGTTAAAAAGACTTTGATGCCATCTCTAACTTCCAACACCCCCTTCTACCCGACCCATCCCACCGCTGCCATCAGCCTCCTGACCCTCTGGGGGTCTGGGACCCCCCCACACACACAAACAGGCAGCAATCCCCCCCTGCTGCACGCTCGGCGGGAACGGGCCGTGGGGGGAAGGTGCTGGCAGCCCCAGCAGCTCTCCCCCGACAGCCGATACCGCCGAGGCAGGGCAAGCAGGCAGCCCCCGGCTGGACGGAGGAAGCGGAGGAGTCAGCTCCGAGGCTGAAGCTGGGCTGCTGGTGCAGTCGAACGCTGCTCCATGGTGTGCAGACTTGCTCAGAGAGATTCCTGGGTTCAGACATGTGAATAGCCCCAGGGTCACACTCTAATTAATGATGATATTCTCCTCTTCTCCCCAGCTGGAAGACTGCCTCCCAGAAACGAATCTGCCCACACTGACAGCTCGATTGAGGGTGATTGATGACTATCTGGAGACCACAGTACACATAATATAATATCTCCTGCGTAATTGCTTTAATTTACAGATGAAAATACTAGTCCTCAGATCGAGTTAGACTACAATGAGAGGCGTTTTATAGCGCTTTAGAGTGTTTGCAAATAAAAGATATCAGATACAGTACATGCAAATTATCCTGACAGCTCAGTATCTGTAGCCGGGAGAAACGTATAAAGAAAGGGAATCAAATGACATAAATAATCGGGTTGGAATTCTGTATTGATTTTTGGATGGGAAGAAAGTGCTTTTTTTTTCTTCACCTGAAATGCGATTTCCTTTTTATTTCTGAGAATATTAATAACTTTGCCATTGGGTTTCTTTTATAGAAGGGCTTCTCTATTCCCCCTCCTGCATTATACCCCGGTGCTGCCAAGGTATAATAATACTTTTAGCGACTCTTTACCAGCAGCTTCCTTCTGTGCGGAATGCTGACGGACTATTGCATTGTTTGGGAAGAAAAGACACCCAGTGTTTACACAATGGTCTGCACGCAGTGTTCCGTACTGCTCCCTCTGCCTCCTGTGCCCATTGCGCTGGGGGATGTTTGTTTAAGCTTCGGAATAAAACTCACCGGTGCTAGGGAAGAAAATAGTTGCACTTATCTCAAGAGCGGCTCCGTGTAAAGCACTATAATTAGATGAGAGTGCTGGAGAACTGCCTGAAGAAGTCCTCCTAGTTTTCCAGGCTACAGTTTGGGAAATGTCCTGGAGTTGTGTTTTTTGGTGTTTTTAGTTTTTATTTATTTTTTTTTCCACTGCAGATGTCAACTCCGCAGTGGCCCACAGTGCACTACAGGTTTTGATATTTAGATGAGTCTATTAAACTTTAAAATACAAGGAGAAATTCAATATTTATAGTCCTTGTCTATTTATATATCACAGTTGTCTTTCACTGTGCAATGCAAATACTCTGATGACCATTTTCACACTGAACTTTAGTGTATTAATCATGATAATTATTTGTCATTTTTCTTTGCAGCCTGCCTGCTCTATTACTTTACCCCTGGTCAGCTTTGTGTCAGTTCCAATCTGTATTCCCTAGAAAGCAGTCATTAAAAAAAAAACAAACCACCAAAACAAACAAACAAAAAGAAAAAGCGACAAAAAAAACTTAATAACCTTAAACGCTGAATGCTGACATTATGTCCTCCCCCACTACTGCTGTCTTGTTTCACTTACAGTCTACTAATAATGGCCCTTTGTTGATAAGAAACTCAATACAATTGTATTTCATCTTAAATTTTTGGTACCAGAGCACAAACATGCATTAAGCCCCACAATGATTTAAAATAGCCCTTGTGGTTCTTGCACATAAACAAGGTAACACTGTTCAAATCCAAGCAAAGACGCTTAATGCTGTGGGCTATATCCTTAAGCATTTGGAAAATGCAAGTCTTTGCTGTGCAATAAAAATTGATCCTCGTCAAAGCCCCTTTCCTGTACAATGCAGTTAACAGCTTTCAAGAAAGAAACACACACCACTTTCTCCAAAGTTTGAGCAAGGAAACCCACCATGATCAATAGGAAAGGCTGGAGAGTTCCCTTCTGGTCAGAACCAGCCTGCACACTCAGGCAAGCAGGTATATCCAAAGCCCATCCAGGTCTCTCTCCCAGGGTTATGAGCTTTTCCTCTGAGTACCTGGAGCCAAAGCTCATACAAGTTTTATTGTAAAAACACGGGATGGGAATGAAAGAGTGTGATGCTGGAACAGGCCACAGCAGGTAAAACAGAACCTCTTCAGGACTCAGGCTTTGATGGACGTCTTCAGGGACATGATCTAGAGGCAGTTAATGCAGCTACACTTACTATCTGCATTTTCATCGCCTTCTCTTTTGGAGGGGTTATTGCCACTCCTGGAAATATTTCAGCAACGGAATTTGCTTATGGGCTAAACAGACTTTAGCAAGCTCTTTCAGTCAAGTTTGCTTTGTTTTCATGTTACAGAGTTAAAGCAGCATTGACACTGCCTGACAAATGCTGTGAAGTTCTACATGTTGCCCATTTGGAATCTGATTTGAACCACAGGCTGCCTACAACATTGTCAAGTAGGTTAACTCTCATAAACTTGCTATTGGCAGTAAATATGATTGTTTTTTTTTCTTGAGCCAATTTGAGGTGTAACTGCACATCCTGCACTCTGAATCAAGGGACAGTGAGACGATACCTCTGACTTGCACAAACCCATGCCATGGCTTGGGATTGGCAGAGCCATGATGACCAACAGAACAGTTGCATAAGAAGGCACTGCTAATTAATTTACTCAGTTTACAACTACATGTAAAATCAGTTTGTTCAAAGCTATCCATTTGAATGCTTTCATTTTGTAAGTCTTCAATCCTCTTGGCAAACAATATAGATTAAACCAGAAAGGCCTCATTTGCTCATTCTGTTCTTTGTATTTATTAACTTTTCACACTTAAGAACTAGAGCCCGCATTTTCTCTCTCTCTCTCTCTCTCTCTCTCTTTCTCTCTCTGTCTCTTGCATGCACACCTACACACACACACACACACACAAAACTTTTCAGTAAGAGAAGTGAATGCTGCGAACTGAGCAGCTGCTCTATGGCTATAGATGGACCTTACCACATTTACCTGCTCTGTGCACAGCATTGCAACTACACCTTCACTAGCAAAGCAAAAATTGTATAAGACTTCCTTTCTCAGCCCCTGTACCCCCCAGTGCTGCAGATCCACAGGCATTTAGACACCACCACCTTTGAGCTCTCTGGCAGCTGACAGCTTCAACTTACTTCTCTGCGAAGGTAAAACTTTCCTGCTTGCAAGGTCAAATTCTGTTTTTTAAAGTTCGCCTTAAAATCCAGAAAGCTGGACTCAATACCTTACCTTAGTGCTCGCTGAATATCATATCCACACCCCCTTCCCAAGAAATAACACACGTATGTTAAAATACATTTACCCTCTGTCCTAGGTAAAGATTGCACAAAGCCAAATGATTCATCACGGATAGTTTCTCTTCCCTCCAGCAGTTCGTTTTCAGCTGCCTTGCTGCTAAAGCAGGCTCCGAAGGAGAAGGGGGGGCGGGGGGGGGGGGTAAGCCCCACCGCTCCCCTCCACCCCCCGCTTCCATAGAGACACACACACACACACACACACACACACACACACACTCTCACAGGCATCACCACCGAAGGAAGAAATATTTTACCTGTGATCACGCCAGGCTTCGGTTAAAACGTGGTAGCGATGGCTGTGCCATGGCAGGGCTTCTCTCCTCTGGTGTGCGCTGGCTGGCGCGGCAGGGAGCTGCGGGGAGCTAACGCAGACATGTCTCAGTGCGCGGTACCTGCGCGGCGCGGCACGGAGCCTTCGGTCCCCAGGCGCCGCAGCCACTTCACTAACCCCCTGTACCAGAGTGACGCTCAAGTGAATAGTTCCACTGATCACACTCTTTCCTACTGATTAACACTTTCCAACACGACCAGGCATTCCACTTCCAACTTTTCCCGTTTTAAAACAGAAGCAGCCAGCGCCGCTTGCTTCCGCGGGTTATAAACGCCGTCTGGGGCGTGGGGGACACCATAATTAATAGCAGGTTAGTAAAATTAGTGCTGCCACTCCAATTGTTGTCCTTGTTGCCAACAATAATTGCATTGATTCTGGAAGGACACGAATGTCCTCCATTTAACCTAATGATCTGCGGGTTGCACACGCTGTACGGCAGCCGTGGTGGTGATTAACAGCGAGCACCTCCAAACTATCATTTATCTCCGCGAGTCACGACTGAAAGGCGCTAAACTTACAGGCAACTCTCCCTGCCTCTCTCGCCGTCTTTGTTTCCCTCCCGCTGGAGGAGGCGGGCTGGGACGTCGGCGTAGCCCTGCGCACAGGAGACGGGCACCTGTACCTGTCCCCCCGGCCGCCTCGGCTTTATTCATAGCCCGGGGGCAGCGCGGCGGAGCCGGGCGCCACGGAGCTGCCGGGGACTGCCTGGGCCAGCACCCCGGCCGCGGGGAGGGGGCAAGGGGGGGCGGCGCGGCAGCGCCCGGCACCGGGGACCCGCTCCCTGCAGCGCCCCCGAGGCGGCTACACCGTCCTGCCCGCCCTGGGCGCAGCCCCGCAGAGGCTGCCCGGGCACCGGGGGCTTCCTCCGGGCGGAGGTGGGGGTCAGCAGCGCGGGGAGCGGGGACAGGTGCCGGCGGCAGCCGAAAGCAGGCCGGGGCAGGAGCGCCTGTTCTCGCTCGTCCTCTCCGTCCTCCTGCGCCCGTCCCCGCGTCCGGCCGCCCGTCCCTCCCGGCCTCAGCCGCAGGCGGACACCGCCACCGCCGCTCTCGCCTGCGGAGAAGTTACACGGGCCCGAGGCTGGGCGGACCGGCAGCGAGCTCCCAGTCCGAAATGCCTTTCCCGGTGCGCAGCCTCCCGCCACCCTCTCTCAGTCCCGGGCGCCCAGGGCTCCGGCCCGGTGTCCGGGGCCGCGCAGCGCCCGGGATACCCGCGGGAGCCTGTGCATGACAAGTTCTACCGAGCGCCCGCTACTTTCTTTGCTTAATTGTTTGTTCAGCAGGAAAAGGGACAAATCGGGATTGACAGAAGGGGGAGGAGGGATCAATATCATTCTGTTTAAAGGCGTGAGCCTGGGCAGACGTCTCAATAAGACAGAGGAGGAGAAAAAGAGAGTATTATATCCTACCTAATTAAGCGAAGACAAAGAGGTGTGGGGAGAAAGGTTCAGCAGAGGTGGGGTGGCAATAGGAATTTTTAATCCGGTGTCTTCCCACAGTAACCACCAAGGCTGAACAGTAACGTTAATAGGGAACATCTGTACATCGACAGATTTATTCTTGCCAGGGCTCTTTCACGCCTGTGTCATTTGCATGGCCCCGTGCTCGTAATGTTCGACACACGCTGCACCTTGTAGTGCAATGACAAGGTAAATCTGATGAATGCTGAAACTGGAAAATCCTCTTCTCTTTCCCCTTTCTCCCTCCTCGGATTGCCCTTGCAGCTTTCAATGTGGAGGAGCCACACGGAGAAAGAAAATGTGAGCCTTCTCCCCATCTGCACTTGTAAACAGAAAGCCAATCATGCCACGAGCCTTTGCATTTTAAAGCGGAGTAACAAACCCACAGCGACGTGGATGCCCTGGTTGCCCGCCCAGGGCTGCCTCCCCGCCGGCAGGACGAAGGCTCTGCGATGCCCCCCGGGAATGCAGGAGGCGTGTGTGCCGTCCCCGTCCCGGCTCTGCGGGTCTCGACTTCTCCTCCCGTCCCTTGGGGGGCCTGTCCCTCTGCGCTAGCCCCGGGCTGCCTCTGAGCCCGGCCGACTTCCCCGGGGCAGTGCCCTGCCTGCGCAGGGGGAGCCCCGCCGCTCCCCGTCCAGCCGCCTGCCTGCCCGGCCGAGCCCGTGTTTTGCAGAGCGGGGTGGGACCATCCGCCGCCTGGAGGTGACACCTGCCTTCGGCCCTAATGTGCTTTGAGAGGACCGGGACCTCTCAGTGTTTTCCTCCAAACCTTTCCCCGTCCCGGCGCCGCTGCTCGGCCAGAGGCCGGCCCCGCTTTTCCCGAGGGCAGAGTTACAGCGCGGGGAACTCCAGTGGCGAGGTGCTGGGGGGTTGCTGGATTCAGCTGCCTCCCTGCCCTGAAATAGGATGTTGAAGGGCAGGAGGCATCGTTCAAAGAGTGATCTTTTATATTAACAGCTACAACCAGTAACAGTACATTAATATGAGTCTTTTGTAATATAACAACCTCAGGTCCACGAGATCAACATTTTTAATTATTTCAGTGATGCTCAAAGGAAGTGAGCAGATTCGAGTCTGTCTTTTCCAATTTGCTCATGTCGACCTGCACATCTTGGAAATTGCCATCCATTGCCACTCTGACCTACGTAGCAGAAAGCACGGTGGCTTTCTGTCAGAAACTGGTCTAGCCAGGCAAGAGGGCAACCAGACTAAGTGGAGCTGGAATCCCAGCAGACATGCAGGCAGGTCAACCATAGTGACATGATGGACACTGAGGGAGCACTGGCCACTGATAAATCTGGGAAGATGCTTGCAACAAGAGTAAAAGCTTTTGGGCAGCACTCCCAAAAAAACATGGGCCAGAATCCAAGGCCGGAAGGGCATTTGTACATCTTGCTTTATGCCATTCATAATGTTGTTAGGTTGCCTTTCTCCTTTTTAATTTCTGTTTAAATGACCAATAATGCTAAGGTTTCAACCATTTTTTATGTTTAAACTATTAAAAGGTGCTCTTTTCACAGTAGAAGGGCTGCTGGTCCTGTCTATCCTGGCATTCTTTGGCATTCTTTCCTATTTTTGTAGCTAGAAATTTTCCCATTTCACAGCCTTCTCTGCTGTGAAAAGGCCATTATTAAATGATACCAAGTGGTCATAACCCTTAATTTTCCATGTCATTAGACAAACAGCACTGATGATAGCACTGCATATTTCCATTCAGAAAGGGAATATAATTTAATTTTCAGTGTCAATTCCTTTGGTACTATGGCTATATTTTGAAGACTTACTTTCTAAGATACCAGATGGAAGGAAACAGCAGCTTGATCTCTTACTTTTTTGGCTTTTATTTTCCTGTAGAGGTTACTAAATCACACCTAGTCAAGGAATAATATACTAATGCATGTATCATAACTCATGTTCACTATGAAGGCCCTAGAAACACATTAGCTTAATCATGAAACCTCTGAGATAATTTACTTAACTGGAATAATTTCACAGGAAAGCCAATATAATTCAGAATGTAGTAAATACATGGATAGAAATCAGATTTTCACTCAAACTATTTTTGTCCTCATCTGGTTATATGGTGCCAAGTTATGTGGTAGCCTCAGAGCAGCAAGGTTTGTCTTAATTTGCAGGGATCCATACAGGTACATTTCTTTTCCTTTTCTCACATTAAATTCATTATGTGATGTTCAAAAGACTGATGCACACTAGAAAACCTTTAGGCATTTCTGTGTAACGGGGATGGTTTATTAAAAGGATAGGTTATTACTTTGAACAATGACTTCAGTGAGTACGCTAAAATGTGAAATGTTTATCTGGTACTGGCCCGTATTGGCCAGAATCTGTACAACTAGACTTTTATTCATAAATGCATGCCTAAGCTAATAAACCATATTTATTTTCAGACACTGTGTGGTCATCTGAGTGTCTTTTGTAGTCCACAAAGATGTAGGTTCATGAATATGTTTTAAAGAATTTTGTAAGCAAGTATTACCATAATTCCATTTGAGAGCCCCTGATTTTCAAAAGATATTTATTTTGTGTTAGAAAAAAAAATTGATGTGCTTAGACAAATAGCTGAGATAGTTAAGGCTATCTTAGTGTGGTCAACATGTGGATGGGTAGAGAGGATTATTTTTTAGTAGGAAAAGAGCATAATTTCTTAGACTCAGAAGCAGAACCAAGCCTCTTGGAAGGTGCTGAAAAGGCAGAAGACACCAAGTGAGTCAGTGGCACCAAATTCTCCTTCCTGAATTTAAGTCTTTACCACAGACTTTGGCCAGGTGAGCCGTGCTGCAGAGATGGAGCTCCAGGGAAGCAATACAGCAATAAGCTCCTTCCTCCGTGTTTCACAAGAAAAGAGACGTGGGGCGGGCGTGTAACCCCACCAGCCTTCCTGTGAGAGCAGAGTTCTGCGGAACGCTGCTCGTGAGCCATCACTTCTTACACAGAACGGATCACAGGAGAGAACTGTGAGTGCCTCAGAAAACAAAGATGCAATTAAAGCAGCATTTGTAGTTTTTAGTTAGGGTTATCTTTCAATGCAGGATGAACCATCATTTTTTTCCTGCTAATTATTTTCATTAGCCGTTTTAACTCTTCCTGAGTGTACTTAATAATGGCTTCAGAGCAGAATGTGTAAAACTGAAAATTATTTATGGCAATGATTAGAACTACAGAATACTAATATGGGTAGTCAGGAATAATTCACCATAGCAGGAAAAGCACTATTTAATTGTTTAATGTAGAAGTTTAATTGTGCTTGCATACAATTATCATGTAAATATCACTGTGATCACTTTAAGGGGTTATTTCTAAGTGTGCCAAAATTCTGAAGCAATCTGAAAAGAATTAATTTTTTTTCTTACCTCCCTTCACAAGTCTCTCAAGTGTACTATATGTTTTAACTAAAACCAAAATATAGCCAAAGGCAGACAGGAGTTCCAACAGTGACCAGTGTAATACGCACTGCTTTTAATTACTGTAACAATAAATCACACAGGAATGTCCTCCAGCTACTAAATGATTTTCTAAAAACATTTGAGAATATTTTTGAAATTCAATTAATTGAAGGCACCAGATAAAAGGTACACATTCTTAATGGCTATAAAATAACCCTAAGGGATGTAACTGAGCTCCAAGCTTAACTTCAAAGTGTGACAGAAATACTTACTGTATTACTTTAAAAGTATTCAGATCAATGAATCAGTTAAAATTACTTATACATTTACCAACCTTTTCATTTTCTTTCTGAATATGATAGAAAGAATTGCTCTCATTTCCCAGGACACAAAAAGCAGTTGAGACCTGTAAAAGAAATTGTAATTAAAGCCAGCCTTCAGTCAAAATTGGTATTATGAATTTTTGGTTGACACAAGATAAAGGGGCCAGCGAAACATAAAAGTGGCTTGATAAAGCATACATTTAGACATTTTATACTGAAAATTAACTGGTTTGTGGAGCTATTTCAGGGTCTAGGATTAAATCTGTCCTTGTTAGGCCAGTAAGCAGTTTTCTACTGAATTCAATAGACTCAGTGACACCCTGCAATCTGTATTGTGCACGGCTCTGTGCACCTGGCTGGCTCTCTGATTATGGGCCAAATCAGTTCTTTTTTTCCTTTTTGTTTCTGCTCCTAGGATTAATCACACTGCCCTTAACACCCACATGGCTTTGCAAGGTGCTGAAGATCTCAAGGAGTCATAGTATGCCTTCAGCTTTTGCAAGAGACACTCTGACATAGGATGCCAACTAATGCTCAGTAGGATCTACCTCCATGAGTAAATAATACCTTGATATTTAGCCTATAGTTCATGAGCATCTGAGGTTGTTGTAAAAGAAAAGTATTTAAGCACTCACCATTTTCTGATTTGCAAGAGGATTTTATAATGCAATGTGACTCAAGAGCAGGAAAGTGTTAAGAAATATGTAGAGGCTGAAGTGTTGCTACCAGCCAATTTTTTTTGGCAGTAGTGCTGTGTTCTGCAGGAGGACTTTTCCTTCTGCTCTGTAATCTCCACCGTGCACTCAGCTTTGAAAACAGATCATAGACTCACAGTCATCATACCATGGAGATAAGGGTTAGCTTCTAACCTTTGCAAAATGATTGCTTGTTATAAATTTGTGTCACAGTTAGACTGCACATGTATTAATCATTAGTGCAGAAAGTTTAGAAAGAAGTTTAGAAACCAGAACTATGCACACATGTACATTCATGCTCATCTATGTCTGTACACAGAGGGAAATCATGTAGAGAAGTGTCTGTACTGCTTGGAAGAACTATATTCTATGAGAAGGTTGAAAACACTCTACTAAAGACTAATTGCAATGTTTTCCAATGGGAATTTATTTTCAATAATTACTGATAATTTTGTTAGTAGCATGTTAACATTTTCTCTGTGTTTAAAACACATTAAATTGAGAAAATAAACAAATGACAACAGGGATAAATGTATCTTTATCTCTTTTGCTTCTTTTCCTTGAGCATTTGAAATCATAAACATCATAAGAATTTTTGAGCATTTAATACTGATGTTAAGTCACGACTGTGTAACTATTTTCTATAGCTACAAGTAATTCCCCACCCTGCAGGTGTGAAGTGGGTGGGAGGATCACTTAGCCTTGGAAACATCCACAGCAGATTGCAGTTGAAAAAATACAGTCATTGACAATACACATGTAGTGTAAAAGTAACTTTTAAACTGTAATAAATATAATACAACACTAAAACCACCAACAAGATTCAGGTCTCATTAAAGAAGCCTGTTTCATCAGACTAATAAAATAGTAAAAACAATTTTAATCAGGGACTGCAGGCTGTAAAAGACAGTTTGATATGTTTATTTTGACAGCAAATACCCATAATACTCATAACAGACACATCCACCAAGTTATCACGTATGATTTGCAGCCATGTTTGTCAATTCTACATAAAAAAAGCCTAAAGTTTCTGCTTAATGTTTGCTCCACCAATTACTCCAAACCACTGTTAAGAAGTATTTTGGAACTTTTCTTTTCTGGAGACTTTGCAATCAAAAGATTTTTTCCTGAATAGTTTTGTTGTTTATCTCAAAAGGGCTGTTTGTCTAATTATGAACACATGGATTTATGAGTATAAATAACTCCACAAAATCTGAGAAACTGTAGAGAATTCCTACCTTTCTCCATCTTCTCCCTCCTGTTTTGAAACTCAATAAATGCTTGAAAAATTTCTTTTTTTTTCTTTTTTTTTTTTTTAACCTGTGGAGAAACAGTTGCAGTAATACAGAAGAGATGAAGTAAAAACAAGTTAGAATATTGGCTTCAGATTAAAGCTGGATAAACCTGGGATAACTTGTCTAGAAAGTAGAATCATTTCATTGTAAATACCTGTCAAACAAGGTTAAATATGGTTCACAAAGAATAAAGGTATGCTCATATGTCTAATTTTTAGGTTTGCCAGAGCCTCTGCAGCCAGATATGAAATGTAGTCACGCTTGTTGCAATGTGTTGTTTCCTCTGCATTGTATTTTCCAGTTAACACTCCTCCTCTCCCAAGAATCTGATTTCATAGCAGGCAGAGGTCACTCCTAAAGACACAGGCAGCGGGAGACAAGGGATTTCTGCAAAATCCTCAATAATGTTGAAGGAAGAGCCTAGCTTGGAAAGATGACTCCGATTCCTGCCTTTGCCCATATCTAGAGGAAACTGTGGAAGGTGAAAGACCATGAGCAGACACCTGCAGCCACACGTGTCCCCAGAGAGCGTGTCCTGTTTGACATTTAGGCCTTGCACAAGGCTCCCAATGTGCTCTGTTCCTATGCCAGCCTAGCTTTTCAGCTGGAAGCAGAGCAGAGTAGGACAAGCACTGCACTTGGTTCCTTATCCAGGAACCAAGAAAATGTCAGTACCACACTCAAACCCAGCATGCTCGCGGATGTAGCAGAATCAGGAGTGGCATTGGTGGAGCTGGGTCCTGCAGCTGCTGCGCATCACCTGGAGGAAAATTCACCTGAGGCGACACAATGGAGACAAAGGTCAACAACAGCCCATGGCACCGCAGGCATTTCCAGATGCTCCAAGCTGCAGAAGTATGAAAGGATGACATTTACCAGTCTGGCAAGGTGCCCTTGCCAGCTGCTGGCTGCTCATGGTCAGCCAAATGAAGAAGTCAGAGTGGACAAGCGTGAGAAAATCTGTCCCTCCCATTACCAAAGTGCAGGAACCCTGGGGCTTGCCCAGGCTCCAAAGTGTCAGCTCAGCTGATCTCTTGCTTTTTCGCCCACTGTCATTTCTAGCTCTAATCGACTATTAAAACCTCGAGTGGCCAAATCTATTTTATTGTTCCCTGTATGACTATTAATGGCTTGCAGTTTTTCATCAGGTTTTCTTACCCAGAGTCAGATAGCCACCTTACATCGATGTGTACAGCAAGATCTCCTAACTCTGTCAGCTCCTGGGCCTCACATAGTGCTTTCTAGGCTTGCCAAGCATTTGCGAGGAGGACTTGTTGGAAACATCAATCCCAGCTGACTGCTCTTTTATGAAACTTAAAAGATTTGAAATAGAAAGCACAGCGGAGTAAAACCTGAGAAGATCTGAAAATGAAAAAGCTGTAGATAGATGCGGAAGACTCCAAAAATGTAAGTAGCACTTAAAAATCCAATTTTTTTCCTATTTAAAATATTTTATGTGAATTACATTGCTGGGAAAAGGCAGATGGAGGAACTGCAGTTGATTCTGAAAGCAGAGAGGGTCACAGGAAGATTGATAGGGCATGTTTTTCTATGTCTATGTTATGATTATCCTTGAGATATGTGTCCCTAAATAGCTTTTTTTTTTGAGCAAATTGAGAGTCATGTGACTGTAGTAGTTGACCTCTTTGTAGAAGAAGTAACAAAACAAAAGACAATTTTTTTGATGCATACTTAATGAAATATATTTACTTTAAAAGATCCTAGCTTCAATAATCACTGATAAGTGTATAAGGCTCTCTAATCCATCACTTTTTTCCCTGAAATTACCAAGTGCTCTGGCTTGGTAGCTAAACAATCCCCAGAATTGCTCACCTGCACTTTAGAGAACTTAAACTCACTCAGATCAGCTTTGTGAAGGTACTTCCAAATTACCAAAAGAGACAGAGAGGACATTTATAAATTTGTAAAAATACAGTCATTAAAATTGAAGTTCAGGAGTCAAGTCCCAATTCCCTTGTTTTATTTCGCTGAGCCATACGTGTTTCCTCTTGTCTTGCCTTGATTGCACTAAAAATCCACATGAAACTGAGAAACAGGATAATGATTTTTTAAAATTTTGAATTCCACTTTTATTTTTTGTTGTTTTGTTATTTGTAAAGAAGTTCACATGACAATGAAAATTTGTTGAATAGTCCAATTTACAATAGAATGTTTTATAGATAGAGCAAGAAAAAGAAAGTCAGCTTTAAAAATACAAATAAAGAATGTTTCTTGTGTTATATATGAATCATGCAATTAATGAATTCTACTAAGGATAGTAATTGTTCATTACTTTAGATCTGGAAGCTATTTTGAAGTGCTTTGGAAAGCTGAATGAGAAGAATATTGTTTATCTTCAAAATCAAATTCAAAGAACTTACCTTCAAGCAAATGACGACATTCCCAACTAGGGATAACACTACAGAGTAAATGCTAGGGGGAACTTAAAGCAGCCTAATATAGAAGCTTGGCTGAAATAAAACTTTGAAGATGTTTCCCAGAAGATGTTAAAAAAAAAGTTTATGGTAAAAAAATAGCAAGACAGATGAAGTCCTAGGACATTCACACCAAACGCTTCTTTCTTTTTTACATGTGCACTGCAGAAACCATGTGCCAGTGCAGCTGAATCCCATCAAAGATCCTGTGGAAGTCTAATATTTTTCTTTTCCTTGGAAGTAAAGGTTTGTGTTAGTACTGTATAGATCTGTGTAAGTGGTACAGGTCCTGCGCATGTAACCAATTTGATTTTGTTTCCTCTACCACATTGAACTTCATAGAGTTAGCAAGAGATGAAATGAGTAAAATTTTGTGGCCTGTCTCAAAACACTTTTAAACACATAAATAGCAATCTTGCTTTTATACCATCATCGAGCAAGATTCCAGAGAAGGGTGGTTCTACAGGTAAATAAAATGACCAGAATCGTCTTACTTTATCAACCCACAAGATTTGTAAAGACAAAACCCATTTTAGAGCATAAGCCAACTGATGAACTCAAGCTGGTTCATGAGAGGGATTTTTAGTCTTCCTCTGCAGCAGATGGTACTAGTCAATGCTAGAAATAGGACGCTTGATGGATATACTGTAGTTCTGTTTCAGAATAGCCATTCCCATGTTTCTTCCAGATTCTGCTTTTCTTTCTCCTTTCTTGATTGCCAAGATTATTGAGGATATTTACCCCAACACAGAACTCATGGTCTCATTTTTAAAATTTCCATTGAAGACAGATTTATTCAGACTGCTGTTAACCAGTCTAGAGGAAATTGCCCTTCTGGCAGCAATATCTCTTTGGGAATCTGTCAGTGTTAATTCTTTCTTTAGTTGTTGAACCAAACCAGGAGTCAAAATACATGTTTAGGAACCCATGGAAGTTTTCCAGGGTTTCTGAGCAACAGCAGCTTCCATTCTGGTAAGTCACAGCTGATGCTCAGCATCTCTTTGACTAGGTAGCATATTTGGAGAAAGCTCTAAAATCTTTTATCTGTCAAGGGATGGAACTCATTTACTTATGCTGGTATTTGCAGAAAGGGATGCATAAATGATGTTTAGGAAGGCAATTTCATTTAGAGATTTAACAAATACAAAAGTAAGGTAAGATTTGGTCTTCTCTTGTGATAAGTCAGTAGATATAGAAGAAAAAAAAAAACTCTTATAATCTTCCCTGTTGCAGGTGAAACAGAGCAATTTGTGGTGAAAGATTTAGCTCTAAAGGAGTAGAATAGGAACCTGAACTCAAGTGTTCTGTGAGTCCGATTGAACATATGCTAATAATGTTCCTCAGTCAAAACATTCTAATTTTAATTCCAAGTTAGAAATGCTACAGTATTTCTATTTTTTTTTAGCATATTGAAAACCTAGAGAGTAGAGGTAGTACCAAACTGGTCATTTCAGGGAACTTTTCATTTAAATACAGCCTGATTTTCAATAGCTATGTATTGAGTCCTCTGCAAGTATCTGTAGGGTTTGAACAGAGACAAAAGAAAGGTAGACTGGAGAGTTGTGTGGCAGAAGAGTTCTCTATTCTGAAATCCAGAAATAATTGAGGAATTAGATATAAGGGAAATATATAAAAACAAAAGACTATTTTTCATTTCAGTCTTTGAATGCACTGATCTAAAAGTTTTAGAATGCAACTGACTTAAAAGCAATTTAAATGAGTTAATCTTTCATGGAAATGCTAATAAAATTATAATAATTCCTTGAAAGTATAGTCTGTCCTAAATGGGAAGAAACCTGCCCTACACTGAAAGCAAATCTGCTTGCAGTTACTAAAAACTGACATTGTTGCAAATGATTCAAAAATTAGAAATACCTAGTATGTAGACAGAAGAAAAAAAATTCTTTTGCATCTGTAAGTATCTAATAGCAAATTGGATTAGGTTAATGATATGCACCTAACTAGAAGACCAAAAACCAGAAATTGGATTCTTGTCTAACATTTGGTCCTCCTATTGTTACATTCTCTAAATCTTTGTTGTTTACCTAAACCCAGTGTTTTAGACAAAGATCTATTCGCACATTTCAGAGATAACAGAGAACTCTTGAATGCTTACTGCAATTTAAATGTTTTGTTTGTTTGTTTGCTTGTTCATTTAATAAATCCTATTGGCATTGACTGTATCTATACGAATCTGGCAAATAGACCAGATGAAAGAAACATTGTCCTTCTTTCCCTTGAACTCATATTCTGTGATCCATGAGTTGTATAAATAAGACAGAGGCTTCCTCTCAAGTCCTGACCCAGGCATTGTTATCTATCATTTGCTTATGTAGTGTGTAGAAAATTACAGCATGTGTAGTTTTCACAGCACTATTTCAACTTTTTCTAGTTTATTAATACCTGCATTAGACTGCTTTTGCAAAAAATCAAGCATGTACTTTACTTTAAAATTGCAAGAGAAAATAAAAACCTTTGAATAACTTCAAATCCAATTAAATGTTAATATGTGCTCTTTGGAAATTCTCATTATCAATACTTAATATCAGATGGCATCTGTATTTTACAAAATTTTAGCACCAAAAATATTTGTCTCCTAAAAATCTGTCTGAGGACTATGGGAGACATATGTTTCTTTTCGGGCAGGAGAACATTCAGTTCCAATACTGGATTATGCCTTATTATCTTGTCCAGAGCTGTTGCCACCAAAAGCAGAAAGTTCTTCAATAAAATTTTGATAAGTTTTCCACAGAGCTTTTGATACTAATTCTCTGTTCATTGGGTGACATAAACAGTTCCCAAACTTTCTTTGTCCATTATGACAGGAAGAACACCTTCCATCTTGTGCAGTTGAGGAGTGTTTTGTCAGTGTAAGTTGCCTTCTCTGGCAGTTGAAACAGACCCTGCAATCAAGACTTCCCTTTTCATCAGGGTTTGTGGATTCCTTACAATCTTGAAGAACCATCAGACTAACTTTCTCTTTCTACCACCCCCTTCCCCATCAGCAGTATTTGTCCGTTCTTTGGAAATCTTTATTCCAAGACTCTAGCAGTCATTTGAAGAGGCTGCTTTGGAAACTGTTCCCTGGGCCTCCTTGATTCACTTGCTCTGGGAACAGTTCTGGACTACTTCTATTACATCATTGCTTCAGAATATTTTGGGTGAATTTCTTTTCTCTCCCAATGAGATGTCTTGTGAAGGCTTTTAAGACATGGCTGCTAAAATATGTATAAACATACCCATTCTCTTTGAGGAATATGGATTTATACTCAAACAAATGTTCGGAATATTACAGAAAATAAATTTTTCTAATTACATAATGAAGATATTTCCTTTCTTTATAGCTGCCTTGATGCTCATTGCTCTATTAGCTTAATGTGAAGCATTTTATTCATTATATGCCTGCTTTAGACAATGGGAAAGACATGACTTGTGGGGGTTTTGAGATAAGAAAGGTAAGAGAAATTTTTGAAAAAGGAGGTGCCTGCTTGTTGTCATGATCTTGTTGTCATTACCTCCCATTTCCTACTCTACATCCCTTTCTCCTTCCATAACTAGAGGTTTTTTGGGCCTGATATTTGGGTTTAGATATTTTGGTTAGAAGAATGTGGTCAAAAACTTGTTTTGGATGGAAAAGGCTATGTTGGAGTCATTTGTACTCCCTGTCTCCTGACCACAGAACTATTATTTAGCTACTAAGAATAAGCCGTGATTGTTTACAAATGGACTTTGAAAATGAGGAGGAGATTATGAGAGACTAAATTCGTTGTAAATTACTATTTCTGTAGAAAAGTGGTTCTGTGATTCTGTGGAAAGGACTTACAGTCATCTCAGTAAGTTGCTAATTTGTTTACCTTCAAGCAAAATCATCTCTCTAGAGCCAGCCAATTTTTATAGTGAGGTGTAGAAGAGCTGTCCTATGTGGCAATGTGATGGATAACTTCATTATACAGCTTAAGAAGCTCTTCTTCCCTTTCTTGTACCTTTTCACACTCTAGTTAATCACCTCGCCCTGGTTAAACCAACTGACTACTTCAGCATTAAAAGTATGCAAAATTAACATTTTACTGCACCAGGGCCAGATAAAGGCAATCTTTTCCATCTGGAAAACAGACAGACTCGTTTAAATGATTCTGGTTTCTCTGTCTGATGTGTAGTCCAGCTGATGCCATTTCCAATCAAGGCATTGAGTCATGTGCTCAACTTCCATTCCTTCTCCATCTTTGTTCATTATAAGAATATAGTGTAAGGATGGTTGGTCTGGGCTGTGCCTGCCTTCAGGAGTGGCAGACATTGACTGTGAGTGTTTATGAACAGAACAGATTACAGACATTTATAACTTCCAGTGGTCTGTGGTTCAGGGCTTTCTGGGTCGAAGATGATGAAGTTCTGGTTACTGTCACTTGTGCCTGATCCTGATGTGTGGGGCTGGCATCCTGCCCAGCCTCAGCCCATCCCCAGGGAAGTGCCCTGAAAGTTCCCACTTCTCCATTGTATCTAATGTGAAATGACTTTGATGTTTCTTTCACCTTGCTATGTAAATTTTCTATCTTTTTGAGATGGAGGGTAGAATCAGACCTGGACACAGCATTCAGCATATTGATTCACTTTAGATTTTTACAATGACATACCAAGATTTAAAAAAATTGGTTATTTCTTGAAATGTTTCATAATAATTATTTTAGTTTGTAGTTTCATAAAACTGGATGAAAATTGTTTTCATCCCTGGGGTCTAAATCATGTACAACCCTTTTACAGAAATTGCTGCAATTTTTCAATAAAAAACTATATCTGTTTGAGAGATTGTTCCCCACTACTGAGAACATCAGGATTTTCAGTTTTTTAGTCTTCATAAGAGCAAGGATTTGTATCTGTAAGACCTTATCTGCCCTTCCTTTAGATATTGAGATGGATTTTCCCATTGCAAGACAGGGTAAAATTCACTGTTGCACTTTCTCCGTGTAAGCAATGCTTGCCATCTCTCCTTAAATTCTGATACTCTATTATCAAACAGTAAGAAGAGTGCTGAAGCACTACTTAATGATGGTTATTAAAGGACTCTTTTTCTTGTTACTTTTCAATTGAAACTCTTTTTCCTCAAAGCTTTTGCATGAATGCAGTTGGAAAAAAACCAATATGACATCACATTTTGTCATCATCAATCATTTGCTATGCAAATTGAGATGCCTACAGGACTTCAGAGTTCAAGGCCTGCCTGCACACGGGGCTTGTACAAACAATGAAAGATTTACTATGCGAGTAATATGTACTTTCAGGAAAAGATCAATTACAAATGAAAGTAGAAAAGGTTATAGATAGAGAAAGAAAAAAGAGCAAATGCTGATCACAAAAGGGAAACAAAGGGAGTAGTGATCACGTCTGGTAAAATATTTAAAACATGAAATGCATTTATTTGGAAAATATGCATTACATTCTTTTGCCAGAAACTTGTGGTTACTTTTAACATCCTGAGCATCTTTGAAAATTAAGGGTTTTACAAATAAATATTAAGGCCATAAGTTGAGATCAAAGGTTTGTTTCAAAGAGGTTCAGAGGAAAAATACAGCACCAGGGAAAAAATATAGTGAAATTCTCTCAGGCTAAAACCATCCTCAGATCATGATCTTTGATAAAGGTAACACCTCTGTGTTTAGTGGGCTCTGTTTTTTTTTTCCTTTGCATTAATTCCTGATTCCTTTTTGACTTACTCTGAATTTCAGCAATCCTGTGGCCAGGAGTTCCAACACTTGTGTGCTCACTGACTGAAGTATTATCTTTTCCTTGTTTTGAACTTGCCACATGCTGATTTCATGCTGTGATTCTTGCCTGCTGGCATTCACTGGAAAAGTACACTCAGGATCTAGTAACAAAAGAATGGAGATTACTGTATCAGGACAAATCAGGATGGTAATATATTTCCCATTAAGACAACACAGGCTAGACTGAGGTCATGTTAAATCAAAGACTCAAAGCTGCCACACTTCCCAAAAGACAGAAAATGCCATTCCTCCTCCTGCTGCAGTAGTGTCCAGTGATCTTCCCTAAATGTGTTTCTGAAAGGATTTTCCATCTCCTTTGAAGCCACTGGCACAGTTGTGTTAAAGGTAGGCTTTGTGTGCAAAAATAAAATAGACTTTAAGTGCACAAGTATAAGTTGAATGTAGAAGATACTGCTCATTACCAATATGACTGAGTGGCAAAACGAGGGGGAAAATTCCCGGGCATAAAATTAACTCTTCTTTTCCTGACTGCTTATGCAGCCATTGAGGAGGCTGTATTTACAGGCATGTTCTTTTACTCTGCCCTGCTGTTATGAGTGACTTTATAATCACAATAAATTCTGATAAGTCTTCTGACCATGTAGAATTTGTAAGGAAAAAAACGCTTACTCCTGCTATTCAACTCACAAGAAGGCTGGGGAATAAGAATTTGAGATACCATTTTTCAAGAAAGAGATGTCTAAAGTGTAATGAAGGACACAAAATCAGTCTTGAAAAATAAAAATGAAAAATGTTATGAGACAGAGTAGGTTTTGAAAAAAGATCTGCACTCAGATCCTTGATGGCAACATTAAGTTCAGTTCCTTTTCAGAAAAATAGCTTTCTACTTTTCTGGTAACAAACTGGGCAGGATTATATGATGAGCAGAAACTCTAAATGTATTTAGGGCAACATATATCAGGGTCTTGGGGAAACCCCAAGAAATCATATGTAAGAGTACTGTGCTACTTACTGCATGAACAATTTGTTCATGGCACTGGCCACTACCTATCAATGAAAGCTTTAAGAATAACCTTCTTTGAAGGTAATTGTGTATTCTAATTTTAGTCACACACCTGTTGGTTAATACACTGAATAATTATGTGTTCTATCCTTAAGGAATTTTTACTCTGTGGAGATGTCCTTAGTGTCCCTGCTGGTCTGTATCTGCTTTCAGCACAGTACATGTCTCATGTAGGTTTTCTGTCATGTTTGCCACTCTTGTGATACTGTTAGATCATCTTAAATGTCTCTTTGTGCCATCTTCAGGCAATTGAATGCCCCTCTTGCATCCTGTTCATTTTTGATCTGTTGGGTTCAACTGTATCTATCACAGTAAGTTCTTCTGCTTCCCTTCACATGAGGAAAGGATGAAATTCCTTTTCTAGGTCATTAATGCTCCTTCAGTTTCATGGGCTGTTTTTTTTTTTGTTTTTTTTTTTTTTTCAATTAGCTGATGAACAAGAGTTCAGAAGTTGCTCTTGCTTTCCATGTATTATTTTACTGGTCTCTTCCATGTTTCCTTTCCAAAGGAAAAGATCCTGGTGCTCAGTCATCCTCATTTCATGAAAATATAATATTGTAGT
Source organism: Chloebia gouldiae (assembly GCA_003676055.1). Classification (NCBI taxonomy): domain Eukaryota; kingdom Metazoa; phylum Chordata; class Aves; order Passeriformes; family Passeridae; genus Chloebia; species Chloebia gouldiae. Next base: position 7,047,685 of record QUSF01000001.1, read on the forward strand.
AGTATTTACATTCTCTAACACCTTCCAGTTCTACGTTATTATTTGTTTTAAATGAAGTGGTTAGACTTAAGCACAACATTCAAAATGAAAACAAATGACTGGTTCTCAGTAGTATGCATTAATCTGTGGTGTGTTGGTGTCTACAAGATTCCAGACTGCATAAGGTTCCTTTGTGCTGTATCCTCTGTGCTGTGCAAACATGGAGGAGCTCTTGCTTGGAAGATCTTCCAATGAAATTTTAAAACAGATGTTAAAAAGGTGAATAAATTACAGAGATGAGAAGGGGAATAAAATGAGTTATAAGCAGTAAATGCAAGCCCAGCTAATCTAATTAATGGCATGGTATAATTTTTTTCAGGAATTATTTTTACCTAATTTTTAAATACATTTTAAAACTCAGTCCCTCAAAGAGTTAATAATTATATTAAAAGAGATGCCAACAATGACTCAGTGTCTCCTGTGCTCCACTCCCAAATGATTGCGATTCACTTAGAGCTCATGAAGGTGTATCGTCAGCTCAAATCATACTGAATGTTTTACCTCCCACTGTACATTAACATGCCTTTGTTAACACAGAGTTTTAACTGCAGTCAGGCAGCACAGTTGTCTATCTTTTAAAGTGCCTCTGGAATTCCACACAGTTCTTCCCGGTTTTCAGTAACCTAAATTATTTTGACATCTGTGAATATCCCACCTTGGACTTCACCTTTTCCCAAATAATTAATAGACACATTAATTAATCATTTCCCTGCATTTTTAAAAGTAGCACTATTGTTTATGTGAGGAACACAGTACAGAGAAAATCACAAAGCCAAAGTGTTAACCTGTTTCCTGGATTATTGCCTGTAAAAATAATCATTAGCTGGTATTTTTTAAATTAAAATTATTGCTAAATAAAATCTAGAGATAATTCCTTACTCTAGGTTTGCCTTAAATAGAAGGAAATCACAGTCTCTGATTACTCTGTGCCAAAGAGGAATACTAATGCCAAAATGAAGATGCTTTAAAGAGAAAATGCTGATTGTACCTCTTCTGTTTGAAATGAAATGTATCTGCAGGTCTCAAATGCAGAAATGTGTCTTGGAAAAACAGTGTCTCAGACAGGAAAGACATTCAGCACACATGTGAAAAACAGTGCCTTAAATTTCACCTAGAAGTAGATCTTGTAACCCATTGACAAGAGCAGGAAGAGCATTTAATATAAAGCTCCAATAAGTGCTTTTTCTTTCTGAGAATAAATTTAAAGATGTGGTTTCAGATGGATTTCACTGCAATATTCTGATTTAGAAATGCCAGTTTTAGCTCTGAAGTAATAGTAATAGTAATAATAGTAATAAATAGTAATAGTAATAGTAATAGTAATAGTAATAGTAATAGTAATAGTAAATAGTAATATTAATAGCAGTAATAGTTTTTTTCAGAGGTGGTTTCAAGATGGTTACATCTTAAGAGAACATATCTGCAAATAAAAAAAAAAAGGGAATCTCGTCAAAGTCTCCTCTTTTACATATTCAAATAAAAGAGAATCTCTATTTTTGAAGTAGCGGGTTTTTGATGCAGAAGGTGGTGCTCTAAATTGCCTCATGGGGCTATTCATACTTGCTGTGGTTTTCAAAAGCTTGAAGCTTATGAATTCCTATGGAAAACATCAGAGATTAGGCAATTTCTTAAAATCCACAAAGTATCTGTTTGCATGTCCCTGTGCTGAAATAATGGTAATGTCATAATAATTTCTGCATTTTTGGTTCTGTTTCTAAATTATTTACAAGGTTTTAAAATTCTACCTTGTCCCACTTTAGTGGGACAGTGATTGAAGACTCTCTTTTTGCCATGACAGATAATTTCAGTTTATGAGAGTAAACAAAACTGAGTAAAATTGGGAAAATTATCTCTGAATAGATTAAAGGTTAATTAATGGATTTTCTGTGGAAAGTAGATAGAAGTCACTTTTCAGGTAATCCATTCTTGTATTTTTTTTAGGAATTAAAATTACTTGCTTATGCACCCCACCCATTTAGAAAGACAAAGATTTAGATGGTTGTAATACAGTTGGCACATCAGTTACTATCTGTAACTTTTGTCAGTTTTAATGCCTGCATTTTGTTTTCTGCCCTGGAAGAGTTCCCAGGGACAAACAATATTTTACACAGCTTTGTTGGTGGCAGCTGATATTCTTTCAGTTCTGAATTTCATATTACTAAAAATACCCGGAGAGAAAAACTTAGGGAACAGCAAAAATAATCCTGATGGAAACAACGGGAGACAAAATTGGTTTGTGGGGACAGAGTATATAAGTGAGGCATGCACAGCTTTGTCAAGAGGTGACTGCAGAGGAAAGGTGGTAGGAGAGAGCAGTATACTAATAGAATATAGTGGCTAAAGGTTTTCAACTTCAAGAAATCCACGTGGTTTAAGAAGATACAATTACAAGTAATATAATGAATGTGAAAAGAGAAAATAAATCAGGTATATGAAGAGTTTAGTTTGTGAAGCAGTTTAGCAGTGATAATATTAAGTTAGGAGAGGATTCCTTCTAAGATAAGCTGTGGTATATGTGTTGGGTGAGACTGTGGGTGGGATTCAGCTCCAGATTCAGCAGAAGTATTGATAGTGGAGACGCTCACATGTGACTGCGAGTCCAAGTCTTGTCAGAATGGGGCTCTGGGACTTGTTCGTTTGACTCTGTGTAGGCATCCACTGTCATTTCAATTGCTGTCCAAAAGATCTGACAGATCTAGCACAGGTTGTGGGGACAGCTGTGCCCCACTGGACTGGGCAGGTTTCAGTAGCTGGAACCTGCTCGGGGCTCCGTGTGCTACCAATCGTGTTGGCAAAATCTTCTTCAATTTAGGGGAAGCTGAGCCTCCCCCACACCTGGCTTAAGTGCAGACACCCACTAAAGTGATGCTTCAGAGTCCAGAGCTGAACTCTGCCTTAGCTGGGTTTTTCATTTAATCTTTCTATGACACGGTAATTTTTGTAGTTAAATCATAAAGTCATCTACAGATTATAAAATAACCTCAGCTAATAAAGGATGTGGAAATTAATTCTGATTAAAATGCAATTAAAATGTGTTCTGTTTTCTCTTACAATGATCTTAGAATAACATGGCAACATTTTAGTGTTTAACTGAATGAGATTTTTACAGTTTTGAAAATTATTTGCATTTTTCCAACTTCTGTGAAATCTTTTGGGGTAGCAAAAAAACTAAACAAAAGTATTCCAATCTCTTCCTATTACCATCTCTGTTTATTTTGGTAATGTCACAAGTTCCATAATTCTAAATACCTTAATTATTTAACATTATCTGAATAATATGTAATAAAAAGAGACAAATCATCATGTTTTTTTCAGTAGTAAGTGCATCATACCTGAGTAAATGACCTGACTTTTCCATTAGAGATGACATGGCATGCTCAGAGTACTCACATTCAAAAGAAATGAAGATTTATTTTTAACAGTTTGATGAACACTTAAATACAGAAATGCTTCAGCAAATCTTTCCAATGCCTTTTCTCCTTTTGTATCTAGTTCAGATTATAAATAGATAGCACATGATTTTTACTTTTAAAATATCCTGATATTTTAAGAATCAAAATATAAGCATGGTTCTCAGAATTTAGTACATACAATATTTAGGTCAAATGACTTTTCACTGTTGCTAGCTTCCATGGGAAAATAAAGTTTTGCTAAAATTTTGAGGACAGGTGGAGAGGAAAAACAACAGTAAAACCATTTGCTTATTTTCAAGTAAATTTTAGTGAAATGTGATTTGATGTATTTTACCATCTATTTGACATGCAGTGAAGTCAATTAACTATTTTTCTCTGAAGAATAAATCTATTTGCCTAACTCATGAACAGCAGTTCCATAACAACACATTATCAGAAAAGCGTCTGGTCATAAAACCACACTTCAAAAAGATGGCAGAACCAAGATAAACTGTAATTCACAATGTAAAAACAAACCAAAAAGCTCAAGCCTTAAAACAAAATGTTTTATTGTCTGAAGCTGAAAGAATTGACACGTTAATATTCTGTACAGTGCTTTGCTCCCGCTTTTATCTTCAATAAAGGATGACAGTGCTACAAAGTTCTGGAAGAGGTCGAGTACTGTCACTTTTATCAAATGTGGTATCAGTATTTTTCTTCAGTGGTTTTGGAACAACGTTAGCTGCTCTGCCTTAGATTAGGAAGTGCACTGACTGCTCTCTTTGTACCAGCATTTGATTCTTGTATTGCAATTTGAGGTAGCACTGAGGAATTAAACACTCAGGAGACAAAGGAAATCCCTATTTGGGGTGTCTAAAGAAAATGGCAGTTGCCTTTGAATGTATTTTGTTATTGGTTTGCCTTTTTTGTCAGTGTATTTCCAAGTAGTGAATCATTATGTAGGTTGAAATCCTTTATCATGCAGTTTCACAGAACACTTTGCTAAGACTGGAAAATGAAGGACTAAGCTAGTTGTTGAATAATATGCTGGCATTTTCTCATGTGTGGCTCTTAGGTGGGTAACCCTCTGTCTAAAGCTCTACTTTAAGCTGCATTTAATTTTTTAAAATAATTTTTTTAAAAATAAAATTACTATTTTATGTAACTTGTTTAACACTTTCAGGTATTAAAAAGAAAAATTCTTGCGTTAAATAATAAAGTAATATTTTCTGGCTGTGTAACAGCTGTCAACAAAGCAACCTTGTGAAGGAGGGATTACCTGAATCTCTTAGCTATGTATAGTAGCTGGGGATATATGACCTGTTTTTTTTTGTAATTAGGTAGCTGTCTTCAGCACATGTCAGTGTTTGTGTTTTGCACAGGAATCTTTGCTGCTAATTTCGCATGATAACAAGATTATGCAGGTTAGTGCACAGTAGAAACATAAAGAAAAGGATTTTGTTTTTCTTTTCTGATCTCTAAATTAGTAGAACCTGTCAGATTAATCTGAATGAAAGACACTGTAATATATATTTCAGGAATATAAATAAATTTTGGCTATCAGTGGATTCTTGTGGAAAATTCCTTACAGAGCAATCTAAAAGTCTTACCAATTATTGAATTATTGAATAACTTTATGTAAGTAATTTAATGTCACATTCTCTTACATTATACGTGGAGCCAGAAAAAAACCCTCTTTTTTTGCATACTAGCTTGCAAATAATAAATTTAAAGGTACTGGATTGATAAATACAATGTATATGGTACTGGACTGATATATCTGTGATGCTAATGCTTCTTAAAAGAGGAGACATGAGCAGAAGCAATCAGTCATATAAATTTTTATTTTGTGCCAATGCACTAAAGAAATCTCTAATGTCTCCTTTAAAAAAATAGTCAGAGCTTGTTTTACAGTGATTGTACCTATTAGGGAAACACAGTAGATTCGATTGGAAATAGGATACCCAAAGCACTTGTGTATTTAAGTTTGAGGACAGGCTTGTGATATGATGACTCCCCAAAGTCTTCATCACTGTAAGTAGGAGTTGAACAAATAACAGAACGAGTGGGATGCCAGGGGTTAAGGAGCCTTTCAACTCCAAGATATTCAGCAAGTGAGAACGGGGGAAGCACTGGTGAAAGTGGGGGCTGGGGGGAATAAAGTGCACTGGTAATTTAACGCTTCCTTTGATAGAACAGTGCTCTCCTATTGATCAAATAGTTACAGATTTATTGGAGAGACTCCGATGGACTTTTGGTGTACTGCGTAGTAAGAACCTATTCAAAATTTTTTTGCTTTTTAGACCACATATGTTCAGTCTTAGACCTAGTACTCTACCAATTATTACTGAAGTCAGGATACTTCAGGTAAGTAAGAATACAATTCAGTTTCTATTGTTCCAAAAAGATCCATTAAAAATAGCAAAACAATTCTGTGCATTTTCAAGAAAGAAATTAAGATTTGAAAGCATAAAACTAGACACAGCAATTGCAGTGGGAAACAGAGTAGAAAAGGAAGCTTAGTTCCTTCAATCAATAGTCTTCTCTGTACCTTTTGTGCATGCTCCAGTAGTTCTTCCATCCTTCTGTATTAAGCCACTTTGTAGGATTAGGACAGATGAGTGATTATAGCTAAAATCTAAACCCCACTGGGATTAGGTCAAAACTTTCCTAATCTCTTCCTATTCCTTCAGTGATAACATTTTGTGTGTTTTTCCTTGAAACGGCCCAATGTGGGGATCTCAGTCCTGTGTGCCACAAGTGTACTGAGGGCTTTGTAGGACCCACCTCAGCATATTGTACCCAATTATGCTCTATTCTATGCTTAGTCTCAGTGGAATTTCAATAGGATTACAGTCACTCTAACAACTCGGAAATACCCGAATTTTCACTGAGCACTGGCCTCCAAGTCAATAAAGCTGCAAACTCCCATTAGAACGACGTAACTTGGTACTGGGCTAGAATTTGTGTTTTGGGATTTTTTTTTTTTCCCAGAGCCAGAGTAGCCAGAGTAATGTGAAAAGGTTTGCATGCAAATGAAAAACAATCTATACAGGAACACTTCCCCAAGGTGAGCACAAAGGGAAGGAACATTATAGCATGTATTTGGCAATTCAGAGAAACACTGGCCACACTCTTGTGTGTGTGTAGCAACACATCTTCCTCCATGGATAATTTTACTGATTTCAAATAAGTAATTATGTTTATTAATATAATTATGTTAGCACAAGAGCTCTCTCTAGTGGAGCCAATGATGCTTTACTTGCTCTGTTGCTCAGATACTGAAAAATAGTTGAAATGTTTAATCCTAATATCTCCCAAATACAGCTAATGTCAGAATGGCATTACAGCCACACAGCATTTAAGGAATGCTGTGTTTATGAAATACTTTAAAAACTTAATTGGCAAAAGGTGCTGGAATTAAGTTTTTGCCACTCACTGACTTCACTGCTCTCAGCAGAGCTCAGATTTTTTGGAAGTTCTTAATGAGCCCGTTCAAGAAGAACATTTCTGAATGTCTAATTGTGTTTGTCAGTTCTCATTTTCCACTTTTATTTTCTGAGATATGGTGACTCGTACTGGAAAACTTGCAGAATGTACTGATGTTATGTCTGTTCCATAAGGGAACCATGACACTGTGCTACAGTTATGTCTTTCATCCTTCTTCTTAAAGAACAGTGCAAGCCCCACTGCCAGATGTGGCAATTTTGAAGAAAACATTGTAGTAGGTAGTAACTTCAGGTCTGACACAAATGGTCCATCCAAACACCATTTTCTGTCAGCTTTGTAGCTGGCTTTTATGTCCAGAAGGAAGCAGACATTGAGAGAAAAATCTTAGAGATGTGTGCAACATAACAGCTCATTTTATGTTAATTTAACATTGGTTCTGTTAATTTACAGGGTTCCTTTGCACCTACTGGTAGTGGGTAAAGGGAAAGAAAAATTTAGGATATTGCTTTTGGAGAAACCAAGAACCAATTTATACTGCATGTTTTTAAACATATATCTATATTTTTATTTTAAAAGGAATTTTCAGATTCTGATGTGTAGATTTCATCGGTACAGTTGTTTTTTCCTTAGATTTTGAAAAGCCCCTTACGAGCTGCTAAAGAAACAAACCAGCTCTTCTATGGAAACTATTCTGCTTGGCTTGGAAATCAGTTAAACTGAGTGCAAAAATAGCATGTTTCTCTGATGAAATATGGTAAACAGGGAGGTGCCCCCAGGTTTAATGGAATGGTCAGCGTTGTTTTAACAAATTAATTTATGCTAGTGAGTAGTGAGATGATAACATCTGTAGCAGACAGTTATCTGGATTAGCTACTATCAGGAAGGATTATGACAAAGTAAGTAAATTGTGAGCTGTGGAGCAGCTGAGGAAGTTGAGGTAAACCACAGCTGGAGGAATCAGAGAGCTCTTGTAGCCTGGCTACTCCATTGTCTTCCTTTCAGATCAGGCAAAGAAGTGTAGACCTGCCTTAGATAAAAATCTTAGTGGAAGCAGATAAAAACAGTTCCACTGAAGCAAAAAGGAAATGTCTCAGGAGGCTAGTGCTGAGGGCATAAAACACAGAGCTCTGAGGGTTTTCTCTTGGCTTTGTGGTCTGCATGGTGCCACCAGAAGTACTGGCAGGTATTTCATGAAGGATTTGCCGGCCTGGAAACTGATCCTAAATGTAAGCAACTATACCCTGTTCTTCAAAGAGGTTGATTTTTTTGTTGTTGCTGTTTTTGTTTTTTTTTTTTTTTAATTATTTTAGGTAGCAAAATGTGGATTCATCTTTCTAGGAAGTATCCTGGTTGAACTTTATGTAGTTTCAGATAATTGAGGAGCCAGTGGTCCAGTTCCCCCCATTTTCCCCAGAAATCAAATCTTTTCAAAGAGAGGCATGTATTTCTATCTGTCATGGCTTCTCCCACATCCTCTTCATGTGGCCTGCTGATGATGGGACTTGGCCTGAAGAAATCATCTAATGACAACCAGTAATTTTTCTGAGGAGTCTGATGAAGAATTCCTCAGGAGTCTCTGAAAGTCTCAATGTCTGCAAAACAGAATTTATTTGCCTCCTTCTTCCACCTGCCTGCTCCACATTGTATCAGGCTTTACAACTTTGGGTGTTAGCTTTTTGTGATTTATCTGTTTCTTATAAACCTTTGAGATCCCTACAGCAGGAATCATCCTACATGTATATCATCAGAGGCAAATGGGATAGTATTCTTGCAGACATTTGCAGTCCTCATATCTGGCTTCTTTCAGAGGAGAGAAATGTGCACCTCTAAGGAGTCAGATCCTTGTAAAGTAGGTCATGGGAAACCTGACTTAAAATGACTTATTTTATGCCCAGTTTGAGTAGGAATAGAAAAATGAAAGGACAGTCTGCTGCTTCTACCATCTTCATGACCAAGAGTTTTCTTTCCCTTTTTCTGTGATAGCGCAAAATTATTCAAGGGCATTACCAAGAATCTAATAGAAAGCATTTTGGAGGGTTGAAGAAATGCAACTGAGGGACTGATCTGGCTTGCAGCAGTGTTATTACTGGTAAGGAGAAGAAGAGCATGGCCTGTCTGTCCATCCTGTTTGATTTTGGCAGAGCTGGCAGGTAGAAGGTTGTAGTTTTTCTCTAAGACTGAATACAGTGATATGGCCATCACTTGAGTCTGAAACTTTAGCTCTTGAAATGGTTACTTTTGCACCTTTACCTCCTCAAATAGGTGTTCACTTCAGATTTAATTTTGCACGTTGGCATTTGAAGAAGAGTAAGCTTCCTTCATGCCTGCCTCCTTTTATTCCATTTCTTACTCAATTTGTGCAATACAGAGCCAGGAACCCTGACAAAAGCAGATAAATTTCAATTTCTAGATTGAACAGTTAGTGTATAAAGTGTTTTATTCATGGGCACCATATGCAAAAAGTGTGTAGTTTTTTCTATTGTGGAAAAGTAATGCTATGTTCAGAACTGCCAGAGTTACTTGAATTTGAGTTAGCTGTGTTTTCAGGCGAACCTAGAGATAAATGGAAAGTTGAAAAAAACAGCTACATGTTAAATACATAGTATAACTGTAGTTTTAATTCTTTTAGGTCAAAAAATATTCAAATGCATTCACAGTATTTTTGATTGAAAGAATTTGTAATTGGATTTCCAAACATGCTGCTTTCATCTTGGGCAGTACAATATGCACTTTGATAATAACATGGCAATGTCATTAGAAAGAAGTCCATTTACTAGTTTAGGCATAAAATGGGATACAGAAGAAGACAATAAAATGCTTTCTAACATAATGCACCTTATTTTTTATTGTATTCAATAGAAGCATGATGAATAAGTAATCTTATAAGAGCATCAGAAGTACACCTTGGTTGATCTCTTAGAGGTTTTGGGATTTCACTGCTATTGAGATTATGAATAATAACACTTTAATTGCTAATAAAGGGCATAAAATTTTATAATAGATCAAAATATGTACCCAAAAGGTGCTTAGATCATCCTGCTGAAAGAGGTAAACTTCCACTCTTTAGGATCAATCCAAGAAAGAAAATTAAATAAAGATGAAAAGTAACACCTTCAAAATACTTCTTTTTTAAATATAAAGCCCATAAATTATAATTTCCTCATTCCCATTCATTCACACAGTTTTACTTGTAGTTGAGCTATATATCTATAAGCTGTTCTGGGCATAAGCTACATTTCCCCCTATATTTAATGGTATCTCATACAAATTAGATTTGCAGCAAACTAATCTGGTCCAGGTAGTAAACGTCACTGCTTGAATTATTTTATTCATCTATTCCTTTCTTTTTTTCTATAGCATTTATGCAATTACCACTGCTAGTGGGATTCTTCCCTCCCTCCCCCCATGAAATCAGAAAAAATTAAATCCAAGGAAACTAAATAAGGTTTAAATTTTTTTTTCTAGTATTTTTTAAAAAATTCTTTTCTCAGAGAGAGAGGAAAGATCTTTATTTGCTTTCAAGACAACCACAATTAAAAATTTAATAACAGAACATATGTAATTTTCCTGAAACTAACAGCACTTATTATATTTATAGGAAATTCTTGACCCTGGGTGATTTTGCTACCTCAAAGACAATAGCAAAGACAGTGCAGTAGTTCTTTGTCAGAAGCTGTGCATTTCTGGCATTGGACTTTCAGCATTTCATACATGACAGATCTGTCTGCTCATTAATAAAGACATTCTTAGGACTACAAGTCCTGATTACAAATGCTATTTGCTTTTAATTTTTTTGTTCACGGGGAGAAAAGGAGGCTTTTGAATTGGTCCTCATTTCTTATTATAAACATATCTGAATGATATACTTTATTGGAAAAGGTATTGCAAAATGAAATCTGGTAATTGTTCTAGCTTTTGAAAATATGCATTGGTATTAATGTTTTTCGTGTTAATAATATATTTTCTCTAAAACTGGTGAAACAGAAAATGGTTGGGGGGGTCATTTTGCCCTATTGAGCTTTCATATTCTGAAAGTGACTTGATGTTAAAAATTGCATCTACTGAATGACAGATCTTTATGAAAGCCATGCTTCCTCTTGAAACGATTTCATTTGAAACCTTAATGAATCAGTCAGGGACTTGTAGTGTTTCTTGCCAAATATAGTCTCTGAGAGTCCTTTTCTGTTAAGTAAAAGACTGGGTATGAATTCAGTTTAAAGATACAAAAACCAAATTGGGATGTATTGTGAGAATTTACAGTGGAAAATATCAGCTATAATGGCTGATTAATAGAAATTTATTGCCCATACAAAAGGTATATAATAGTTGGATTTCAATGCTGTCGCACTAATTGTTGCTACAGTGAATTGAGTCTTCTGTAAACAATAGCCAATGTTTTCCAAAACAGAGTCCTTTCAAAGGATATAAGGGTAACAGAGATTTTGAGATAATTTTATTAACAAAATTTGATTTCTTTAAAAATAAAAGGAGTAATTTCAATGTTTTCAGATAATCTTTGTTTTCCATGTTGAAGCTGTTTTCATATAAAAAACTGCCAAAACTGAGTAAAAAAAAAAAAAAAAAAAAAGATCCAGGTCATTAAAGGCTTAACAGCAGCATAGAATAATAATTCTGGAATTTAGAAACTCGTCTGAAAATTACATATTTAACTCAAAAACTTAATATGATCCTTCCTTCTTGTTTTGTGAGTGAAGATAAAAACGAGTTAATAACTATACTGGTCCAATTGTGCACATATTTCACTATTTCTCTTGCAAAAATCTTCTTTATTTTAGCTGGTCTGCCTCAATACTAATGTTAAACTTATGTGAGCAGAGATTTTGCAGATGAGAAATTATGTAAGACTCATGTAAAATGCAGGAAAGAGAAATAATCAGCAAGCAAATAAAACTTGTTTGGTTATATTTCCCCCTACATGTTAAAAAAAGTCTAGTTTGTGATAGGAATGGATTTATCCTTGTTGCACTGCTTCCTCTTCCCAAAGTGTGAGAAGAAATCCAATAAGTGACATGTTTTGCTCAGTTCCTTTGCTTTACTGGGAGGGTGGACATTTCCACCCACCCCCCTGCAGCAGATTCTATGGCAAATGACCTTGCATACAGAAGCAGTCCATGCTTTTGTTTTCAATTATCCCCCATGATTTCCTAAACCAAATAAATTTTGCTCTTAAAATTGGCTTAGTTGCTTAGATAGACTACAGTAGAAATGATGGTGTGCTATGGTACATACTGTGATTTTTAATTCATAAAGTCAATTATTGTCTTAAAATATAAGAAACCAAAATTTAAATCACACCTCTCTCAGATTTTCCAAACTGATATGCAAGCGACCTGAAAAAGTGAGCAGAGAAATTATGTGCCCTCAGAAATGTTTGCTTTTAAAGAATTTTAGAAAACTATAGGAAAAGTTCCAAGAAAAAGAGTGTCCCTCTTGTTATTCTGAGAAGATGAGAAGACATGTGTCAAGCGCTGGGAAATGTCAGGGTGGGTTTCATGCTGTGGTAAATTATGAGAACGCCTTGTGGTGTTTACATTTATTTATTTCTAAATAAACAAAAAGTTCAGGATAAAATTAATACTGGCCAGAATGGTTACGTGCAAAATTGATCTTTGTTAATCAAACTTGCTTCTACTCTTTTATGATGATAAATATGGTGGATAAACAAATGGGTGTGATGCACCTAGGTATTTAAAAGGCATTTGACTTTCAGCATGCTGTTCTAACTTTACAAACTCCTATCAAGATACAATGTCAATAAAGCACATGTTCAATAGATTAAGATCTGTGTGGCTGACAGGTAATGCAGGAAGATGTCAATGGAAAGCTGTCTTGGAGTGTAGGTGTTTCTCATGTTCTGCAGACACCAGGCTCAGCGTGGTGTAACACATCTCAGTGTTTGCAAAGCGCACATGAGATCACTGCTGAGAGATTAACTGAATTGTAAATAATCATGAGGACAAAAGTCTTGTGTAGACACTTGTCCAGTGCTTAATTTTGATTTATTTTTCTCCATAGGGAGCCCCTGGTTTCAAATGTGGCCTGTGACATACATTCTCATTCACAAGATATCAGAATTGTTCAGTGATGAGTTGTGGCTTCAAGATCTATGAATTTGTGTAGTGGTGTCATCTCTGTGCTAAAAGCCATAATAAAATAAGGTTAAGGGATTGGTGGGAAGATTTGGTGAATTTCTAATTCAGGGTGAGGGAGATCTGGAGATGCCTGAAAGAGGTTTTCAAGTGCACCATAAAGTCTACCTCTGAGATGAAGGAGACAGAGCTGTTATCCTTGCCAGGACATTGCAGTTCTTCATGATCATAGGGATAAAATATAAATTCTGATGAGAAATGTCAGTTGCCAATTATAGTTATTTGGGTAATACCTCATGCTGGTGGTATTTATCTTTAGCATTCAATAATGCTGATGAGTAAATAGCATGCAATGGAGAATATCAGACTTTGCTGCTACTGCTGGTCTGAATCTCAACTTTTTATTTCCTGGGACTGTGTGTGTGCAATGCTGGTGGGGCTTGTGAGTAACATTTTGGGTCCTGCTCCAATAATTTAGTAATAATTTTGTAGAACAATGTGTTGATGTATCTTTCTGATACTTCTGTATCAGCAGCATCCAATGCAAGTCCTTTTTGCAAGCAAGGCTTCTAGTTTTCTGTAGTATTATATTGACAAGTATAAGTTCTGTGATTCATTTATTGAGAGATAGATAGATCTAGACAATTATTTTATATTTCTTACTGAATGAAAATAAAGGCACAAAATGTATTAAGTGTAATTTCCTAGAAGGAGGATGAACGTCCACCTTAGAGTTTTGGGATAGCTAAAACTGACCTTGCAAACGGGTGCATGGGGAAATTCAATCCTTAGATATTTCTGAATCTCAGTGCTAGTTAGTTTCAAACTAACCATTGGAAAAAAAAAGAAAGAAAATAAAATATACAACTGTTTTTGAGAACATATTAAGAAATAGTTCCACTGCTAGTGAGATAGAGTTTTTCTTTGATTACAGAGAGCAATAAAGATTATTTTTGGTGTTGTTGTTTTGCTTATTGCATTTGAAACAATTTCCATTACTTAAAGGGAGGTCAGTATTTTGTCTCTGCTGGTACACTTTCTCTATTGCATTTTAAGTAAAGGCAGAGGGCTTAGAAGACTGATAGAGATATTCTTTTGCTCTAATATATTAACCTATATGAATATTTCAGATTTATATTTATTTTCTTCCAGTGACAGTTACAACACTCCATCATGCTCTTCCCTTTAAACAAAAGTGATGAAATCTGTGAAGATGTTCAGCATGAACAAGAGTTTCTTACTGAGTTTAGCAAAATGTAAGATTAAAAAACACTCAGAAGGACAAACGTATTTCAGGAAGTCATAAAAGAAAGACTATTGAAAATATCTTTGTTCAAATGTAAAAATTTCTATTCATTCTCAGGAGCCAGCCCTTTGGTCTTCACTTTCTAACTTATTGGAGCAAGCTGAAAGGGTTATAGTCTCAGAAAGGCTGTGTATAAAACTAATTTGGAATTTTCCTTTTAGCAGGAATAAATGCTTATCGCTTTAATGCTATGTGTCTACATACAGGCAACCACATGGGATTTTTTTCAGTGTTTCTTTGGATGTCTGGTTTCCAACAATATTTTTGCTGTTGCTTTCCTGGTATTTGTCTTATAACAAAAACATAAAGGATGTAATAAATGGCTGTGTATGTACTGGAATACTTCCAGAGCCTTGTTCCATGTATGGACTGTATGTTTCATCAGAAGTCCCAGGTGTAGAAAAAGTCGCTGTACCTATTCATAACTGGTGTAGTTCTCATAGAGGAACTACAGAATTTATTAAATAAATTACTTTTTTTTCTCCACATTTTTGGACCCATTATTCATGAAACAAATAAGATTGAGATAAGTTCCAGAAACAGAAGAGTAATCACATCTAATTTCTATCAGTCATGCATGGTTGGCAAATGGCATTGAAAAGAATTGTGTTGCAATAACATAGTCAACAATAAACACAAAAATTTCTGTAATTTGTCGCCTATTGTGGCTTTTCCATCTGTACAGTCTTACTCATATTTTTTGCTTCGAAATCATCATGCAAAAATGACAGAACTCCAATTTCCTTTCAGTCCATCCATTTTCCATCATGTTTAACCTCTTGGAAAATATTTTAATACATTCCTCTCACAGCATTAAAAGATCACCAGTCACTTGTTGCTCAAGTGCTGGTTCTCTGGATCTGTTTGTATGTGCTTGGTGATATTTCCCCCAGATAATCAGTGTACGTACCAAAAATTTTGTAATTAAATTTTTGTGTGTATATACCAAATCTTCATGTCAGCAGTGGCTGCTGTTCAGCTATTTAGCACTCCTTCTGCAAACCTACTAAAAAAACCCTCACTTACATTGAAATCAGCTGTGCTGAGGGACATGAATGTTCTTTGGATTCCAAGTTCAGTCTAACGAAAGGATTCCTCTCCAGTGAAGCTCTGGGCTGGGACTCCCAGCATCAGGTCCCTGACTTCAGAAGGGGCATTGATATCTAGACCTGTGCTTTATAAGGTACCCTTATCTGGCACTTCTTATCTCCCCATCAAACAGGGGAAGAGCCTGTGGGATGTTGAGCTTTGTCTCTGGAGTCAATCCAACTGCAGCAGCACTGAGAGAAGCAGACCCCTTTTCCAGCCTAGGAGCCCTGCTGTTCTCCTTATGTCAGTTGAATTCAGGTAATGGGAATGAAAGAAAACCAATCCAGGAAAACAAGCTAATGATTTGGAGTTTTATTTTTTTTTTTTAATGCCAGGTGGATGAGTCAGGCTCATTTGTGTGTAGCCACAGTGAATGCTACAGTGAACTGGATGAAGGAAACACTTATTTCATGAGTGAGAGAATAAAACTTTATTATTTTCACTCGATAGTGCCTAGAATTAGCATTTATTTAATCAAACAGAGATCTTGTCAGAGGAATTTGTGTCATAGTGCCTTTGGGGTGTGTTCTTGCAGGTTGTATTTAGACATGGTGGGAATCAGAAAGTTCTTCTTCCCTCCCATGGTCTGGCTGCAGACCTTGGCCTTTGTGGGCTCTGCGGGAAAGTCACATCCTTCCCCCTTGCCTTCTGTCGACACCTAGGTGCCTCCACTCCCACAAAAGAGAGCCAGCTTGAAAGCTGACAGAGGTCCTTGGTGTTTTGTCCAGATCCACAAAAGGGATGAACACCAAATGCTTGGTCCACAGCATGTACTGACCTAGGAGTTGGGGGTGAATGGAAGTGTAACAGGATTCAAATATACAAAAAGCTTCTGCCAAGACAAAAGGAACACTGATTAAAAAAGAAAAAACTTTTTTAATTTGTTGCAGGTAATTCAGGGAGTAATGGATTTAAAACTCACAAAGGAATATGTAGGGCACATGTTAAAACTCTTTCCTTATGGTAAAGACAGGAATGAATTGGTTGTATGTAAAGACCTCCAGTCATGAAGGTGCCAAAGCCTAGACAATATTTCTCAAGTACAACATAAATGTAGTAGATTTTCTAAAGGGAATTATACTGGACAAGACGACCTCCTGAGATACCTTCCAGACCTTTGCCTCTATAAACTTTATTTAAACTGACCTGGAGACCACAGGAAGAATGTTTTAAAGGAAGCCCTTTACCCAGGTTATTTAGGGATCACATGCCCCCTTATTTCCTAAAGCAGTTCTAGGCTCACCTCTACAAGATTCTGTGTTGTCTGGGCACTGACTGCCTGAGGCAAACCAATTTTCTGTAGGGATATCTGGCATCAGACATTGTGATTGAGTCCTCAGATCTCTGATTTTACCCATGTGATAGACAAAAGCAATTATTTGTGATTCCAGTGATAGACTCTAATGTCCAGAGAGGAATTAGATTTACAGAATATTACTTCTAGATGGGAGCAAATATCTCATCCTTAAGGTACCCTCAAAACATCATTAGCAAGTTTGGACTGGAGTGATTCAGTAGAAACATAAATTAAAATGTTAAGTTTTGTAGATGTGCCGCAGGATGAGACAAAGCATATGTTTATATCCTATGAAATAAAATGTGAAAGAAAATAAAGATTACAACAAGCCTGTAAGAAACACAAAGAATTTGTTGCTGCAATATTGTTTGTCTTGGGAAGGAAACCATGGCGTATATTTCTTCGTAATGTCAGCTGATGGAGCGGAGACCATAAAATGTTCCTTGCCAGTAGCAGAACATTTCTATTGCCAGTTATTGATCGTATTACCAGTTATTGTGAAAAACATATATTATAAATTGCATTTTTTTTTCTTTTCACTTATGGAAAAGTCTCTGCACAGTGAGCAGAGGAAGCTACTGCCATAGAAATTCTCTGGAGAAAGAGAGGGTCATATTTCCTCTCCAAAGCCTATGTTTAGAATGCCAAACAACAGCCAGGCAGACACGCAGGCAAGCAGGCTTGTCAACTGCTACACTTTCTCAAGAATCCTTGTTTGTATGTGGTGGCTGCCCTGTTCCCACTGATGGCCTGCCTGTCCTAGGCTGGATGAAATAGCAGTGTGCTATTCGTAAAGAGTGTCTCAGTATTGCAGATGATGAGCTTATACAGAGGCACACAGAACTGCAAATGCTTCTGAGCAGTGCTCAAAAGCAGTGGTTACACTCAAATGGTAGGAAGGCAGGTAAAAACAATTTGTAAGAATAACAATAAAATTCCACCTCTCCATCTCAACTTCTTTAAGGTGCATCTAACCCCTCAGCTTCTCCATTGTAAGACCTATCCCTTCCATCCAGCTCCTTGTCTATTGCTTTCTAAGCACAATAATGTAGGAATATTAATAATTCATGTTATTGTCGTGCTCTCATTTTTCTCTTCCCAGGCTCAGCCATAGCTAAGGTTGAGGCCCTGAACAAAATGCTGGCTATCACTGCACACCAATTGCCTTGATGTGCTCTTTGGCTTCTCCTCAGAAATGACTCCCCCTGGAAGGGCTAGTGGAGCACTCTTCATGCACAGCCAGGTGCTGCATGGAGCTGTTTTGCCTTGCTGCCTCCCCTGCCCACTCTTTCTGGCTCACCCAGCGCTGGGTGACACGAATTCCCCTCTTGGCACAGGGGCTGACCGGGGCAGAGGCAGGCAGGGCTGCAGTGCCTTGTGCTGCCTTGCTCCTCTCCCCTGCTGCTCCTTCTCCTCCTGATCAAACATGTGTCTGCAGGTTGGACTGCCACTTCCCAGACCTTCTGGCTACCTGAGATTTTTTAATGCAGTTTATTAGTTTTCTTCCTCCACAGGAACTCAGTGTTTTTTTGTTTGATTCTCACTGCCTTTCCACCCAGCTGACCTGTCTCTGATAGTTTTCCTCTCCTGGGCCCTCCCATGGCTACTGGCTTCCCCTTGTGTCCCATCATCAATACAGTTACGTCTCCTTTGCCATCCCCTGGATTTCTCTGCATTTTGGGCCCTTTAAAATCATCTCTCTCATCACTGAGCTGACTCCTTATTAGAAACCAGTCCATTATTGCTATTCCCTTTTCCATTGAGTTTTATCCTAAAGGCTCATTGCTGCAGCTCTTGTTCTTCAGCAGTCTTCTGCCTTTGTCAAAAAAGCAAAATGTGATATTAATGTTTATGTTTTATTTAGATCATAACACCTTAAATCCTTGTTTACAGAACTGACTACATGCTTCCATGACTGAATAGCAAAATATACTTTCAGTCAGAATGGCTTTTATTATTTTTCCTTTTCCTCAAAAAGTATCAAAAGCAGATAATGCTGTTTATCATATAACAATTTAAGATGATTTTAGAAATAATCCAAAAAATTCAAAGCTGTTTCTTTAATGTGCTGAGTTCTTCTGAGAAGGAAATTATTTTCATTCACTTTCCAATTGCTTAATGACTTATTTGAAATGCAGGCTTATTAGTTATAACCATTCCACATTTCTCAGAGAGAGATAAAAATATTTTGAATGAAAATGCTTCTGAATAAGTTATTTGAAACACTGATTACCACTACTGGCTCTTATTATACAAACATGAATGTGTCACTTTATTTGTCAATATCTCATCACTTTAAAATTAGCTTTTCACTGAAAGGCTTTGTAGGAGAACAGTAAGAATTTCTTCATAAAAAGTGAAAATAATTTGATTTTATTTTAGTAGCAAAAGAAGATTTTTAATGAAATTGTTTTCATGATTCCCATGCCTTTGAATAATAAAGGAAAGGCATAGGTATAGAAAGTAAAGTTATCTGGAAGCAGAAGTTCCTGGTCAATGATAGGTGAGGAAGAGGAAGCATAGTCAAAATTAAATATGCCTAAAATAATTACGCTTTACAGCATATATTGTGTTTCTTATAATATATTTTAAGTGAGGAGGATGTTAAAGGATACACTGAGACGTGCCAGTAATTAGAAATCTTGGATCCTGAAGGCCTTATATGTGATGGCTTTCTCTGGTGCCAGGAATATTGTTCTGAAAATAAATATTTGCCAAATTTTTTTTTTTTAGCTAAAATTTAGATTATTTTCTCTAATTTCTTCCAAGTAATCTACAGAGAGATAAAACATTAGGAAAAAATTGGTGAGTTTTTTTTTTTTAGTTACCCCTTCCCTCCAGGATGCACAAATAAGAGAGGTCAAAATACAGTGCTTCATGTCTGGAGCACAAGCAGAACTGGATAAAGTTTCGGTATCACTTTTATTCTGTGTGCAGCCAAACCCACCTTTAACCCCAGAGCTCTTCCTGCTACCTGGCTCTCTCCTTCCAGCCTCTTGCTAGCCAGCAGCACTGCATTGCACTTGACCTGCTGCTTTTCAGGGACAGGATGGCAGCTCTGCTGTCATCCAAGACTATTCACAATCTCTTCCAGCCACTCATTTAACTCCAATAACACCTCAAATGTCCAGTTTATTTTTTACTTTAAAAACACCTGCTCCTACTCAACAGATTTAAACTCTCCATTGTTAATCTCCCTACACTTGTGACCACTGCTCTGCTCCACCATCATCCTGCAGTTCAGCTGGTCTGGATGGCACCTTTCTCTTTGTTCATGTCCACTTATGAAAGACTGAGGCTTCTTCTGCAGCCAAGGGTAAGGAAAACTGCAGATTCTATGGTGAGGTTCACCCTGGATATTTAATTTTGCTCATCCTCCTTCAAAACCAGTAGCAGAAATTGTAAGGACAACAAGTAGGGAGAACATAACAAAACTGTACATTGTTCACATGGCCTTTCTCAGGCAGATACTCTTGGGAAAGTGATGCTAGAATAAATGATTCTTTGGTCCAGGTGCAGGTTTTTTACCTTAGAAAAGATATCATGACTGTTTTTTTCTTCTTTACCCTGAGACAGGGATACTTGAACTATGTTGATAGAACACAGAATGGTGCATTTTCTCCCTTTTCCAGAGTTTTTCCCACTACCTGTTTGCCAGTAAGTTCAATAGTTTGAGAATTCATAAAACATTTTGATGGTACTTTTTCAGCCTTCATCTTGGAGCAGCACTCTAAATGCAAGCTAACTTACACCTGCAGTTCTGCTTTGTCTAATGCTTGGCAGTCTCAAAATCAGGCACTCTGTGAGCACAGAGACAATTCATTCTTGTGGCATTTTCTGGTTAACCAGTGCTGTGCCTTGAATCCCCACAGCTAGGTCTGCACAGCTTTTCACCTCCAGTACCTTTTTACTTCTGGGCTCCTGGGATTTCAGATAATTCTCCACTGCTGTGGAAATGTGTGCAAAGTCAGGTAATGGTCAATGGATTTCATCGTTTTTGTAGTACAATGTTACATAGCCTTTAAAAAGGAAAACTGAAAAAGAAAGATCATGAAGTTATTTGGATTACTCACTTATATTTAGTATTACAATTGTTCTTGGGATGATTACACAATGATAGACAGGTGAGAGGGAGCTCAGAATCTGATTTCCAAGTCTGATTCTGAATCTGAATCTGAAGTCTTCCTCTCCTGTTTTCCTGCCACAAAAATGTAATTTCCAACCTTTTTTGGTCAATCACCATGCCCTTTAAGTTGATTTCCTTTTTTTCCAGATTGTGGGAAAAAATAAAAAAAATATTAAATTCACAGAATCCTGCAAGTATCAGTTATAATGTCAAAAAAAAAAAAAAAAAAACCAAACCAAAACAACTCCCTGATTCTAAATGTTTACAGAACACCCTTTCCTTTAGACACACAGCAGAGCTGTAAGTTAAGCCATATCTGAGGGGTAAATGGCAGGTTTTTTACCCTGTGATGTATTTGCTTAAGCCCTCTTTCCATTAGGGCACCTGGATCTATAACTTCATGTTATAAAAGAAGTGTTATTCATTTATGAGTGAACATACTGTACTGTTCCTTCTTGTGGGACTTGCTGCTGCTAGTAGGGGACTCTTTTCTTTTACTGGAAGCAGTCAGGAAAATCTCAGCAGGCCTTTGTACAATTATCACGGCCCCAGGTTTCCATCTAGTGCACTTCCAGCTTTGCTGTTCCTAGCCAGTGGGAATTTAGCAAACTACTTGGAAGGAGATCTGGTCACTGAGGCATCAAAATCTACCTTCCTCTAGCATACCAGAAGGTACAGCTGCAGCCTGAAAGCTGCACCGTGCCTTTTCACACAGAGATCTCATCAGGGAGAGAGTCCCAGGGTTGAGACTCAGTACCCAAAAATAAACACCTTTCAGTGCTTTCATTATGGGGGCTTGTAGTCTTTCCTCCTTTTGTCTTGGCTTTGGAAATTGGATGAGATATATCTTGCCTGTTTGACCATGTAGAGGAGAAAGTGATAATTTCAATGGATGTCCTAAATTTATTAACTTTCCCTGTCTGCCATGAGCAAAGGCAGGAAGCAAGCTCTCAAAACATCTCTTACAAGCACATCAAACCTACAGATGTCTGTGTCAGAAGTATTTGAAAGGATGATTAAATAAAGTTGCCTGAGCCAGACACATTTTAAAAAATAAGCACTGTATTACTTCGAGTTGCTGTAAATAGTAATTTACTTTAGTTATTTTCTTTAATTACAGCGCTCCATCTTTACACAAGGTTGTATTTAGGAACAAAGGGACCAGTGTCACTGTAAGGTGTATGCTATAATAGAGACATTTATATTAGGCTTCAGGAGAAGCCTACAGTGTATCCAGCAATTCTGTGGCTCTTGTGACCACCAACCCTTCTCTGGTTTTGTTAATGTGTTTTTTCCTTTTATATATGTGCTCATTAGGCTCTTTCTGGTTCTGCTATGAAGTTATCCCAATGCTTCAGCTATTACCCTGCACTGTTATTACTTTTCTGACTGATAGTATCAGGAGAAGCCAGAATTAAAATAGACTCTCCTCTATTATATAAAATGTACAGATTTTAAGGGAAAAAATGCAACCCCAAACTTTTCACCTAACAAGCGTTATAAATGAGCAAATTGCTCCAAATGCTTTTAAAAAGAAACAGGAAACCAAGTTATCTAGCAAACCTATTTATACACAGTAGGTAACCCTGGGTTGCAGGCAGGACTAATAAACAAAGAATGACAACCTATTTCTTTTAATGACAAGTTGACATATTTATTTTTATTATTTCACAAAAGTATTCACCAGACTCATCTTTCACACTAAAGCCCCATTCTCCTCTCCTCCAGACAGAGCATGTAGCCTTACTCCACTCATGTTGAGTAAAAAAAAAAAAAATTAAACATAGCATTATTGGAACAAAAAAAACAAACAAACAAAAAAAAAATTTGTCAGCCTGTGGTTTACTGCAGTGGAACATAAAATTTAAGATTTTTCTTATCTGAATAAAGTTTTCTATGCTCATTTTTGTAAACTTAAATTACAGCCACTGAAAGTGATTTTTATATGCTTAAGTTGAATTTCTACTTCTCCATGAACTGGAACACCATTTTCTATAAAATATGACTGATTATTCTACCTAAATAAGATGCTTTAAAACTTCTAGGGCATTAAATCACACAGTTTAGAAAAGATAGAGCCCCTTACAATATATGAAAAGTGCTATAATGAACTTGAAATATAAACCAAGTTACCATAAAATGGGCTTATTTTTCTGTGCTTAGTGTGACATTTTCCAATAATAACATTTTCTACAACAAAAGTGACAATTCACTTCTGCTCAAAGAAATAATCTCCTTAGTTTTGCTAAATTTACTTTTTTTTTGTGTAACAGGAACATGGATATATAAAATAATTTGCATTTTATTGAAATAGACTTTAGAGTAGCTATAGATCAAGATGCACTTTCCAGCTGTGAACATGCAGACACTGTGTATGCAAACCTTACATTGGAAATTAATGAATATTCATTTTGCATGTCACTTAATTGAAGGTCTATTAATTAAGTATTTCAAATGAAATTGTGTTTAAGAAGTATCTAGACCACAATTATTTTTCTTCTTACTGTCCCTTTTTTTAATATTTTGCATAGGTGTTGAAGACATGCTCTGAAAATGCAGGAACCTAGAACTATAATGGTAAAAGAAAATACAATGATAATATAATGGGATATGAGTACTAGTTTTGTAAGTTCATGCATATATATATATTTCTGCTCTTTGCAACAGCTATTTGGTCAGGGAAATATGTTGCTAAGAAAGAAAGTTATATTCTTATTAATATAATTATGTTGTAATAATTGGGGGACAAAATAAGGTCTTCTAACCTTATAAGGGTGTTGTTAGTTTAATAAAAAAAATCTATATGGTTAAAAGAAAACCCCAAGCCTAACATAAATCAACCTAATTACAGTGGAAAGAAATAGGAAAAATATTTTTAAATGCTCCAAGCCTCATATTTTAGTTTCAATGTAAAACATAACCCATTCAGTAAATATATCTTTTGGTTTCATGTAAATGCTGCTCATGTTGAAGATACAGTGAAGTGACTAAACATTTTAGAATTTTTGGGATTTTATAATTTTGGAATTCTATATAAACCCTTCTGAGAGTGGATAACAATTCTGTTAATACAAAAGAAAAGACAACCTACCCTTTTAAAAATTATGTCACCAGCATCCCCTTTATTAAATGCTTGGAAACATCTTATGTCTTGTCCATATTTCTTGCTTGAAATTGTGCTGGGCTTGAATGTGACCTAATATAAACTACTGTCACATTCTCTTGTGGGAATTCAAACTTTGTAGAAAATACAGGGTTGTTTCCCCCACATGCTTTCACTCTAAAAAAACCCATCACTCTATTTTAGGTGTCCTCCATCCTGCCATTTCCCTGCACATTGTTTTATGATACCTTCATTTTACGGAAAAAAATTCAACCCAAATTGCCAACACAGTTTTTACATTACCAGGGATCTACTCGAAAAGTGCCATTATTGAGTTCGCAACCTATTCTTGTTCATTCATGAATGAATAATGTTAGAATTAACATGAGCTATAGTGCATTATTTATTATTTCTCTGGATTTGATTCTTAGCAGAGGTGTTAAAAGTCTGATGCCTTTTAAATGTAATTCATTTCCTTTCGTTATGTATTTTGCTGGCTAAAAGAGCCCCTTCATTTTAATCTGCTATTGCTGTTTTAGGGTAATACTTAAAATTAGAGAAATGTTAAAATTATTTCAAATTATTAGGTAAATAAATAGAGCAATTAAAAGCATGTAATTATTTAGTGTCAGTCAATAGATACTGAAGTAAACTTGAAATCTAGGCATTTGGCTAATATCTCCATGTTTATCATGAAAATGAAAACAAAATTATGCTCTTATACTCCTTTACTGCAATTTTAATTTCTGAAAGTTCAAGAATGAGCAAGAAAGTATCCAGGCTGGAACTCTGACACCATCAAAGTAATGGGAAATTAATTCACAGCAGCATAACTCTGTGGTGATTGTTTGTTCTTGTTTAAACAAGATTCTTATTTATGTTGTTAAAGGCTCAATATTAATATTTTATGATTCATAATACATGGTGTTGAAGGTTGGTGCACTAGGCAGTGAGACAGTCTCAATTTCCTGAGAAGCATTTTCAGCACAAGCAAAACTGTACAAACGCTGTGCAAAAGAGGCTGCTTCCATGGATCTGAACAGGAGATGGATCCATACACAAATTAAGAGTATCAGTTAAAAGCTGGGAAAACACCCTGTATGACTGCAAAAATCTAGCTATTGTATATCAAGAGCAAATTGAACAGAAAAAGATTCTTACAAGGCACTGTGAGAATGCTTTCTCACCTGTGGGTATATCTGATTATCAGACTTATAGTTATGAGGGTTTTGGCAAGACTTGAAAATTCCTGCCATGACTTCTATCTACTCAAAACAAGCTGTTGGCTAGTGTTCTTGGCAAGCTTAGCATTTGCTGCAAGGCTTCTGAAAAAAAAATGTTTCAGTCCTTAATCACTTAAGAGAACAATTGCTTCCCCAAGGCTTCTGTCTGCAATTTAATTTGATGCATCTCTTCTGTAGAGATGCCATGTGACGTATCCCACAACAACCTTAATTTGAATTTGCAAACCATATTTTAAACATTTTCAAAATATCTCTGAAGTTCCCTATGCATCTCTGTAGCTATTCAGATTGTAACTTTCCAGAGTCTAAAGCATAGCCTGGAATATGGGTCATAATGCCTAAAAGAAAACTGACAACAAGTCCTGGGCAAGAAGAACTAGGCAGAGCTAGAAGGAACTTCCCATTTTGAATATTTATGACAGCTTGATGATTGGACAAAACAACATTAAATGCCACTACGCCAGTCTCATTTTTCTTAGACACTGAGTTATCAGGTACTTGGCTCACATCAGTTTTTGTATTAAGATTATGATTATGATTATGATTATTATTATTCAGGCTAAACATAAACATAAGTAGTGAAATCCAGCCCTTTGTGCAAAGGCTGGTCTGGTCAACCTGACTGCTTCATCAGCCTACCTGGACTTGGTAGCTGGCTCCTCCTGCAAGCACACTGCAGCATCCCATCTCACTGTGTCACTGCAGTGGATCTTGCACTGCCCTGAGTGGCTGTGAATCTCAGCTGGAATTTCTCAGCTTGAAATCTGTGTTTCAGGCTCTGAATACCCTCTTCCTTTTGCCATCATGCCAATATGAGAAGGCAATGCATAAATTAACAGTTATTAAATGCACTGATGAATCTAAAGTGAGACAAATCTGAACCTCTCTTCTGTAGGAGACACAAGAAGGAAAAGCACATTTCATAGTCATTAAATGCCTGCTAACTTCAGACATGTGAGCTGAGCAGGAAGGATTAGGAAGGCAAAGAATGCCAAAAGCCACAATTTATGTCTGGATAGTTTCATCCCTTTTTTTATAATGGACAAAGACATAAACCCACAGTAGCTTTATTTAACTCTTGTTTATTCTAGTGCTAATTATGAAAGTAAGTAGGGACCAGACAATGAAATGCATTTCATCTGGAAACTTGGTCTGTGGTTTGAGTAGGGTTGTGTTGCAACTTGTTCCCCTAAGGCTTCAAATACCTCTCACCCAAACTCTAAGGTAAAGTATGAAACTGTAATGAATAAATAAAGAAATTTAAACAACCTAATTAATTAAAATTCTGGAAAATTAGTATTAAAATATCATCCCATGAAATTATAAGATTATTTACAGGTTCTTTCTACTGCTTATTAAAACCATAAACTGTTTTAATAGGAAAGAAATTTTAGAAAACACTTTCTATACAGCATTTTAATTGAGTTGTCCTAAAATGATTGTGCACAATGGGAAAAAACCTTTTCTCTTTTAATCCATCTAATTATTTTTGCATGTGTGTATAATTTATTTTTCTGAAATTCTGGAAATGAAAAATGTTTAGAGAGGACCAAAAACTCCACCCAGACTTTCCCAGCAATGAAAAACATACCCTGATTAAAAAAAATATATATTTTTTGTCAACACTCATTAACAAAACAAACAAATAACCAACCAACCAAACCAGAGGCTAAGCAGCAGAGCAGTGAAATTAGCATCCTAAAGCATATTTGTGTGTCCTGTGTCTTGTCATGATCGATGTGTTGCACTCATGTGGCATTTGAAAAACATTGTTTTGCTGCTACTTAGCATGATGACAAATTAACAAATGGAATAAATGGATTACAAAGCAGTTACATTGTCATTTATGCCTTTTTCCTATTCAGTCTGGACTACTACAAGGCAATCTGAGGCTAGTTACAAAAAGATACACAGGCTTTACAAGGTGCAGCATGCAGCAGGGTGATTAATGCAGAAAGATTAATGAACATAATTTTGAATCAGTAGGTTTTGTCTTATGCTGGTTGCCCATTTTGTTATTAATAGGTGCAGAAATCATGACCTTTATTTCATAAATCCTCCACGTGCTGGTACTGGGCTGCCAGAGATAGCATTCTTGAAGCATCTTTGAAACAGCCTCTGATAAACAGGGGTAAAGAAGTTGATTATCCAGGGCCAAACCTCTGAGAAACAGGGTAAATTAACTTGGGTGATGGTCCACTCTATCACAGGAATGGTGCTTCTGGGTACTCCCTACCCTATTGATCTGGCACTGTAAATCTCAGTGGGCTCTCGCTGAAGTGGCCTCTGGTTTGAAGTGACTTGAAATGCGTTGTTTCCCAAGATTTCCATGGTGGGGAAATGCCAGGAGTAGTTTTTCACATGTGCCATCCCTGGAGAGATATGATTGCTAAGTAGTAATGCTGAATTTGCAGACAGTGAAAAAAGTGCTTTTTTTCTTGAAGAGAACTCATGGGATCATGATGTTTCCACTGGACTACAGAGATTTCTGCAGCATGACTATGCCCCTCACTTCATGCAGGTGCTAAGCTGCTGCAGCTGCCACTACACTGTATTCCTGCTGTCTCTTTCTTATTCTATAATACATTTCTTATTCCTTGGTTTGTCCACTCCTCACCACAGACAGCCAAGATCATGATCCCAAATATATTCCATGAACGCTTTCCTTTGTTCTGTTCTAGACAAGTAAGCAGTATGAAGTATGAAAATTTGTAGCAAAAGTGGTTTGGGTTAATTATTTTTTAATGTTAAGTCTGATTATTTAGATGATGCATGGTAATTTTTGATGTGTAGTAAAAGTGTACTGCAAGGCATAGAAAACATTTGGTCTTACACATGCAGCCTGGCAAGTTAACACGTGTCAGCTGAGCTGCACTAACTGCCCAATTTTGTGTTCTTTGCCTGTGGCAGCTCTATAATGGTTCAATTTAGCTGGCCCTCAGAGAAAGCACCTGCAGAGATTTGGTGTACCACAGACTGTCTCACCCCTTACAGGCATGCAAAAGCTGTGAGCTTCTCAGTTTGCCCACCACTGTTTTCTGCATGCTTGTACTACCTTGGGTTACAACATGTGTAATGTGGGGGATACACCGAAAGCCAGAGGCGCTCCCCAGATGTGAAGCACTGAACACCTGTAGGATGAGCTCCTTCTGGTACTACTCACACTCTGGGAAAAGATAATTGCCTCCCCTTGCCTTTATGACTGCTGGAGGCATTCTCAGTCGTGGCTAAGTTTCACATTTGTGGCCGATGGTGCGCAGAACAAAGAGCTGAGGTGTTGTGGGGTTGTCCTCTTTTCAGTAAGTGCAGAGTTCATTTCTTCTCAGTAGCTGTTACAGCACTGTGTTTTGGATTTGGAATGAGAATGGTGCTGATAACACACCGATGCTTTGTTTTTTTTGCTTTGTCATACTTATCCTAAGAAGTCAAGGACTTTTTTCTATTGTCTCATGCCAGTGAGGAGGTTTATTTTAAAAAACAAACCCACATAAACAAGGGAGCCAACATTCTGGGACAGTGACTTGAACTGACTAGAGGGATATTCCACACCTTAGCATGCTATGCCCAGTATATAAACTGGGGGCTATCCAGAAGGGTGGCTGAAGGTTTGGGAAGGGGGGTTTTTGTGTTGGTCTGCAGGGGGTGAGCAATCACACTGTGCATCACTTGTTATTACTACTACTACTACTACTATTATTATTATTATTATTATTACTATTACTATTATTATTATTATTATTATTATTATTATTATCATCATCATCATCATCATCATCATCATTATCATCATCATCATCATGATAATCAATCATCATAATCATTAACAATCATTATTGTATTTTAATTTATTTGCAATGATTAGACTGTTCTTAACACACAAGTTTTACTTCGATTCTCCTCCCCATTCCACAGGGGTGGGGGGAAAAGGGGGAGGTTGAATGGGAGGCTGCGTGATGCTTAAATCTCCAGCTAGGCTTAAAAACACGGCAAGGGTGATTGGTGGGAGTTACAGGGGAATGAAATCTGGCACTGCACATTTGCAACCCATTCTAGAAATGCTAAAAAGCAGTGTTTTTGAAGACCTTTTGCGGCAGAAATGCACCACACCCCTTCTGGGGTGCAAAAAGGGGAAAGTAGAAGAGAGAATGAAGAAACAGGCAAGGGAGTGACAGCAATTAAGGAGTTGCAACAGGCACTGCTGCCTTAGGGTGCTTGGGTGGCACGAACAGACCTGAGGAAAGAGACTTAAAGGTCATGTGGTAAGCTGTATCTAAGAGCTATGATTTTAAGCTTAAAGTACCAGCTAAAAATTTATTATGTTGAATGAAATTCAATGACCAGTCTACTCCAAGGCACTTATATGCATTAAAATTCAACAAGAAAAAGAAATAGAGTGTAGT
This sequence comes from Chloebia gouldiae, assembly GCA_003676055.1. NCBI lineage: Eukaryota > Metazoa > Chordata > Aves > Passeriformes > Passeridae > Chloebia > Chloebia gouldiae. The sequence goes on from QUSF01000001.1 coordinate 7,077,241, forward strand.
TTGATAAAATAATACTAAAAGTAAGAGTCTGGTACTTCTCAATCACATTACATTGCCTGAAAGCAAGCTCTGATAGTCACAAAATAAAAAATAGTAAAGGAAATCAGTGTGACCGTCCCTTCTTATTACAATAAAATATTGGTAGAAAATACAAAATAGATATTGACAAATAGTGACAGCTACAGAAGTAATTAAAGAAAATTTATTCAAATAAATTAAAATATAAAACTAGTATTTAAGGATGTTGGAGACTTCATAGTTGGATCATCCCAGAAGGGGTTATATGCTTCAGAATTGGCTCTTATTATGAGACAAGGCTCCTTCAGAAAGCAGAATTCATCAATCCTCTAAAATACAGTGAGAATACTCTTAAACTAACTGATGCATGAGCTATGTGAGACTTGTATAAATTAATGTGTTCTTCCAAAAATTCACTTTTGGGGTGACATATGTAGGCATTACGTTTTCAAATAGGTCATTACTTGGAAATGGAAGTGGCAAATGAATTTGCAGATTAATTTTTTGAACAGTGAAACTTCATACAATATCTGATCTGAAGAGTTAAGGAACATTCAGAGGGATATCACTCCTCTCCATCAGCAGAACATTGTTTCTTCAAAGTTGTTTTCTACAAGTCAGATTTCATTTGGAATCAGATTTCATTTCATATATTCTGCAGGAGTTAAAGATGGTGTGTGAGGAAAAATGGAGCACTTTGGGGCAGAACTCTACCTGGTATCTGTAGGCATGAGCAGGTAGCTACTTCTACCTCCACTCTTGTGGGTATTCATAGGCTGGCTTGGCTAACACTCCCTATGAAGTGCACTCTTCTGGATGCATGCTGAGATGATCCAGCTATCCTGTGCCGAAACAATGCCTGTGGAGTTATGAGCTCCTCAGACAGCACTGAGCAGGGATCTGGTTGTACAGGTCCACACCTGGGAACGCCATCTCCGTGCAAGCAGAAGTGACGGCATTGAGCCCAGGTGCACGGCCACACCAAGGCTGTGCTGCTGTCACTGCTCAACTGGACCTCCTCATGCATGGTGCCTCTTGAGCTTAGCTGCATCCCCAGTGGCCCTTTGGGCTCAGCACAGGTACTTCACTTGGTTAGCTCAATTAAGCAAGAGTAAAGAAAGCAAAGAAACACTGTGTTTAGTTGGAAGTGTGAGAAAAGGAATAAAGGCTGTGACGGCTTCAAGAGCTTAGCCCTGTAGGTCTCAGGACAGCCTTGTTTCCAGAAGGTGATGGATTTAGGAGAAGAAGGGCTTTTGGATAACTCCTGTGTTTTTGAAACGTTTGAAAAATTACCTTGACCATGCTGGAGTAATTAATTGGACTTGGCATTTCTGTGTGTACTTAACTACAGATTTATGCACGGTAAAGCTCACCACTGTCCAAAGGTACCTGTAAGGCCTCAGTTAAAACCTTTGAAGTAACTATCAGGCTGAAGTGAATAATGCCCTTAACCAAATATTTCTGAGAAGCCCACCGTGCACATGGATAAATATTTTCTTGATAAGCTCACATTTTAAAATTAAATATTTTTTTGGCTTTAGGCCTTAAAGGAACTAGGACAACTTCCTTTCCACATATTATTTTTTAATGATGTAAAAATACATTTTAGCTTATTTTTATTTTAAAGCGACTTTGTATTTTTTTTCAGACTTTTCTAAAGAGCCAAACCCTAGATCAAAAAATACCTTGCACCCATTGAAGAGCAAGCATCAGAAATTATTGGACTGAAAAGTTTTTGAAAGATTTAAGTTTGCAAAGCAGGAAATAAATGGAAACTTTTGCAACCACATGAACTGTTTTGTACTGTGTGCCAGTCTGTGGGTGTTTGTCTGTGTCAGAGCTCGTCAGGTAGTTATTTGGATTACATTTTCCATCCCTGCTTATGAATCACTCAGAAACTGATCCAGATTTCTCTTATTGCTTTATTATTTGTAAGCATAAATTGAATAATCTGGGTGATTAACTTTCAGATTACAGAATGTCTGTAAATTTATTGCTGCAGTGTGTCACCACTGGCTGTTCACCTTAGGTACTTGAGTAACAGTTTTACAGTGGAAGCTTACAAATTTGTTTTTGGAGAACTAAAACTTTTAAGACATTTAAGCAATGAATATCCAATTAAATCAGAATTCAACCACAATTAAAGGATCTGATTTTCAATTTCTGTTGTGAGTCTTCATATAATAGGAAAAAATAATTGCATACTTTCTGTAATGTAAGCAAACATCTTCTCATTTGAGTTGTGCTAATGAAGCAAAAGAATTACTTTTAGGAACTACTCACCAGCAGTTTAGCAGGACAAGGTTTTTTGTACAAACCAGGTAATAACTTGAATTTTCTTGGGTATTGCCGTGAAGCCCACAATACAACAGGGTATGAATTCATAATATCTGAAAAAAACCCTGTATGCATGTGTGCTTCTTGTTACTATCCTGTTATAACAAATTGTTGCTAGTCCAACAATACTGTGAAGCAAATAGCAGTATTAAAACATTTGGGGGATGGATACCAAAGAACCTTTGGAGGAGGTTAGTCCTTGCATGCCCAGCCTTTATGTATTGTTAACACCTGGGTGATGCCTGAGGCATGCCAGCCAATAATTATATACCTTCATATTTCTTTCTTGACAGTCAGTCATCATTAGTTCTAACTGGGAGTTAAAAAGATATTCTTCATGCTGCTCCTTTTTCCCTGTACCAAATTCTACAATATCTTCCACGAAATCACAGCAATTTCACCAGCAGGTTACATAATGGAGTTCATTACAAGGGTTTTGCATACAAAAGAAATATAATGCTGTGCTGGATGGTCTGAACTACTTAAGTGACAGCTGCAGAACAGATTGTTTGAGCAAACACACTGCAGAAAGTCGTTTGCAATTAAAATATTTTTAATTAAGTTCCTAATGACCATTTTTTGAACTTGCTTTAAATCAGAACCGTTATGGTTTGCACCTCAGAGAAAGGAGATGGCATAGGATTTGCATATGACCCATGCATGGTCACTCCAGCAGTGGGCTTTCTGTAAGAGGCAAGGAGCCATCAAGCACCCACATGTCAGTAATTCACCAAAGCTGAGTTGGAACAGGAGCAGTTCAGTTCTTTACGTGAATTTGTAGGGATGAAGGACAGCAAGAATCAGTAGGTCATCTGGTCTGATCTCTTGTGTAATATAAGCATCTACCTCTGTAATGAGGTTAATAACTTGCTATTAATTAGTGCTTATGTTGCATCTGACTTATGTAGCTCTTACAGAAAAGCTTTAAATCCTTATGTGAAGGAATAAAGATGTGAGGAAACTGTATGTCCATTGGTCCTTGCTCCAGGGATTAATCATTCTTGCAGATACAATTAGCATATATTCCCTTCTGAATTTCCTTGTGCTTGGCTTTCATCTAATGGGTTTTCTGTTTTGGTTGGGTCTTGGTTTTTCTTTTTCCTTTGTTTTTTTTACCTTTGTTTGTTTACTTGTTTTGTTTTGTTATACCCTTCCTGATTTATTAGAATTTATTTTATAGTACTGGGGTATTTTTTGCCATGTAGATATTTTATATGTTGCAAACAGACCATCTCTTACTGTTGTTTTTTAAAAGCTGAGCTGAATCCTTATTCTGTCTACGCAAGGCATTTTCTCTGAGCTCTCAAATAACTGATGTGCACCTTCAACATATTTCTTGAAATAAGAACACCAAAACTGGAGGAAGTGTTCCAGTATAGTCTCACCAAGGCCACAGGGCATAGCTGAAATCACCTTGGCTTTGCTCCATTTATTACTCTTTGTGTATCTTCAGACCATAAATGCTTCTTTTGCTGAGTCACCATAATGGAAATTTATTTTCACACACGGGCTTACCTGGATGCAATTTCTTAGCATGTGGTTATGGTCAACATTCTTTTTGTTCCTTGCATGTATGAATTTACTGTTTAGGGTGGAAGAACCTTTAAAGGCCATCTAGTCCAACCTGTAAGCAACAAGCAGAGACACCTTTAACTAAATCAGGTTGCTCAGAGCCTCACTGAAACTATCCTTGAATGTTTCCAGGTGTGGGACATCTCTCTGAGCAATCAGTTCCAGTGTTTTTTTTCATGATAATTCTAAAAATTTCTTCCTTATATAAAATCTAAATGGAACTTCTTTTAGTTTAAAACCATTACTCATTTTGTTTCGCTCTGCTCAACATTTTCTCCTCAGCTCTGTTGTAGGCCCCTGTTAGGTGCTGGAAGGTGCTCTAAGGTCTCCCTGGAGCCTCCTCCAGAGTGAACAGCGCCAACCCACAGCCTGTCTTCACAGGAGAGGAGGTGTTCCAGCCCCTGTATCATCTTCATGGCCTCCTCTGTCCATGCTCTCCTGTGCTGAGGACCTCAGACCTGGAGGCAGTAAAGGTGGGCCAGAGGTGCTGGGAAGGCTCACCTCCCTTGACCTGCTGGCCATGCTTCCTTTGATGCAGCCCAGGATGTGGCTGGCTTCCTTCTCTGCAAGCACACACTGTTGGCTCATGTCCAGTTTTTTCATCCACCAGTACCCCCAAATTCTCTGCAGGGCTGTTCTCAATTCCTTGATCTCCCAGCCTGTATGGGTAGCAGATGCCTGACTAGAATTCAGCAGGATATCTGTCTTGCCCTCATCTCAGTTTCATTTGCTATTCAGCTGGATCAGTGACAACTACAACTTTGGTTAAAATGTAACTAATATTAGGCTAAATATGGACCCTACTAGACATATCTTCTGCTATAGGTGAATTTTTGAAACTAGTTTGTGATCTGTTATCCTCAAATAATCAAGTAATTTTTTTCACAAGATGAACAACATGCTCTGATGACTGGTGGTAGTATTAATGTATCCTTTAATACTTTGGGATGTAAATCCTACATGACATTTGCATTTATCTTTCCTGGATTAATACCAGGATTTCTGGTCTTTGGTTATGCGGGTCATCTGCTTGCCCTTCTAATGAGAACTTTCACAAAATTAATGCTCTCTAGGTATCTGAAGTCTTTCTGCTATTGCAGGCTGTACTAGAGATTAGTATGAGCCAGCAGGTCCTTTCAGCTAATTCTTGTGGAGTTCTTGGCTGAAAATTTTCTGAATCTGTTTTTAAGGTATTTATCTCTTGTGGATGTTTTTCAACATCCTTCTGAATTACTTACAGAGTGCAAAATGCCGCAATGCTCTGCAGTCTCATGCATCATCCTTTTTATTGTCCCAGCAGCAGCACTTCTTGGTGACAAGGCTTTTGCTCTGGTTTAGGTATAAGAGCTGGCAATTGTAGTGCAAACTGCTCATTTCTTTCCATCATGATTCATAAATACGATGGGAACAGTCTGTTCCTTGACTTCAGGTATAATTGTCATTGATTTCAGCAGAACCTGTGGCAAACGCAGTAAATGTGTTTCAGGCAAAATAACATCCTCTGCTTGATAAACTGGCCAAATGACAGAGGAGATCTCTCATACTCTACAAACCTGACCTTGTTGTGAGGGGACTTGCAGCTGTAGTCTGAACACAATAGCCAAATCCTAGACATGTAGTTTGTGAATGACTGTATGTTTTGGATGTCACGTGATGGCTGTATTTTATTGGAGCCACTATTATCAGTCTTTCAGAATGCTAGTCATGCACTGCTTGTTTTTTATACTAATCTAACAGAGTCAAATGCACTTCCTAAAAATTAGAGCTCTACACAATTTCAGTCAGAAAAGAACAGATAGTCTCAGTAGTTATTTATTTCTGAACACGGTCCACAGAATGTTTAGGAGTGAACAAAGTAGTAGAAATCTATAGCAAAGTGTTTTCTAGTAGTGTTTGTGATGGTTTTGTAATTTCTTTGTAAGACTAGAAGCATGTAGGTTTGTAAAATATTGGGGTTTTTTAAGAAATAATTCTACCTTCCTATAACATAAATTCTTGAAATATACTGGCAGCAGCTAAATTGGTGTATGCTGAACAAATTAATCAACCAAACTGATAAGAACTTACATTAGTTTAGTTATTTTGAATGCATCATAGGTACAAGGCATAAAAAGCATATCTTATGTGGAAAGACACTTCAAGCATAGAAAAAGATCTGAGGAAATTGTGTGCAATTAAATGAAAACTACAGAATAAATATTATAGGAAAAGATACTTTTCAAATAAAGGATATGCTTTTTGGCTCTGATTTAAACAGCATTGAATCATCTAGATTATAAAAAATATTGCATCAAAACATCCTGTAACAGCAGAGAGTATGTGACTCACATCACCTTTTTCCACTACAAGCTGTGCTATAGTTCAAGCCACACAGATCATCACAGACATGTCAGACATGCTGCTGTTCAACTTTTGTTTGCTTAGAAGTGTGTAAGGTGCTAAATAATATCCAGGTGTGACTGCAGGCACACCATTTGCAGAGAATAAATAGAGAATTACACATGCCAAACCTTGGACTGGCCATGGTGTGGGAAAGCTCACCCTTTCCTCAATGAGTCATTCAGGGGACACTAAATATCTCCCTGGCTCTAAAGACAGATTTTATCAGAGAACAAATATGCTGAACTAGAAAAACATAATTCTTTGTATAGGGAGATCATGGATCTGTCAGGTAACACATATTAAATAAGCCTTGAGCACAAATATCTGAAGTCCTTTTTTCCTGCCTGTCATACCCATACAGTGCAAGGTGATCCCTTCACTTGCCTTTCAGACCAGAAACAGTCAGTGGACCTTAGTTTGCTCAAACCCCTTGCTTAGGAAAGTCTTTTTCTTTCTGTAATGCCAGAGGGAGGTGTGCTTTCTTCTGAACACAGGCTCACTCCTTGTGACAAACCCTTTCTCCTTCTGCAGGCTTCCATGTCAGTTCCCCGTCATGTTGTAGAAGTATTTTGTGCTGCTTGTGTCCAGCAAAGGTAAAGTTCTCACTCCAGAGGGTCCCCAGAGTACAGAAAGCAGGAAAAATTGTTTTCTTTTCTTTTGACAGACTTCTTGCACTCTTTAAGAAAACACAGTAAATTTTGTGCGCAGGATACTCACTTGCTAATTCCTTGAATAATTACTCTCAATCAGGCTGAGAACTATTAGTAAAATGGTTCCTGGAATAAGTCAGCACTATTTCTTGCAACAACAAAGACACCTTTATCTTATAGTACACATATAAACTTTAGTTCCACTTGGAAGGACAAGATGCATTCTGTTTCAGAAGAAATGACATTCTAAAGACACTCCAGTTGCAAATTTTTCAGGCATTAGAACAAAAATGAAAGTGAAAATAAATCAAATAAAAGAAAAAGAGAAAACAAGTGTGGTAAGAGAAGAAAGAAAAAATAAACAAGCAAAGTAAAAAGAAACAAACAAGTAAAAAAGATGCTGCAGTATATAGTAACAGGAAAATATTGCACCCTCAGTTCTTACTGTTTGGGAGAGCTGGGGACATCCAATCTGGAGAAGGAAATGTTCTGAGAAGAGTTTAGAGCACTTTCCACTACCTAAACGGGGCCTATACGAAGGCTAGAGAGGGACTTTTCAAAGAGTATGAAAAGACTGGACAAAGGGAAAATGACCTTAAGCTGCAGGAGGGCAGTTTAGATTAGATATTAGGAAGAAATTATTTACTGTGATGGTGGTGAGGTTGTCCAGAGAATTTGTGGCTGCCCCATCACTGGAGGTACTCAACACCAGGCTGGGTGTGGCTCTGAGCAATCTGGTCTGGTGAAAGGCACATGACAGAGGGCTTGGAATTAGATGATCTTTTAGGACTCTTCCGACCCAAACCATTCTATGGTTCTGTGAATTGTTTTCCACAGTGCATAAAGCATTTAATAAAAGCATATCGTCCTTATTTCTTATTTCTATTTGGAACTTCTGTGATTTATAATCTCCAACAAGGTTCTTTTGATACATGAAATAGTTGCTACTTCTTTTCAGGACTTCAAGGGTTGATTCATTCATCTATTTATCAACAATTTTTTGAAATTGATAATATTGGCAGTTCTTACATTTACAGCTGATATTAGAGTGGTATAAATTTTTATCTTCTCATCAGCCATACAAGACGTGAACTTTGAATGCAGCAATTAAACATATTTTTAATTTTCATTTTCACAAACATTACATTGAGCTTTAAGAATAACAGTGTTAAGGTATGAAAAATATTATTTATTCATTTTTATTTTGACATGCTTCTGAGCTGTGAAGATAAAATAGAAGTCTTATCTGTGACATGAACTTAACTTAATAACATGAACTTAATAAGCTATTTCTCATCACGGTACTTAAACGAGGTGACAAAAGGTAAAAAGGAATCAAAATTATCTGACTATTCATAAAATATGGATTTAATACGTTAGCTATTAAATATTCTTTTAGCAGTGATAGAATCGTTTGAATAATAAATACTTCTAGTTGTAAATATTTCTAAATATTTGTAAATAGTAAATATTTGTAAATATTTGTAAATAGTTGTATTCTATTTCTAAAACCTCAGAATCTCTTATACCCTCTAATTTGATCAGGTCTAAAAAGTCTCATCTGCAATTTCTCTTCTAAGGATTGGAAGGCTGATGTGTTTACTGGGGTAACTGGGAGTGAGCGTGGCCTCTCTGGATACACAAAGAGAAGACCCATCTGCCTGGGCTCTGCTTGGCTCATTGCAGTTTGCTTTGCATCCCCACCCTCCTTGTTCCTGCAGGGCATAGAAACTCCAGAGCCTTCCCACTACTGCTGCTACCTTGAGGGAGGGTATTACAGCTCCTTGAGGGTTATTCCTCTCCCTAAATAGAAGCAGATGTTGCAAGAAAGCAAATAAATTCAAGAATGGGCCCATATGTAATGGGCAACCACAGAGGTCTCCTTGTTCACCTCTGTGTAAAAAGTCCCTGGAAAAGCTAGGAGTCCTCACCAGTGGGAGATGGGGTATTACTCCATATAGGTAGCATTTTTTTTCCTATCAGGTGTCCTGATTTAAGTGTCACTGCAGGTTTTGTTGTGGTATGACAACTCTGATATCCTCCAAGGGCGAAGCAGGGGAACGTCAGCCACAGAGATGCCAGACTCTGACAGGAAGCAAATTGGTGACAGACTGGATGAAGTGTGTGGATGGTGTCATTGTCCAGGGAAAAGGAAAGGCAGCCTGGGCACCTGTCTGCTCCAGTCACCCCAAAACCAGGAGCTCCTTCCTATCCATCTGACCATGGCACTGGAGAGCCACCTGGGGCTACATGTAGCATGGCTGTATTCAATCTTTGGAGGACAGTAGCTTGCCAAAACTGCAAAATATCTTGTCTGCTAAAATGATCTGTACAGTCACTGGAGGAGCAGTGGAGGATAGGGTGGGTATTAGATTTACACAGAAAGGTTAAAAAATATGTTTTGGGTTCCCTAAATATTGTTGGGGAGTATAAAGCCTTTAGCAGCAATAAAGATAACTTATGGCAAAGGAGTGCAGTCTGGAAAGGAGTGCAGTCTGGAAGGAGGAACATAAGCAGATAAGAATAGATTTGTTTTTACTGAGGACCATTGAAAATTTAATGCAAAGCAAAATCTCTGAAACTTTCAGCTCTTTTCATTAGGTTGATTTTGCTTACAACCTGACCATTAAAAACAGAGACTAAAGAATGCCTGTGTCCTGACGTTCACAGTGGTTTTGGTGATGTTGCAGATATTAGGAGGTATCAGCCATAGGAGACATTTAACACACACATTTGAACTTTTTAATTTTAAACAGGAGCCATGAATAAACCCTTAGCATTAACCTACATTTGTTTTTTATCATAGGTCTTAAATGTTAAAAAAATTATGGGAAAACATTTTATTTCTATAGATCCTTTGTGAGCCTGAAGGTATATTGAGTGACTATCACACTCTTTTCCATTACTCTTTCAGATAATGCGGTCTACTAAGATATAGAAAGTAAGCTTCATTAAGAAATGAAAAAATATTTAAAGACAATGTTATTGGAAATATCCTGGTATAATTAAAAAGGCAAGAAAATATCTGTATCATTCTGAAATCTTGTTCTCTTTTACATATGGTATATTAGTGAGCAAAATTTTTAACTAGTACCTTATGACATCTTGTTAACTGTTTTTCTTCTCACTAATATAAAATGGCAACTGTAAATACTCAAGAATCCCAAAGAAGAAGAAAATTATCACAGCAACACTTTAGTTCTCAATACTTTTTCTGGGTGATGGCCATGTTTGAAGGGCTGGAAAGAGGTCTACCTTTCTATCTTATTGACTCTTATAGCTACATTTATCATCATCATAAATTTCTGATTTAACTATAAATACTTTAGCTACAGTCTTGTTTAAATTGCATTGTTGTGGGAAAAAATAAGCAAGGATTGGATCAATGAGGCAAACTTGGGATTAGGAAAATAATACTGTGTTTCAAGGAGCATTAAAATATGTTTAGATTAATAATGGATTAACATTGTAAAAACTGAAAACCCATTGTTGCTAATCTCTTTGAACAAGACTGAGCTATTCTAAGCCAACACTGAACAAAGTTTTCGTCTGTGGAATGAAGCAGGAGTTTTCAACTTTTCTTTTGCTAAAATCCAGATTAAAATAAAAAGCACAGTTGATATATTTGTTTCCTCAAAGATAAAAAGATTTCCTCAAGGCTTGGGTAGAGTTTCATGTTGAGAGAAGGAGAGGAGAGAAAAAACCAGCTATGGAATAATCTAAGTGAGAAACCGTACCTGGAGAGTGGACAGGAAAAATTAAATAATATGGTTTTATCCTGGGATAAAATATGGCAGATGGTGCAATGACACCCACTTAAATTGAAGCTGTATCTGCAGTCCAAATAAAAATCATTCCAATTAAATGCAACAGAAATAGTAGTGCAGCTTATTTACAAACTATGGTGTCTATTCACAGAACATTTATGAATTAGAAATGACTTGCATATTTTGAAGAGTCTGGTATTCCACTGTTAAACTGAATTGCACCAAACATCACATCAAACCAAAATTTGTAATTCTTGAAGGACTCAGTTTTTAAACCCAGTTGTTTTATTTATGTAGAAGATACACTGAATTTAAAGGGAGAAAGATAGGTGTGGTTTTGCTCTCTGCCCTTTTGCTAGTGACCCTAGGCAGTAACCAGCATAGATCCTCTGCACCTGCAAGCTCTTACAGGTTCCCACTCAATTAGAAGGACTACTTCAAAGCTCCTAATGTCTCACATTTAGTTTTTATGTAAAAAATTGGAGTTGGAAATGAAATAACCATGAAGATGTGCACTGCTCTGGGAAGGGTCTGGCAAGCACTAATATGGGCACTAGGAGAGTGGTTTGCCAAGCCTGGAGGGTGGAAAGGGGAAGAAAAAGTGAAATAATATTTTAGCAATAACATACAGGTAGAAAAGGTATTCAACAGTGTATTTTTTTTCATTTTTAGTTTCTTTGTTTTCTTGATTTTTAGTATCTCTTTTACTTTCTTGCCTTATTGTACAAGGGCTTCTATTTTAAAGGAGTTGTTCCATGTTGACCAAAGTATACATGTGCAAACAGAGATACACAGGGAAATAGGTAAATTGGAAAACTTATTTTACTTAAAATTGAGCTACAGAAGCCTGCTTTAATAGTAATTACAGCTGTCTCTGACACACTGTGCAATGGTCATCTAAATTGTGGGTATTGAAGTCATACTGACACTAGCTCCACATGAGCAGTGTCCCTGGGCTGTGCTGCAGCAGTTTGCTCCCCTGCCACTTATTTTTTTGCCTGGAAGCATAGGAGATAAAAGACTAACCTTAAGACGATAGTGCAAGTCAATAGTAAGGTCCTGAATGAAGTGGGAGACGCAGGGCTTACAGTCCCTGCTGGACAGCAGTCAATATCAGACATCACACTTAAACTGTCACAATTTGACCTGACAATCCTTTTTCAGAAGGACCAGAAATAGAGCTAGCCAAGTTACCTTTCATTTCTGAAGAAGGTCACGGGCAGGTCGCTGGCAGATGGAAGTGTGTATTAAAGATGTCTGGCATGAGTATGAGCACGGACATTTGTAGCCTGCATAAACATAAATGTTAAGATGCATAAGGGATTGTAACTGTCTAGGTGGAACAGGAAAGTTAAAAGATCTTTATAAGGAACAAAGAGAGATGTTTGCTCTGTTCATGTGAAAAAAGAAATTACTGGAAGAAAAGAAAAAAAAAAGGAGACTTATATAGTCAGCAATATATGTTCTAAAAATGCAATTTCCGGATTAATAACAAAGACACTGTTCTAGTTCACTAGTTCCTTTAGGACGTGCGCTTTTGACCCATGCAACATATTGTGCCCCATGGCTCTTAGCTGAACTGTGTCTTAACTGCACCTATTTTTTTTAAAATGTGTGATGTCTATTAAAACTAGCTGGTGCTTGTACCAGGACCCCAGTGGAAATGAAAGAGATGTCTCGGTGGACTGTCCATTGGTTAAATATTAAAGGATCAAACTTTCATATTTAAGTGTGTATGTAGTATATTATATAAAACAAATTCCCATCTGAATATTTTAAGTTTTCTCTTTAATCTCGTGAAAGCCAGTGTTTCCACCCCCTAACTCTAATTAACCAGATAAAACAGTATTTCAAGGATACATCTCCTATGAAAAGAGTCAGGTTTTTCTGTGATTATATATATCTTTGCTCCAAGGCACTTATTAATTTGCTTAAAAGTCCATGCATCATTTCACAGATTGTTTTAGCACTTGTCATCTTATCAGTCCACGTCTGAGTAAGGCACATTGAAAAAAAAATGAAGTGAAAGATTAAGTATTCCAGCGTACTCGACATTATAAATATAACTGTCTTCCTTTTATAAATGAATTTCCATAAAAATGGAGCAACAGAGAAGGGTGAGAGGTGATGGAGCACTGTGAAAGATGGTGGGCCTGACAAATGCAGCTGGAGAGGGAATCTGAGGCAGCAGCAGGTTAGATACAGCTGGAAATCCTTTATTCCTCTGCAGCTGCAATGGTACTTGGTTCCACTATTTCATGTCTCACACCAGGGAGCCAGAGAAACAAGTGCTCTGCAAGGGCAGGGGAGAGTGGGGGGCTGAGGGCTGGTGTCCTGCTCTACCCCATCTAGGATGATAATGGTAGTCCACAGACTCCATCACGACGATGCATGTCCACACTCACGACAAGAGTGTTCTGTCCTTGAGTTATCACAGTAGACTGGAAAAAGAAAACAGGTTCTCGTTCTCCAGGTCAGTGAAACTGAGGCCCAGATCTCCATAGTTCTTCAACGTCCCACTGACGTGCTCAAAATCTCTGGCAAGCTGCCACTGGATGGGATGAATGTTTAAATCCTGTATCTGGCTGACCAGTGACCAGACACTATGCAGCCCTAAATGCTGAGGTCAACCTGAGCATTAACAGTGACTGAGATCCCTGCATCAGCACAAACTTGGCTTTTAGGTTAGATCACATTCTAATCTCCAAGGCAAGGGCTTAAATGTCACCTTCCTATTGGTGAAGTGAGTTGTTTTATCATGGACTGTCTGCTCTTTTGCAATCTACATGTCACACTTTGTAGACAGTGGGACGGCCTCAACAGGAGATCTGGCTGGGCTGCATTGAGCAATGGAACATTGTGGACTGATATGTAACAACTAAGTTGGTCAGCTCTAAAATCAACATGCCTGCAGTTGACTGCCAGGCAGTTTGACTAGATGATCATTATAGGTCCCTTCCAACTTTCTATTCTATTCTATTCTATTCTATTCTATTCTATTCTATTCTATTCTATTCTATTCTATTCTATTCTATTTCCATCCTGTTCCATTCTACCTCTTTACTTACTGTTTGCTTAGGAGTCAGATTGGGCGTGTCAATGTTTCTTACATATGTATAGACATCAATCAGCCCTTGCACACCAAAATAACCAGAAAATAGGTGGAGGTGAATGCTATTTAGGTCATTCTGAGCCACTGCAGAGGCAGGTGACTGCCTAGTCCCACTTGTCTGCTCTTCAGACACAGCCGATTTAAGCAGATCCTTGCTCTGGTGATTTCTGAGTTTTTTTGGTTTTTTTTTCGTAAAGAAAGAAAAAAATCACTCTTAATATTCATTGCCTGGAAAGTTGTATTTGGGTTGAGAAATCCATGAGGTCAGAGGAGGAATAAAATTTAGCTTTGCAACATTTAAGTACCTTTGAGGATCTGGGCGCAAAGGCTTAATCCTAGAGCATCAAATTCAATAGGAGCTTCCTGAAGTTAGAATGGGAAATTGAGGTAAGAATGCGAATATATTCTTTTTTCATTTCTTTCTTACAGTTTCTATTGATAAAAAGCCTTGGAGTAGCAATTCTTCTTTGATGCTTCTGCTGTAAAATCAGAGTTCAAAGGGGCTAGTTTGGATCTGTACAATAGCCTGACATTTTATCCCTTTTCTTCAGCTGCAGAATCATATAAGCAAATTAAGCAATAGAATGAATTAAAAAGAAATGCAATGAAAATGTTATTAATTTTACTGACTGCTTTGCTTAAACTTAGCTGAAGAATCAGAATTTGCCAGTTTGAGGGGAGAAGTAGAGTATGTGGTTATACTAGACAGGTAGAGGTATGGAGAGGTAGAAAATGCAAACTGGGAAAAGAAGGATGCAGAAAGGAAGAAATCCAATGTATGAGTTTTAGTTATGAAGAAGTCATTTTAGTTATGAAGAAGAACTTTGCCTTGAAAAAGTCAGCATGAATGTTTGTGATTTTTCCTAACATACATGAAATATCCACATGTGATCTAATATGATGCTGCTTCTTTTGCTTACAGTTAAATAAATAATAATAATATCACTTTGGTCTGTGCTCCTCTGTGAATGGCCAGATGGTTCAGGAGAACATTCAGAAAGTTCTGTTATGGAAAATTATGAAATGATCTGCTGTTAGGAAAGTTGTATGCTAGTCTGATTCTGGTAGATCAGGTAATAGTCATTGAAGTCATGAACTGAAATCTGTCTGAAGTAACTGGATGTAACACAACAATCACTGTATTTCTCTGTCTTGCTCTAAGCTCTTGATGTCAATGTTATCTCAGTCTAAGGGAAACTGTGTGAAACATTTTCTACACAAGAAAATAGTTTTATCAAGTTTAAAAATTGTTGCTTCTCAGTTTTATGGCAGTTCTGTTTACTCTCATGTTATCAGCAATTTTGCCCACTTAACTGCAGTTGAATTACTCTACTGAGGGAGCAATCAGAGTGCTTACACTGGCACCAAATTTGGCACTAAATAAACCAAGTTTGTTGACTAAATTTGTCTGCAGGGAGCTGCATCACAAAGACATTTTGATTAAACTATTATGCAGGCTTTTCTATACTATTTTTTAAAAAAATGTTTGTTTGAGAGGAATATTTTTTCCTCCATGTACCTGGACAGGAGAAATACTGAATTCCAGAGCTGAAAAATTTGATTTGTCTCTGAAGGAGTTGATAGATCTTTTGGAGAGAAAAATGGAGCTGGATAGGTAATAGAAGGAAAACCTCAGATGGAGAAGAGAGGGAATGGAGAAAGTAAGGATCATCAAGACGAAGAAGAGTAAAGCAGTAAGCACTGAGCATATTCACAATGTGTTGAATGGAAGACAGAGCTTCCTTCCACTGGGGGGAGAAGCAGAATTTTGTTAATAGGGAAACTTCTAAAATTTCCTTACAGTCATTGCATTTCCTAGTAATGACACAAAGCTTTTCATTCTCCTGCTTAACTGTGGGTCAGGTGCCCAGACAAAGCGAGTGCGAGTGAGTGAGTGAGTGAGTGCGTGAGTGAGTGAGTGAGTGAGTGAGTGAGTGAGTGAGTGAGTGAGTGAAAAGCCGGGGAGCCATGACACTGGAAAACACAGGAATACACAGGCTTGATGCACTTGAGTTTTGCCTGACTCATAGCCAAGCTTCTGCATCATGTTTCTAGTGGAACAAGTTTAAATAGAAGTGTTTTTTTTTTAAGGACTTGATACACAGCTTGAGGAATACTTCCTGTGAAAATACTTAAAGCTCCATAAACTTGGGTTAAAGTTTTGTGGCAAAAAACAGTCCTGAAGTTTACATAAAAGCTTGTCTTTTTTTTTTTTTTCCTTAGCAATGACCACATTCTTAGAGAAGGAACAGTTTTGCAGATACTCAGATATGATCATCCTTGTGTACTTCAGTCCAAACTATACAGTGCTGAATATTGCAAATACTAAGGGGAAGTTTGGGACCATCCTTTTAGAAATATTGAATAGAGAAAGCTATCAATAATTTTACTATCAATAATTTTACTGCCCAGAGGCAGTCCCTCAAGATTCCTTAAAGGTCTTGCTATCTTTTGATAAGATCAGAATAATCAAAATGTGGAATGATTGTTTTCATATACAATGCACTTGAAAAATAAAAGGAAGTTGTCAGAGATTTCAAATAATCTCTTCTAAGCATATTTTTAAAAAATTAGTTCTCCTCAGATATTTCCAACTTCTCTAAGAACAAAAGATCAATCTTTTGAAGTTTTGGGACATATTTCTTTTGGAAAGATATATAGCAATCAGGCTTGTAAGTATAAATTCATGCAGCTTTTCTAACTATGAACTTAAAAGATCCCTCCCTTAATTGAATAAAATATTGGTAATTGGTATTATGAATATTCAGTCTGAATGTTGTCTTTCTGGACTTGTATTAAGTTTTCCATAAAGAAAATCTGGGGATTTTAATGAGGTCTCCCAACTTCTCAACAACATGAAAAGTATCACTAGCAGATTAATAGCTGGAATGCAACTGGAAGTTTCCTCTGCCTGTCAGTAATTTAACTGGGATTTTTACTAATCTTTAGCAGTTTAAAACTACTATGCAGCCAATGGTATACAGCTAGAATTAGTAAAACCTATGAAGAAATTCCACACTGTGTGATACACATAATAAGCTTACACAGATTTGGCTTAGAATAAGTTGTTAATTGACAGCATATGACTGCCTAAAATCACACAGCTGCTTTGCAAACCATTGAGACAAGCACTTCTAAATTAATACACATCTAATTCATTATTTATGTAACAAATTATCTCCTTTCATAGTTAACAACAAGGAAAAGCATTTCCAAATGGGTCATCATTGTAGCTGGCCATGGACTTACGTGGCGATTTTTATGATGTGATTTTCAAGGGCTGGAGAGAGCTGGCAACTGCTTAGGAAAAAAATGAGTTCATATTGGGGCTGGTCCTCATCTCACATCTCAAAAGGAAAGGAGCATAAATAAATAAATATTTTTCCAACTGCTTAGCTATATTTATTTTCCACTGCCTCCCTGCCTACAGCAACACGGATGTCCCTTGAGCTCTTGAACCTGTTTATTTCCCATCCGCTACCTGTCCAATTGAAGCAGCACTAATTATCCCAGAAGGCTTTGCTCCTGTCAGCTAAGGCAGAAAAAGCACTCAAAGCCTTCTGGAGATGCACCAGGGCCATTGTAGGCAACAGGTTGTGGAGCTCCTGGTGAGACACAGCTAAAACCTGGAGCCACATCCTGGAGCTGGGGAAGAGCAGGGGTAGAACATAAGAGGCAGCAGCATCTGAGAAGCTCATTATTACAGACACATGAACTTCTGACCTAATTAAAGTTAGATTTATTTCTCTGCTGTGTGTAATTTATATTGCTTTGTTCCTGGTGTTGCTGAAAGGAGGTACCCTCCATAATTGGTATTTATCTTCCAAGATTGTTTTCTGCAGTTCCACTGCTTTTCATTAGGAACTTTTTTTATAGCTTATAGGTTTTCCTGTTCTCTACAGACTTTTCCATATTTACATTCTGGAGGAGAATGCTGCAATTCAAAAGGGATAATTCAGATATATTGTCTTTCTGTGCAAAGAAGAACTGACACCTTGGGGTCTGCTGCAAGCCACATGCCTCATGAGCACTCTGAGTGCTGAATCAGATCATTTTATAGGACTAAGAATAAAAAGACCTTTAATGACAAATAATAAAATGTTACTGAAATTGTAAAAAAAAACCTCCTTCCCATTTAATAATTCATGGAAACTGTGGAAAATGTAAAACTATTCCACTTACTGTCTCTGTGTCCACATAGCACCTTTACAAAGCATAGCATGATATTCAGGCAGATGTGGGTGATGTGCCAGAACTTACCCTACCCATGAGCAAAGACATTAAGAAAGAACAAATCTTTCCATCTTCCCTACTTCCCCTCAAGCACAGGGAGAGGGCAGACACAAAGGGGGTATTAAAGCAATCCTAGTATGGCAGTGTCATATTTTTATGTCCTCTGGGCTCTGAAAAAAGAAGGGGAAGAGAAGATGCTCCTATTGGGGCAGCAACTTGTGGCCTTTGCTCTCAATCTGACAAGAGCCAAATATGGGATGAAGTGTGTGACAAACGAGAGGCACAAAAGTATTCATGCAGGAAACTTGCAGTGTTCTGGGATTCACTCCCTTCATATAAATAATTCATTCTGTAGCTGGAGACTCTGTTTATGACATGTGTAAGATTGGCAGTAAAATATAAGATGGACCATGTGATTGTAGAGCTAGTTGAAAAATGAGAATTCAAGTTCAGGGAAAAAAAAACCAGAAATGGGAGATTTTGAAATTTGTGTTCATTCTGTATTGAAAAAGAACAAGAGAGTTTGAAACATTTTTTCCCTTGATGTAAAACATAAAAAAAGAGCTATTCTCAGAATAGCAATACTGGAGGCACTCATGTGAAATGAAATACTTGCTCCACAGTGAAATTCCTTCTGTCTGATACAAACAGGAACTTACACCTGTGGCTTCCATATCCCAGTTCAACAGTCACTTGGGGAATAGTTTCTGCTTGTCTCTCTCATTTTGATCAAAAATTTAATCCCAGATCCAAGGGAAAAAAGGCTGCAATTAAAACACTTCTAAAAAATATTTCAGTTTGATGAATCTGGTATTTTGAAATGAAAAAGATAGAATAATTTTGATATTGCATGTACAGCTACACACAGAGCATTTTTTCTCCATCCTCTCTTTAGCTTAAAGGTATCATTAACACTTCATAAGACTTGTTCCTAGGACAAAATTAATAATTAAGATTTTTTTTTCTTAGCTCCTGTAATTGCTAGTTTTTATAATAGCACTGTGTTATTTTCCTTCCTCTTCTGAATGTTTTAAAAATGCTGTTCTCAAAATGAAGGTTCTTACTAAATCTGGACTACAGACTAACTGAGAACAAGTCTTGCTCTAAATTCTTTTATTGAAGATGACTAGCTGTCGGAAGGACATATGGTGTCTTCAATGGAATATTATGAATTCCTTACTCTACTGTGTTTAGCTCTTCTCATCAGCCTTTTTGGCATTGCCCTCTCTATGATCCTGCCATTCAGTTGTAACTTACCAATCTATAGAAAGCTGTGCTATAGCCTTTCAAAAACACCTCAGTAATGGCGCTGAAAGATGCATAAGAGGAAATACTTAATGAATGACATTTGAGATGCTATAATGCTCAACTGTTCATTTCAGGCACCATCTTTGTCCTGTGTGAAGCACAAAAAGGGGAAATAGGGTCATAGCTCAGCTGCCCCCATGTACAATCTTAGTCCTGATCCTGCCCTCAGCAGGATGCAGAGGTCTCAGTGGTGTGAGCCTTTGGCTGTTCTCTGACTCCATGGCCTTGGTGACACCTGCAGCAGAGGGATGGACAGAAAAGAAGAGGAAAGTACCTGAAGGGGCAGACAAAGATGTACTAAACAAGAAATGCGTCGAGTGGATCAGTAGCTGAAGCAATGAGTTTGGATTTCCAAATGAAGGAAAAGTTATGCTGCAGGATAAATGCCTTTGTACTGAGGGATGTCAGAGTCCTTGTGTAGCAAAATGATGGGAAAATAAACCTCAATGTTGAATGTTAATTAGCTGACTGATGCATCAGTTTGTCCTTGTCCCATATGATTGTCTTGACCCACTTTTCCACAGCATGATAATGCATGGGTGTGCTTAGATATTGCCTTATGTTACACACAGGGATGTATGATGATCCACACAGAAGCCTATAAGGTTGTGAGTTGTGACCTCAATATATCTGTAGATTGGTTCAGTTAGCTGAAATATGCAGATCTCAGTGTCATGTGAAATACTGGTTGGTTAATGAGGATTTGGGACAGCAAAAAAAGTGAGAGCTTAACAGGAAAACAGGCCTTAAAATTTGAACAAATTTGTCCTATCAGCATGGAGTTCAGTGACAAAGTACACTTTTATCCCAGGCAAAAATATTTTGCATATAATTATCTTGATATTGGGAAATACAGATATGATTATAAAGGTAAAGCTTTTCACACACTTGTTCAGAAAAGAGTGAGAAACTTTTGCCAGAAATAATGTCCGAAATACTAGGACAGCTGATAAAACACTCTTCTTGCTTGACAAGCACTAAAACTCCACTGAGAATGAGAAATTAGGAAAACATCTTCCTTAAGCCCAGACCCAAGATGCTGAAGATGGCACACAGACTTATATTATCGAGCTGAGGCTCCCAGCACCCACATTTATCTTTGGAACCACAGACATTTGGTTAATTAGAGACAGCTCCATACGTGAGACACACAATATCATCTCCCACTGATAGGCAGTGAGCAGTGCCAGCCAAGCAGATCCTCTTCAGTGTGAGAGAAAAGCAGCTCTGTAGTCCAGGATCCTGACAGAGCATGAAATATCTTTTAGGAAGACAGACTGTGAGTGAAGAAACTTAAGATGGAAAAAGGCCAACAAATTCTTTAAAGTTCAGCCTTTGTGAAGCAAGGAGTTTGTGACAATGTTCACAGAAATTAATTTTTGCGTAGCTGAGATGAGAGATAAACAGAGGTTAGTGATAAACTCAGGGATCTGCACTGAACCCAAACTGCTAAGCACTGTAATGGCAATAGATATAAAATATTACAAATGCGTGGATGGGGCTACCCGATTTATTCAGGGAAAAAATATGTTTGCTGTTTATGTTAAGAATGAGTTTTCCCCTTTGAACTTTACAGAGAAACTCTGACAACCTGTGGCACATAATTTCACAGGTACTGTTACAAAGTCAGTTTCTATGAGTAGCCATATGTTTTGTGGAGAGTTATTGCCTACAGGCAATAAAAATCCTAGGATTTTTTAAAATAAAATATTTTAAAATCAATTAAAAACAAAATCAAGCCAGACTTTGGCAAAATATCCTGTTGAAATGCTTTTGTGAGGATGAAGTCAAAGGCTCACTAAACAGATGCCTGACTTTGGAGCCACTGATGACCCTCCTGAGACTGAATAACCCACTACTTCCAGATAATACTACAGATAAACCCTTCAGAGGAAAGGCAGAGAACTTTAGAGTCTGCTGTGAATTGGAGTGTCTGCCCTGGCAGTAAAGGTGCTGCCACAGCTTTGGGGGACTTATCCAAGGACTTTGAGGTGGGAGCCTTATCCTTGTCTTTCCAGGGAACTTCTAGGGCTCACCTAGCCTTGGAGTTTGCCTGAGAAGCTGCCCTCGGGTTCTAGGTAAGCCCAAAGAATTGCCAGGAACATGAACATATTGTTCAGGCAATAGGAAAAAGAGATGTTTAAATTTTTTCCTTAAGGAAAAGACAATCTCCTTTCTCCCCTGCTGCAATGTATCTTTTATTCGAGCCCTGAACTATAATGTATTATCAGTCTTGCATAAAGTGTTTGGGATGTGGGAGATCTTTCCCATGGAAGTGAAATCCTGAATTTTGGTTGCTTTTACTCTAAGACACTCTTCAGAGAATACTCTCCTTATCTTTAAGCAAATGGCAAGAATGTGAAATGCAAGAAAAATTAAAGCACTGGGGACTGAAATTCCCTCTGTTGAGTACCTATTGTTTTCTGAGACAAAGCTCCAGACATTCCAGAAGCTACTATGGAAATGCCCATGTCAAAAATTCTGAAGGAAGCCCATGGACCTATTAAGCTGAGCTACAGGTTTGAAATTTTTGTGTTGGAAGTCCTGTCAATCTTTGATCCACCTCCACATTAATACTTGATTACAAACATTTTGGAATTAAAAAAACACTTAGATATTGTGCTCTTTCCAAGCAGGCCCAGTTGTTCAGAGCATCACATGCTACAAGGCTTCAAAAAAGGGTTAAGAAAGAAATATAGAAATTGCCCAGATGCAGACCTGGCAGCTTGTGCTTGCTAACAAGTCTTGGCAATTATGGCAGTCAAAAAGACAATCAAAATTGAAGTTACTGAGAGTGCTTTGGGAAGTGAAAACATGCCATCAGCTGGCCACTAGGTACAGGTTGGATGTGCCATTTATCTCAAGTCATTTAAAAGTACCATGAAGAAGCTGAAAGATAACCCAAGAGAGAATGCTGCTGACAATCCAGGACTGTGGTACTGCTGAAGCTGGGTGGAAATTTGCTAGCAAAAGCTAATTTCACTGAAAAATACTAGTCACTTTTGCCTGAAAAATCTCTGTTTTGACAAACATTCACTTCCCATTGCCTTTATCAATAGTCATTCATCCCTAAAGATCATTAGTACCAGAACACCTAGTGGTTGCATTTCTCTTTTATACAACTGCCTCATGTTCCTGAGCAGATCAGTGTGATTGCCTCATACACCCAGGTATTTCTGCTTCACATTTCTTTTTAAATAACCAGATTCTAGCAGAGAAATGCTTTGTCTTAGTTATTAAGTGCCTTGCCGTGACTATCCCCTATTGAATTCCATCTAATTATATTAAAATACTTCCTACAGAAACTCACGATTCTTCTCTTTATTGACAGTTCTTCCCCATATTTTGTCATCAGTACATCTAATTATCTCACTTCTGCTTCTTGTGACAAGACAATGAATGAAAATGCTGAATAAATAGAAAAGTATCCTGGAACCAATCTATAAGAAAGTCTTACTCTAATGCTCACTTTAGCTACATACATCCTCTTTCAGTACCACTCATTGATGTCTTTCTTTTACCTACTACTTTTCTCCATTTATAGTTTTTCTGCACTTCATTGTCTTTTTCCATTTAAGTAATAATTTCCCATCCTGGGCTGTACCAACCACTTTATAGCAATTTGAGTAACCATGATATGTTTCATTTCCATTCTCTTTTTTCAAGCATTATGTCCCTGATTAAAGACTGTGTGCTACAGTCTAATGTGCTTAATCTATATTGCACTCCATCTCCTTTTCTATTTGTCTTCATTTTATTAATAGCTAATTACTTCAAACTCTCTCCTAATGTCTAGTGTATAATGATATAATGTATGACAAGACACAAACTTGTCTGAGCACTTCTTTCCCCCTTTCTCCTCAAATGCAGACATTGCATGCATTGCATACACTGTAATTCAATCAGATGATATTATGTGAAATGCATTGTGACACTGTAAATGCTATTGTGAATATCAGTTCTCTCACAATATTGGGATGGAGATTATCAAGTTAATTTTTGTTTATTCCCCACTCTTGCCCCCATTTAAATCTTACAATTTTTCTTCCATTTCAAATGAATTAATTTCTGTTTCTACAGGCCCCATTCTCACTCACCATACCCCATATTGCTAACTTCATAATTTTTGAGAATCTAATGTAGACTATTAATTTTATTTGAACACAAACAGGTATTTCAGGTATCTTTAAGCTCCATCTCACTGTTACTCCATTCTTATTCACTTTCTTTTTATTGTTTCGTGTGTTTTTTTCTTTCTTTTTTAATTCGTGCAGTTAAAGTATTTTGTTTTATACATTTTCTTTGGAAAAATTAATCACAGCTTTTTTTTTTTTTTTTGTCAGTGATTTTATCATTTTTTCCTGAGAGTTCTGACATCTAAAATACACTTTTTAATTTCTTTGACAGTTATTTTCAATTTTTAAGATCCATTTTTTGGGATAATTTTCAATATTCAGACATGAAAATCTTCCTTGGGTGTAAGATTTTACCAGTTCTATAGGGGAAAAAATTAAATGTGAGTTGACAAATCTACTTCCTATCCCTTGACACCAGCAAGCAAATCAACTGTCTCATAAAATATCACAATTTTCAGCATCACAATTGGCAGTTATTGACAGTCTCAGTGGAGACAACAATGACTAGATTGGCAATGAAAATGAATTAATTTGTCATTCTGAGTGGATCTCCTGTTACAAGGCTAAAGGAGTTTGGCAGCTCATAATTGGAAATCTTGTTTTTTTTCTGGCATTACTCTCTGTACAGTGAATGATGCAAAGGTTTTAGAGTTATCACTCTGATGCTCACTGGTAATTAATCAGATAAATATACTAGCCAAGAAATATCAATTCAGCTAACGAGAAACAAAACCCAAAATGTGAAGCATGCTCCAACTTGGAGATTACTGTCTCTTAAATGATTTTCTCATCTACAATTTGGAGACAGCTCTGCATTAGGAACAAGATTTTTAACATCAGCCTTAGACTCAAGCAAAATGTTTGTGAGCAAATTTTACAGATCAGAGGGAGGCTTTTTGTAATGCACAGATTTCAGTGCTTTGTGAACAACTGCTGTGTTTAGAAATGTCGGGTTTTTTTGACTGTGTCAATTAGATCTTTTATCAATTGGGTCTTGCTGAGAAAATTGTTATCTAACAAGTACTGCCTTATAAAACAGTGCCTATACTGCAGCATGGGCCATTCCTTTTGGAGATGATTTAGGAAAGATTTTAACCATTTTCTTTTACAGGCTGTTTACTTGAAGATTATTTTCACAAATTTACAGCACTTCTGAGCTACACACACATTTTTTTTTGAAGTTTCTACCAAAACCATTGTTAGCTGATGGGAGATTTCTGTCTGGTTATACTGGCAAATAGAATAACTGGTGATTTTATGACCTATAGGACTCCACTTTTCTCTCACATTGTCTTATTAAAAAAAAAAAAATAGCATCCTTTACAGTTTTGCATGGAAAGACTGGGGACAGCTGTCCTTTAAATGAATCCCTCCCTTCCTTACCTGATTTTTCTTCTGCTTCTGGAGGATGATTTTCTCTTCCATCCCTTGGTACTGAGTATATTTCTGGAGTCTCCCTCTACCTCTTTATTTGTTTTTGTTTCCCTATTTCCCCTTTGCCATTTTCTGGCATTGAAACACTGATGAGCTATGCAGTTCCAGGCTATGTCCAGATTTTCTTCTCTTTCAGTCTCCCACTTCTCTAAGTCGTTCTCTCTCTCTCTGTCTCCCATGATGGTTTCTCAACATTGTTTCTTGCTTCACTGCAGGTGCCTTTGTCTTTTGACCTCCCAGAATGAAGAATGATGCCTGTAGAAGTCCCAAAAAAATGAAGATTGGGCTTGTCAGTGTCTGCTTACACACCACCTGACAACCTGCCTCCTTAAACTAGAACTAATACATGCACAATAAAGAATAAGTGTAAACAAAGACAGACTTGATAAAATTTCAGGTTTCCTATGGAACAGTTGATGACTTCAGAATGAACACAGTTGCAACTGATGTGTGGTTGATGCTGTTCAACTTAAAAGTGACCTAGGAAAGGTCACACTTTGGTGACATTTTGCTGTTGATAATTTTTGGCACTGAAAAGGGAAAGTTAGCTGTCAAAGAGTCGCAGAGGTATCTCACAGGACTGAATTACTAAATAAATAGAGATGCTAATTACCAGAGATGTACATAAAATAATGTACCTGGGAGTAAAATCCTAATTTTGAAAAATCTTAATTTTACTAATCAGGAGCTAACCATTACCACCCAGAAACAAAGGTTTTGAGCTCTGAAAACATAGAGTCATTCGATATGAAAAAAAAATAAAAGGAGAGAAGAAGAAATTGAATGTTAGTGATTTTAAGGAAAGCAATATAAAACAGAAGAGAAGACTAACATTACTCTGCCACCACCTGATGGTGATGAATCCCTGAGGCATGTAGAGCTTGAACACACTGTGTACTTCTAGTTGCTCCATCTCGAAAATAAAATGATAGACCTGCAAGGGGCTCAGACAAGGGCAACAAGGACAATGAAAAATCTAGGATGGTTCTGAGCCACACAGGAACCACAGAGCAGACTGGAGAGATGTCTGAGGAGGTACACAACAGAGGCCTAAACGGTGAGTGTCATTAAGAGGATAGAAGGGGAACTGTCTGTCCTCTGTTTTCCTTCTCTATAAAACCTAGTAGTAAAAACCACCAACTGGTAAGTGCAAAGCAGATAACAAGAGGCTGTAGTTTCCCTAACACTAAATTAAAGAGTGGAATTCCCTGACACAGAACACTGTGAGTGCTAAAAGTTCACATGGCTTGGATGGTGTTTGGACAGTTTTATGGAAGAGACAGTTAAATCCCTCTTTGCTTGTCCTGTACTTGCACTCTTGGCAAGTAATACTGGGTTAAACTGAACATGGGTCCACTCTGATGTGTCTCTTTAATCTAAATTATTCTGGTAACCTTGGCATAAAGGTTGTTTTACTCTCAAGGAAATGAGAGTTGTAATGTTTATTTTTTGCTTCAAAACATATCCATGTTTAGAAAAATGTTTAAGATAGAAGTTTAATAGTAACAAGCCAACAACAGCAACCAGAAAAGTTCTCAAAACTGAAATTCAACTTGTTTGGTATATTAGATTGTTCCTAGAAGGGGCCAGTACAATCCTTTCTTTCAAACTGGGCAATCTGATATCAGATTTATACTCAGACGAAGATCAGTGAAAGAGCTGCTGTCAGCTCTCCACATCAGTGGGCAGGTGAGACTCGGAATGAGTGAAAACTGATGCTCAAGCTCTTCTCTTTTAATTCTATCTAACATACCTGCCTGCTATTTTTTTGGCCTTAGCAATGCTCCTTGTCAATCAATTCCCATGCTAACAGCAGTGATGAAATAAATATTTTTGTCCAAAATACTGGAAACTATGTGAGTTGCCTATACATGTTGGAAGGACACTAGATTTTCTAAAGAATTCACCTCCCAAACAGAAGTTGTACATAAATTATGTATTTGCTCATACAGGTTCTTACAGAATTATTTTATGAATGAGTATATGAGGCTTTGTTCATACTTGGAGCAAACATATAAAACCATATTGCCTTGAATTCTGACTTTATGCAAGTAAATACAAATATTTTGTAATAAACAAACAAAATAGTAAATAAGATTGTAACTGAGTATCAAAGATTACTTTTTTCCCTTAATGAGACCATCTACATGAAAGCCTACAGTGTCTGTTAGCACCTCTTCTAATTAGGAAAGCTGAAAGAGAGTTCTCTGTGAGGAGTCTCTGCTTTATATGGTGACATATTTCAGGACATTAGAACACCACTAGGCTGACCCCTTCAATGACACATGACCCATTTGTTGTCTCATTCTCTATTTAGAGGAGAAATGGTTATGTGGGTGTTTCTGAAAATCAAAATGCAGAGCAACTTGCCAGACATTCAGCTAGTAAGACAGAGGACTTTGTAGGCTTATGTCTATTTCTATATACCAGGTTAGGTACAAGTTGAGTCTGCTGTTGAGGAAAAAAAGAAGTACTTTCTATACATTTTGCAGGTCTACTGCAGTTTCCAAGGAGAGACTGGCTTCACACATGATACAAGAGATATTTAATTCTAGAATTTTCTGTGCAGTTACATGTACCTTTGAAATAAAAACCTTAGATCCTTGCCCTACCATAAACAAAACCACAGATGGCTGGCCTCTTTGACATCACTGAGTAAATTTGTTCATGAGATACTACCATTGACTGTCCAAATTCCCTCTCAGCTTTCCTCATTACCTACCTTCCCAATTTCCAACCACCACTGTCAATGTCCCATCTTATGTAACATCTTGCTTTCCATTAGTATCGCTTTTTATGCATTGTCAATTTGTAACACTAGAAAAATGCAGCTAGAACGAAGAAGCAAAAAGGAGGAAGTAAAAGTAAGCTTTTTCAGGCCGTGGTCTTTGGCTTGTCTTCCTCATTTGTAAGACATCTCTGGCTGAAATAATACTGGACATGAAAAGAAAAGCAGATTGTGCTGTTTCTGAAGCTGCCTGCTCCATGAATGACTTACTTAGCTTCTTAATTATGTTTCACTACTCTCTTGACCCCTTAACATGTTTATAAGGAATATTTTCATCCTAAATATCTCATGGTGGGACACAAGATTATGGTTGGTCCCATGTGATCATAGCTTCCATCGTCTGGCCTCTTACTGCCCATTCTCAGCAGAACTACTTCTTGTTCAATTTCATGCTTTATTTAGGTTGAAGTAGCTCCCCTTTCTTTGGATATTTCTGAGCTTGGTTCTGAGAAGCAATTACTTCAGATGTCACAAAATTTCTTTTGTTAAAATGTGCCCCAGTATTACACTTTAACAGCTAATACAAGGATAATTTAAATAATTTGATATGAGAAAGGACATACAATGTTGTCAGGAGGTAACACCTCGGCATTAGTTTCCAAGTAATACACATTCATTTATTGAGAGACTATGAGTGTGAAATAACTGCAGAAGCCCAGGAGAAAGCAGGATGCTATCTCTTTTTTTTTTTTTTTTTTTTTTTTTGTAATTCATGTCTCCTCGTTCTTTAAGCTATTCCTTCCAGCTTGTCCAGATGTGAGCAACACCAAGAATGGGGATCAGGGTGGGAGGTAACTCTTCCTTGTTGCTTTCCATTTTCAAGGGCTGAAGCAGAAGGCAAGGCAGAAGACTGTATGATCATGATATGTTAAATGAGGATTATCTAAAAATAAATTTCTTTCTTCTCCCCTGAGATAAAATTCCTCCTTAAGATCCACCAGGGAGGGGGTGGGGAGAAAGAGCACCCAGCCAAAACTATTCTTAAAGGATCGACTGCAGGATATAAGCAGTAGTTGTATAAATACAAAAGATAAAATGAAGCAATGTGTAAAAAGACAGCAAGTGTTGGTTATCCTTTTAGCTGGAAGAATGTGTGCATCTACTTGGATTTTTTGGAAGATGTTCAAAGAGTTTCTCTGCTTTTAGAAATGCACACATGTTGCTTCCCATTATCCAGGAATGTTTCTTTTCTTGGGCCAATTTCTTCTGTGCATGAGAAGAATATAAAAAAACCTTCAGGTAAGGTGTTTAAAGTAATAAAAACATAGAACTTGAAACAATTTTTACAATGGTTTCATATATTTTTCTACTGTTTTAATTTACTTAAGGACTAGTTTGAATAAGAAACACTTAAAACATTTGCTTAAGACATCTTGCAAAAGACACATCATACTGTAAAATGTTGTTCTGGGATATTTCAAGATGAACAAGTATAAAAGTGTTCCTGTAATACATTTACTTGTTTTCTTTTTTTTTTTCCATGAAGAATAAAAGTGACTTGCAAAAGGATATTTTCAGCATAATTACATGCAATGCTTCCCCAGTAATTTTTTTTTCCTGAAGGTAGACAAAACGAATTAACTTTATTTGACTGGCTTTTTTTTTTATATAATTCAGCCCTGGCTTTGTGTTTGCCTTCCCCTCTCCACACATCTCTTTCTCTTCCTCTGCTTTTCCTTTTACTCTGGTTCCTTTCCACTCAATTCGCTCCACTTTCTCCTCCCTTCTCTGCTTCTTCGTCTTTCTTACACATCAGTATCTAACCCAGAAAGACCAAAATTTTGCTTCCTACATGCATCCATTCTTTATTTCTGTTTACTGCATCTGCCATGACAAACCAACTTCATCTTCTCAAAGAAATGCTATATTCCTTTATAGAAAGTTCTACTTCTCAATTGCTGTTGAGAATTCTCCATGTGCATAGTTGAGTTGCTTAGTTGAGGTCTCAATATATACACAATCTTATGTATTTACAATAATATATTATTACATATTTAGTAGCTTATTTTCACTTTGCAATTTCTCCATTCAGTACTCACACACAGCTGTTGTTTGCTTGATCTTTGCAACTATTTCTAAAAGACCAATGATGGCTTCACAATTTATATCCCCTTTCTTCTCTCTTGTCTTTTCCTTAACACTTTCTTCTTATTATTATTTTCTCCCTCTCTCCTCATAAACCTGTTTCTCTTTGTTTCCCAATTTTCCTTCTTCACATTCCTGACTTTTGAATCAGATAGTGGGTGATTAATTTGACCTACCTGATATGTGTATAGCAAAGCAAGACAGATTCGCCTGTTTCCTTATATTGCCACTACCTACAAAGGGTTACTGGATGACTTGTTCAGCTACAAATATCTACAGAGTTAGAGCAACTCAATTTCACTCTTTTGCCGAAATAAATCCACAAAGCAGAGAAAGTCAGTGTGTCAGATTCTCCGTTTTCAATCTAGGCTGATAGTTGAGGTACTTAAAGAATTCATCCACTCTACCAAGTATAAGACTGGTTGTTGGGTAAACTAGTAGGAAGCAACGCCAGGCTTTCACAAAGAAAGGCAAACACCTTACTGAGATGATAAAATATGGAAATGCCATGCCAAGATACACAAGTAAACCTTCTGTTCCATCAACATGCTCCAAGTAATAGCAAGAGCAAAATATCCAGCCTGGGCTACTTGGAAATATCAGCTATGAGAAGAAGTTGAACAACGTGGGAGCAATTTATCCTAAAGAAGAAACAACTGAAGGGGGATATGACATTAGCCTTCAAATACATAAAAGATTAATGAAAAGTCGAGAGGCACAATCTGTTCCCCCTGTCCAAGGTGCACAGGAGAAGAGAGAAAGAGCCTCAGTTGCAACAAGAAACATTATTTAGAGACATTTTTTCTATATTTCTGTAACTGTCATCAGAATCAAAACTGTCTTATTTTGTGCATGTGTGTGCATGAACGTGTGTATATATTTTAAAAACCTTTCACGTGAAAGCCAGCTGGTAAGTGCTAAGCTGTAAAACTGTGGCTCGGGTTTCAACTGCCTAGGGAACAAGAAGAGCACTGTTTCTCTGATTCATAAAAGGGGCGTGTGCTTGTCACCACATCTCTTATTCTTTTGTCTGTAGAGAAATTGGGCATGGCTTGGGGCTATCAGCAAAGAAAACAAGCCTTTAAATCATCAGCTTCAGGCAGTTAAGTGAAAATTATCAGTATTTGGCTTTTTTAGAGGAGGGACTAGCACCTCTACCTTATTTATTATTGTTTTAGGCTTCTATTGCATGTCATGGGCAACTCAGATATGAGTTTTTATATCTGATCAGTGTTGGAACACCTTCTCATCCACCTGTGGCCTCCATGTAACAGACACATAAAAGTCCCAGAGAAATATGAGGGGGATGGATACTTGAGAAGTGAAAGTTTCGAGAAGAGAAATGAACTTTTTCCCTTACACCTTCAACAAGGTACAGACAGAACTAGCAGGGGAGACATACTGAGGTGGATCAAAAGTGACAGAAAGACAGCTGTGCATATCTGGCACACATTTGCTGGAATAAACCAGCATCTGTATACAATAAGCCTTGCAACATTTGGGTTTGGGAAAGAGTCACTTTTCCAAGTTTTGTTGTTTATTTCTCAGTGGTGGCTCTAACAAGCACTGGCTGGCAAATCAATGTGTTTCTGAAGTTGGCAGATGTCT
Organism: Chloebia gouldiae; assembly: GCA_003676055.1. Classification (NCBI taxonomy): domain Eukaryota; kingdom Metazoa; phylum Chordata; class Aves; order Passeriformes; family Passeridae; genus Chloebia; species Chloebia gouldiae. Next base: position 7,108,671 of record QUSF01000001.1, read on the forward strand.
TTAAAGCATATTTTTATCCTGGAGAGAACTGGACGAGGTCTTTATTTCATAAATATTATAGTAATTTTTTCTGCATCCTCCTCAGCCTAATTCAGTGAAGCATAAGTAAGCAAGGCTGACAGTGTGGTACAACTCACCTTGAAATAAAGAAATGGGCATTTACTGACCATAGTAGGAAAAGTACTAGTTCTTTAAAATAATGGACATAAATGGTCGTAGCCTTTGATAATGTAAACGGACATAGCCCCAGTGATTTGTATTATTTAACCATCTGACTGATATTACCAGCATAGCATGGGAGGAGTATATTTTTAATACACTTTTCCAAAGAGTGAAAAGTGAGGTTAAAACTGTAGACTCAAAAGTACTATTTTTAATGTAAGTTGTCCATTAATTATTTATTTACCACTGTTATTTATTCCTCTCAGTACATTTTTAAATTGAGATGGGATTGTATGTGCAAATTTTAGGGACCCTCTAATGGTGGCAAGAGTTACTTTTTTAAAGAATGGTGACAAGTATCAGCTATCCTTTGATTCCTTAAAAAGCTGACTGACATATATACACTTGTGTTCAGATTATACATGAAAATGAATATATACACATGCATAATTTTTTCAGATATTATGATCCTTTCCCAGCACTTCTTCCAGTAGTATTATATTATTCATAGATGTAATCTTGCCACCTTGACATCAAAGAAATCTGACTATAGGTATCCACTTACATTTAACGTGTAACACTATAATTCCTGTGTATTATATTTTTGCAAATAGAATGTTTTGCAAATTAAACTGCTTGTTACCCTGCTGCTACCATTTTTTTTAGTTTCAGAATAAGAATAGAGATGCTAATAATTATCAGAAAAAAAGAAAATAAATTATTAATCGGTACTAAGAAGTATCAGAAGTTACATAAAATGTCATCCAAAATTTTGCTTAGTTGGTAATTGAGGTTTTTATTCAAAACATTTTTTTTTTTTACTCCTATGAAATTAGTAATAGTTTATCTGTGTGTTGGCATAGGGAACCAAATTTATTTATATCAAATTGATTATAATGTTATATGCGGTAGAACAAGAGGTTATAATTAAATTTCCCACAGTTTGGGATGTTTCTGAATGCTGTATTATGACATTTGTACATGCTGTGCTGCATGGAAGCTGAAGAATCATCAGGAAAGTCTGAGAAATCTGTTTATTAAAATGATGATGATAATGATGATGATGATGATGATGATATTAAAGAGTCCATATGGAACAGAACAGCATACTCAGGGGGATTCAGGAACCCAGATTGTTCCTTTTTAATATAAAAATGGAACACCAGCTGATGAAATACCTGCAAGAAACTGTCACTATTTCATCACATGGCCTTGCTGACTATGGAAAAATGTGGTGTGAATATGGGGTTTTTCGTTGCCCCTATTTACTTTTAGAAATGTGAATGCCACTGTCATTTATGGAAATGTTATTCCTACTCGTGGTAAGTACTGCCTTGGTCTAGAAAATGCACCCTTAAATAACATTACATAGAGGGATACGTGTACTCAAAATCTGCAAGAGTTGGGATTCAGTAAAAAACTTGCTTCTTCAAAAATACATTTTTAAACTCAGAAATCTTAAGTGGAGAATATCACACAAGATGAGTATTCACGTAATCAGGGAAAATGCTTTGCAGCATACTATTAAAATATTTGTAATGGGAGTTAATCACAAGACAAGGGAGAAGAGACTTGAAGACAATGTTAATTTCACATGGATGACTTTGACGTAAGTTGTAAAAGGTTGAACTGTTACACAGGAGAAATATTTTGTGCTGAACAATTTTGGCTGAGAGAGGAGATAAAATTATTACAGTCCCATAGTGCCCTCCCACCTTCACCTGGTGAATGAATGCCAGTAAAGCTAGGAATTCCTTAGGTAAAAAGATTGCCAATGGGACAGTGACTGAAAAGTCCAGATTTACTTTTTTATCCTTTTTTTTTTTATATATATTTGCAATATATTACATATTCATTATGTCTTAAGTTAAATTTCCATGTAAACATCACAGCAAACTTTGAAGAGAATAACACCCTTGTAGGTGTCTGTTCTGTTGTCAAAATACGTGTTTAACAGCTTTCAGCAGCATGTTAACAACTCGTCTGACATCAAAACCATGTTTGCTCTCTTATTGAACCTTTGTCTTGAATCTGCACTTTTAACGAAGTGCAGGGCAGGAGGATTTAAGAGTGGCTGGTTGCAGAGGTCAGTAGGTGGGAGAAACAACAGTCCTATAACTCACCTTCAGTCAATTTAACTGCAAGACAAACTCAGGATGATGAGAACTGTGCCAACCACGTATGTGTGCTGACATGCTGCAGAGTGTGTTTCATGATTCATCAGCCACACCGTGATTGATTGGCCCAGCATCCTGGCAGAGCCTAGAAATTTTTTACTTTTCTCCAAATGTGTTCCATGATTCTTCAGGCAATCTCTGATTGATTGGCATGTGGGATGAACCTAGATTTATTTTTTTTGCACTGAAATATTTGCTTGATGATTCATTGTACATACCTATTGACTGGCACAGTGGCAGAGTCCAAAGTTTCTTTACAACATAAAATATTGTTTTATGATTTGTCAGGTAAATTGAGTGTTTCCTGCTGACACTTGTAGATAAATTCTGTTAGTGTGAACTGGAGAGAAGAATACAACCTTACCTTACAGGTACTTTGGGCAGTGATGAACGATACAGTCACATTTTTTTGGCAAGAGAGAACAACTTCTTTTGCTTGAACGTATAGTCAGTCACCATACTTTTTAAACAGCTGAAAAAGACCGTACCTTGAAGAGACAGTGGTTGAAAATTCAAAGTGATGGCATTACTTTTACACATTGAATCTTGTTTGTATCAGTCTGGTAACTATGCTGAATAGGTCAGCCAAGTATGACTGAAACAAATAAAGGCCTCATCTAAGTCTGTAAAGAGAGCAGATTTTAACAAAACTTTAAATTGTGCCATTTTCCTTGCATCACCAAATCACACGGCCATTCTCTAACTGGCTTTTAACCATACACATATTACTTGAAAACCAAAGGAGAGATTTTAAAAGCTGGCAACAACTTGTGCACTAGCATTTCAAAATGGGAGTGATGACTCGGATTCTCTTCTCAATATTTGCAGACAATTATTCTTAAGTGATTCTGCCCTGCCCTCCCCCTGATGAATAACATTTATCCAGGTCAACGGATTCTCAATTTGTAATTCAAAAAATGATTTATTTAGCATTACACGTCATTGTGTAAGAATTGACTCAATGAAAAAAGTTTCTGGGAAGTTGATCTTTTCTTTTGTCCAGGAAGATGGATGCACTTTCTAATGTCAGGTTTCCTCCCACAATTATTGAAACACAGAGACCATCACGTAAAATGCATCCCTTACGAACCAGGAAAATGACATCTCATATGTTTCTGCAAGGTCTGTGTACATATCTCCAAACTCTGCCCACACTAGTGTATTTCCACATCTACTGGAAATTATTTTACAGCCTGTTTGGAGTCATTGCAGAACCATTTTCCCAGGCAAAATTAAGCCTGAATTGTAGTTGCAACTCCTGCTATTCCAGGAAAGAAATATTAGTCTTCTATGTTTTCAACTCTTCTGCCCCCATAATTAGCCTATTCTTATTTCTACTTGGGAAGCAAGGAAGGGCATAGACTGAGCAATGTATCACACAGATCAGTTAACAAAATTGGTGCTCCTGGGGTAACCAAAGGAATATATGATAAGGAAGAAGAGGGGAAAAAATGAAGAGAGAAAAGCATAAGGCTTTTGCAATGCAGAGGAACAGAAAAAAAAGGAACTTCACTCCCTTCTAAGTGAGCTGTAAAATAAAGGCATTAAAACTAAAATTATGTTATGAGCTGATAAATCATAGCACAACAATAGAAATCATGGAAAAATTGGAAAGGATGTCTTTTGATGAAAGTCACAGCCTTGGTAGTGTTAAGCTCTTTGCCAGGAAAAAGAGGATATGGGCAACAGTTCCCAACTAAGATGGCTTCCCAGATTAGTCCATATGGTTGTCCTGGTTGAAGGAAAAACATTAATCTTCCTTCTTCTTTTCTCCCTTCCTCCTCTTTCAGTGCAGGATTTCCTTCTCTGGGCTCGCCTCCAGGCATGTCTGTCACAAGAAAGGGCTACCACATTCTGCAGCTGAAATTGCAAAGGGATCAGCCAGTGACTGAAGATCTCCTTCCCTCCCTCCTGGCCTCCCTCACTCCCACTGAATGTCTGCATTTGCATTCCTTGTGACTTTATGCAGCTGAGGCATCATATATGTCATGACTTCTGCAGGTCTCTGACATCATTGCAGGGTGCCACTTTTAGTTCTTTGATAGTTCTTCCCTCAATCCTTAAGAAAGGATTGGTATTAATACCAAGCCAAATGTTTATCTCCTAACCTTGTCTGCATCAAAGAAATCTACCTAGGTTTATAAAGAAAGAGGATTAGAAAAATCGCTGTTTTCTCTTTAACTGATGTATTTCTCTTTGGATTTTGGCTTACAATGACTAAACTTTTACTGACTCCTTCACTCCAAGAAAGGCTCCTTAAATCTTAATTATTTACAATTGATTTTAGAAGTACTAGGTAAATAGGAACAATTAGCAATTACTTCTTTAAACCTTTTTTTTCCTTCTAGGAAAGATTTTAAATGGTATAAGACTGATTTCCGTGCTTCTTGGCTTGTTTGAATATGTAGAAATAAATTGACAAGAAATAATTAATGTAATCCACATGAGAGAGAAGTTGATGGGAATGAAAATAAAGAAGTCAATTGTGCATTTTTAAAATAACTGGACTTCAGTTTATTGAAAGGCATCATTTTTTTTACCACATTACGAGCAAAAGCCTGAGATGCTATTTATGAGCCTGTAGAAACTGAACAAAAAAACAGCTATGTTACTGGGGCTCCAGGACGTGCTTATGTTGCCTACAGACTGATCTAAAAAGACAATGTGTAATATGTAATATGCACTGATTTGCATCTTGTGAAGTCACTTATGCACTTGCCAAGAGCAAAGTATTGGTGTGGTGTGTAAACACTTTAATTTTACTAGGTGTGTTTTTCTGTCATCTTGTAAATTTTGTGGGCATTTATGACTGCTTGAACAGTGGAAACTTGTTCTCATAAAAACACAGAAGATTTTGAAGCAGGATTATCGCAAAAATGAAAGTCAATAATATTTGGGTCAATTGAAACTGTTTAAAGACGTTCTCTGCTAATAGAAGACTTAGACAAATATATCACTAAAGCTTTCTCTGAATCAGACTGAGAGATGTCAGCACTGAGATACTGTACTTTACACACTAGATCCTGACATAGTTTATTAATTTTGTAATCTAATTTGGTAGTTTTTCTCCTCAAATGGGTTAAACAGCACAAAAAATTTAGAAAGCATTTATATTTTCATTAAAAAATAGTTCATATCTTTCTAAACTTTTGCATTTTGACATAAAAGCAGAGTACACTATGGAAACGTACATACCAAAGAGATAGTTGTACTTGTATGCAAAACCAAAACCAATGACAACCCCCATTGTTATGTATTACTTGTCCTGTGTACCTTCTGTTAAAAATGAGAAAATAATATAACAAAATGTAAATAGAGGCAAGTTAAGCAGTTTTGGGGCTTTACTTATTTCTGGTGTTGCCATGGAAGAATGTTTCTTGGTTGCAATGTACTTACCCATCTGTTGAAGAGGTGGCCGTAACCCACCAGTCAAGAGAAGCAGCGATGGGCCCTTCACAGGCCGCTGTAAGGAAGGGTCATTATGGAGACTTCCACATGCAGTTTTTTGCAGTTACAGCTACGAAGAAGAGCAAGTGGTCACTCCTTCTCTGGGCACTTCTCCACTTGCTTCTGCACCTCTTGATCTCGAAGAACTGTAAGGTGTCGGTGGTGTGATTACAGGCAGATAAAGAATAACAAGCAAGGCAGCTGATAACCCAGAGGTCATTAATTTTTTCTTCCAGTGAAATCCAGATAAAATCATTGGTTAGTTTTCAGATTCTTATAGGAATGGATTACTTACAGATCATTTATCCCTGGTCATGCTAAAAAATATTACTCTATAATGAATATATCTGTACACTGCAATATGAAATGAAACCAGCTTATTCTTATATGATAAAATGTGTCCTGACATTACGACTTGACAGCTATTGAAGAAGGGTCAGACAAAATTATGTTTTGAGAGAGTCTCAGCTGTATAACACTTGGCATGTTTTGTGTTGTATGACCGCCCATGATTGATATTCTGAGCAGTAGTGCTGGTACTTGTTTGTGTATTCACATGCATGAGGAAAGCACAGGCCTGGAGTACTCCTCTCTTTCCTGAACCATGAATACTGTCAAGTGCATTTATGGCTTTGTGTACCTAGAACCAGCCATTTCTGCCTCCCAGGCCCTCAGATTGGAGTTACTCTCCTAATAAAATTCCCAAATAATTATTACTGCATTATCACAGGAACCCTGACTCCAGCCCTGCATCACGCTGCACCTTCATTGAATGCAGTCTGTAATGTATAGGTTAGATTTTTATGAGGAAAAAGCCAGCTCTATCTGCGTGCCCAGAGAGAAAATATTTCAAAATAACAAACAAAGTAGTATTTTCATTGGGGCACTCGGTGACACTAAGGGCAACACTTCTAAGGCTGAACACAGCAGTACATGTAGCACTTCCAGCTACGTGTAATTAGTGGCAAAATCCAACAGGTGGCACAAAAGTATTTGAATTTTATATTGATTTAAATCATATGCCGTTAAATTACCAAATAAAGTACGGGGGCATTTTTGGTTAAAAAAAAAGAAAAAAAAAAAAGGCGGAGTGGGTGGGGGTAAGGAAAAAAGGGAGACGCGTTAACCCGAAGCGGCGAGCAGCGGGGCGAGGCCAGCGGCGACCCGGAGCCCCGGGGGTGACACGGCGCTCCCCTCGCCCCTTCTCCCAGCGGCAGCGGCTCGGCCGGCGGCGGGAGGCGGCGGGGGAAGGCCGTCCATCCATCCCCTCACTCCCTCACACCCTCATCCCCACGGCCCCGGCTGGCGGCAGCGAGGGAAGCGGGCCGGGCGCCCTCCGCTGGCCGCCGCCAGCGGGGCCCGGAGCGGGGCCCGGAGCGGGGCCGGGGGCGGCTCCCGCCCGCGCTGCCAGCTTGTGCTCCGCCCGGAGAGCCCCCCAGCCCGCCGTAAATAAATCCACGGGTAAAGATCTTGGTCCTTCAGCGCCAGGCAGCACTGATGGTGGCTTTGAACCCCTGAGAAGGCGACTGAGATGTTTTTAAAATGGGTTTGCGCTGGAGGTGTGTGTGGAGAGGGAGGAGAAATGAGGGTTCGCAGGCACCTGTGGACAAGGAGCGTTATAAAGGCACGAGTTGCCTGGAATAGTGACACCCACCAGTTGCAAGCACGGCTCAGTCTTCCAGCTTGGAGTGTACTAAACACATCTAAAAGGACTTAACATAAGAGATAGGATGACTTCTTGCATAGGGAAATAGTGATATGGCAAGGAGGAAGGGTTTTGAGCTAGGAGAGATTTAGATTGGATGTTGCAATGAAATTTTTTACTGTGAAGATGCTGAGACACTGGAACAAGTTGCCCAGACAACCTGTGGATTCCCCATCCATGGAAGTGTTGAAGGCTGGGTTGGACAGGCTTTGAGCAACCTGGTCTAGTGAAAGGTGACCCTGCCTATGGCAGTCACGTTGGAGCTAGATGATCTTTAATCACCTCTTGCAACCCAAACCATTCAAAAAATCTGTTTTCATACGATGAACGTTAATTATGGAAATGCTAAAATGTTAGTCTAGGCCTATGAGTATGTTCAAAACTGTGTGACATGAATTCTGGGGTTATTATCTTTATTTGCTACTAAATTATTGCATTGAGTCAGGTGGAGTTTTACTGACATTTTTGTTTCCAGATGTGAATGTAGGAGACATATAAATGGCTTAAATTCTTACACAGTGGTACACCTAAACCTGAGACTTACATGCAAGTCAGGGGCATTTTCAAGAAGTTTCAAGATGCCTGGTTTGCTAAATTGACTGGGAGGCAAAGAAGGAGATATGAAAGAAAAATTGGGCAATTTCCATAAGTAAATGGGAGGGCTAGTTTCACATAAACGTTTGTGGCAAAAGTCTGTAAAATACTTGAGCCTGGGATAAAAGATATTAATTCATGCCACTTTACAGTTTTGTTCCTAATTAAACAAACTCTGAGCCCATCATCTGTGACTTGTAATGGAGCCAACCCTACAGATAGATAAATGTCAAAAATATCAGTTTCTTAGTGAGCGGATCCTGTGCTTGAAACAGGATCCAGTTTCCAAGGTGCAAACTGATGATCTCTGTTCCTGTGGATCCAAGCTGGATCAATCATGGTAGCAAATGGCTAATGTACTGCCACTAACCAAAAGGGATCTTCAATTGGAGCTCAGAGAGAAATCAAATTATACCACTATGCAAATGAAGGAGGAAAAAATCCCAAACCAAATTATTTGGCCTTTTTGTGCAAAAAAACAAAAAAGAAAACAATGACCTGGACACAAAAAACATACCTGTAAATTTGGGCAGAGCTGACATTCACAAGTGTCAGACATGAAAAGTTATTCAGTTGTTGGAGGAATGGAAGGATATAAAATAGAAGCAGCAAATAAAATTGCAAGGGTGAACCTAAAATTTCAGGTCTGGTCTAGACATCTGGAGAGCAATAATACAGGTCTGGCTATAAAGTGCACTGGCATGGTGACTCTGGGCAAGGAAACATGGCAGTAGATGTGGTAAAAATGAAATTGAAGGAGTAAACATGTAGGAAATAAATAGAAACTGTAAAAGATCGGGGTTCTGAGAGCTCCAATAGGCTTTAACTGCTCTAAGCAGCCTCCATGGGGCCTCTGTCCACAACCGTGTCCATGGACCGAGAAGCCTCACTTCAGCTCCAGCTTGGGATTGCTGGTGTGACCCTAACTCCTAAGAGGAGACCTCTTACCTGTGTTGTAGGTAGTTTGTCTCCCAAATGGATGCCTGTAGACGTTCTTTATTGCCTGCCTTCTGTCTTGTCTTTGTTGTCTGGGTTGACTTTAGACCTGTGTTGCAATGTCATTTCCACTTCTTTCTCTTGTACAGGCTCATCATTTTGGTTCATCATTTTGCCATCTCTGGGACTACCAGAGGGCCCTGTTCCCTGTGTGATCTGTGTCCTGGGTTCAGATGTGGGACACTGCTGTGGTCCCTGCAGGCACTGCCTGTACTGGATCATCCTCACCTTGGGGTTTGTACTACCTCAGGGAGCAGCTGGCCCTGGCTGCTTCCTGACACAATGGAAATCCTTCTAACTCATTGAAATCAGTTGGGTGGTAGCTGATAACATGCACTTAACCAAGACTGAGCTAACTGAGCCTGGCTGTTTTACCTGTAAAATTTGCTAAGAAAGTGAAAATACAAGGGCTGAAATAATAGTTTGGACTTCTGTATGATAAAGAACTTCTTAGTAAGTGTCCGCGAAAACATCCTGAAGTTTCATCCATATGAGTTCCTCATGCAGGTGTGGGCTAGGTGAGGCAAATTGCAGGAGAGCAGGATGCTTTCAAAGTTGTTTCTTTCACTGAATGTGTTTCCTGGCTCCAGGGATAGAAACCATAATGGCAGCTAGAAGTAATGAGTGGGAGCTTATTGAAGTGGAGGGATTTGTTTAGTCTTGTCTTGAATCTTTCTTAATGGGATGAAATTAGCAAAATTCCTTGAAATAGAAACTCCCTGACAGTTATTTTGCTAAATAGCCCTTAAAATTAGCAAATACTCAGCAAAGGTAAGGGTTGCTGCATAGAATGAAGCCATGGATGTGTTAGAAAGGGAAAAAGGCACAGAAGGGAACTAGAAACTCTTGTTCTAGAGCATAGCTAAAATTTTCTAAAGGGACCAAAAAAGCCAACATAGATGTAATGAAAGGGGTTAGATAAGCTGTTTTCTGATGAATACTGAACCACTCAGTCTTCTGACCAAGTAATGCCATCAGAGAAGAGAGTTGACAGAGGTTATTTCAAGTCTATCAAGAAATGTGGAGATTCACTATGCCTGACTCTTCACTGTAGTTTGTTCTTCAGCATGAGCTGAAACAGGTGGGGTAATAAAGAATACAGTGTCTGTATTCATACTTGTCTGTATTTATGGCATAATATGATGACTGTGTTGTGTAGTAGATACCTTTGGGACTGAAACATTATGAATAATCTGTGATAAGTATATGACCAAAAATCTGAAATTAAGCCCACATAAATTGGAGCTGCTTCAAAAAGAAGTTGTGTTCTTTTGGCCTGTGGTCAAGGAAGAGGGAATTCCTACTAGCGATGACAACATATACTATATAGGGATTACTAGTACTGTAAACACTCCCAGATGTGTGCAGTTTTACAGTTTTTAAAAATAGCTGCTTTTGTGCAAGGAGAAGGAAATCCATTTGAATGTGACTTGACACTGACATGGTTAAAACCATCTGTGTTGGCCTCCTTGGGTTTCAGAATGGATTCTTGCATTCATGAGCTTGGATGGTCTTGAAACAAACAAAAAGGCTAACAAGACAAGATCAATGACTCAAACAGAAAATCTGAGCTCTATAAAAATAGAACTAAATGCACCACTGAGTATTGGCTAAGTCTAAGGAGTATAAGGAATCTTTGTGACTAAGTCACTGTCTGCATTTGGCTCCTTGGAATCAGCAATCCTCAAACCCCTGGCCAGCTGGAAAATCTGCAAAGTGATGATGTCATGGCATCTGACATGGACGTCAGACAGAGAGGCAGCACTGCTGAAGGGTGGGGCACAGTAGAAGGTGGGGAAAAGTTAATTGCTGGGTTTTTCTTGAAGTTGGATAGAAGGTGCTGGTCTAAAGTAAGTGTAGTCATATATTCTTTGAAGATCTGTATAGCTGCAGGTTCTGTAGGCACAAATGATTTGATCACTGTAAGCAGCTGATGAATTTGCCTGTGGCTGCACAGAACCCAACACAAGTTATAAAATTCAAGTGAAGCTATCCATGAACCTAAATTAAGGTGTAAGGGCCCAAGTGGAGCCAAGATATGTAATACCTGAGATGACTGTCTGAAAACTAATAGGTTTGACAATGAGTGGTGGTTAAATATTTATTACAGTTTACATAAAAGATAAAAATAATACGTTAAGTCTGAGAAAAGATATGCCAGAAGACATATGTTTAAAAGAAAAAAAGGAAGAGATAACTTGCATGGTTAGAGACTTTCTTGATAAAATCAAAAAACTTGCATCTTATTAGAGTTTAAATTGTTTTAAGAACTAGAAATTATTAGTGATTGATTAGTATGCTTATTGGTGCAACTGAAAGGGGGTTTCCAAGGTTATGTCATGATTCAATATCTCCAGACTTCTGTCTGCCTCTTACATGGGGATACCAGTATCTCATATGAATTGTGATTGATTAATGACTTTCTCTATGCAAATGTGATCTGAAATGTGTTATGTGCTTTTTATCATGCTGTTTATTCCTTGGACCTAATGTGTGTGAACCACTTCAGATATGTTGCAATTTGTTCCAAGGACCAATTATAGTCCTTAGGAAATATAGTGCATAATCTTCTCAGTGCTTCTTTAAGCAGACACTGTTGATGAGAATATCAGTTGATATTCTCATAGCCCAGGTAGTCTTCCTACAGGGTCATTAATTTAAAACTAATAATTTAATATACAACCAAAATGTCAATTGTCAAAAATGCTACACTGGATTCTTTCAAGGTTGAAACCTCCACTGGAACCATTTTCTAATGGCTGTTTAATGGTTGTCTGATTCCAGTTGGTTTAGGGAGGTTTGAAAAGATCATCAGGCCAATATCTAGAAGAGTTTCTAGAGAAACAGAGGTGGATTTTAGGGAAGTAGACCAGTAAACTCAAATGTGTGGAAGATACAGTTTTCCAGGAAACTGGTCTGAGAGATAGGAGAGCCAAAGGGAGACAGATATCCCTTGAATACATGACTAGTAAAGGCATACATAATTTTCCATTCTGCATGAAAAATAAGAAATATAGTAAGAGAGCAGCTTTTTAAAATTGTTCTTTGTGTCTGGTAAAAGAAAGACTCAGAAAGGAAAATAAAAGATCAGGTTATTCTTAGAAGCATAGCAAAACTAGGAAGATAATGGCACAAAAAAGAAACAAATTGGAGGTAACAGGAAATGATTGTCTATGTGCTCTAGCATTAAGAGAAAAGTCAAAGAAATTGTCATCTCTGGAGAGATGAATTTGGTTATTTTGGACAAACCACACCTAGGAGGCAGATATCATTAATGTGTTTTTTTTTTTAATCAATCCTCACTAAAATGACCATCTGCAAGAGGTAACTAATTCATTGCAGTCCAGTGAGAAAGAAGGGGGACTCTCAACCTTGAATGAGGCACGTACAGTTTAGAGACAAATAAGATTGGTAGGTTCTCCTGAATTGGCTGGTGCCTCCTCCCAGGGTGACTGCAGAATTATCTGCTGTAATGAACTGCTTTTACAGCCAGACCTGGAATAGGGTGGTTACTCCTGGCCTTGTAGTGTGTGAGCTCTTTGTTGGCAAATGAAGTGAAATTGTATTGTTATTTGAAGTTATTTTGTCTTCTGCTTTTCTGTCACTGGGGTGTGACATAGCTTCCTCTCCTACAAAGCTATTCCAGTTTCCCACCTGTGATTAGATTTGTGCAGCTTTGCTCTCCTGCATCTAAAGATGTGCAGCTGACAAACTAAAGGACTTTAGAGATGTTTTTCTTATGGTAGTTGCTAGTTTAAAGATAGTCACTGAGTTATAGGTTTTACTTGGACTGTTTAATTTGCATCCTTGACAGCTGGGCAAAATATCAGTGTCTATAAATTCATTCCTGTACTAGGTTTAGAGCAAGTATAGAATAGTTCTAATTCTAACCTGAAACTGGTGGTCTGTTTAGTAAAAACACATTAAATGTAATAGTCATTAAAGTGGTATTTTTTTTCTAGGCAATGTTGTGCTCTGTTACAACCCACCCCTAAAGGCAAGTATAATTGAGGTTCTTATTAATAGATCCCTTGGTTTGGATTAGAGTGAAATGACACTGAATGTCCAGTTTTTATATATCTATATATATGTAGGGTTTACTTTAAAACACTTTGCTTGCAATGGAAAGGAGGTATGTAGCCATTTTGATTATCTATAGTAATATAACAAAGTATAAGGATATCACTTAAGAAGATATATGAGGAAAAGAAGAAGAAAGGATAAGATGATGGAAAGATATCATCACTGGTGGATCGAGCAATGAGACTTGATTGTTGCAATTTAGATATATGTTTGTCAAAATGATGGTCATAGCCTTGATTCTTTGGAGATGGGGGAAGCTCCCACTGCATGAAGTTCGGTGGATTAAAATAGGTTCAGTTCAGGTGGGATCACCCAGGTACTGTCCCTAGGGGCGAGTTTAACATTCTTGCAACACCTTGGATAATGCAGAGTCCTCAGATGGAAGGCCTCAGAAAAAAGTCTTGGGGAACTTTGGGGATCTTTGATGGTTCGTGACACCCTCCAAGACATGAGAACTGCCTCTCATATCAGGGTGGTTGAGCCAGTCATGCCTCATCAGAAGGGATGAACACCTTCAGGCCTATGTGTGAATAGGAGGGGGAGTTTTCTCACCTGAGCCAGCTGTGTAAGGGAGCACATTGGCAAGATAAAAAGCACTATCCCACCTAGCAGGATTTGCTTCTTATCAGCCTTCTCTCTTATCTGGCTCAAAACCCAGCTTGTTGCTAAACAAAGGTTGGTTTGTCATGGTCATCCTCTGGCAGTGGGAGTGCATCCCCTCTGTCTTATGCAGATCAGAGGTTTTTCCAACACACAATCTCTCCTTCTCTCCTTAGGCTGGGAGGGGGTGCAAACCTGGTCTCAGCAAAGCATTCTGCTGCTTTTGTAAATGGTTGATTGTTTGAATCATTAACATTTCAGTCTTGACATCTATGGAAAGTAAACTAGATCAAAGTTTTGTTTATATGGTATTTAAAATCAATATCTCAAAGCTATTTTTCGTAACAGAATAATACTTTTTAAATGAGGTTTAAAAACTTTGGGTAAGATTTTTATCCTTTGCTAAATTAAGATATGTTTGGGTAGCATATTGGAGAAAAATAAATGTGTGTATTATGTGTGTGTGTTTATGATGTAAAGATTTCTGTACAGAGATGCTGGATAGATATATAGCATCTATATATATTTTGTATTTACACAGATATTCATGCAACAAAGATAAATTTCTGGAATAGAGTTTTATTGATAAAGAGAGCATAATTTCATAAAAGCCCATGTAGGGCAAATACAGAAGTACTGTAGAAATACAGCAGTTACATACTGCTACATAAGTGTTATTTTGTACTGCATGTTTCTCTGTGTGTGCACATGCATCCTTGTCTCTGTGTCTCAGTCCTGATGCCAGTGGATTCAGCAGCTGGAGCTTGTTCTGCTTTTCAGCATCTGTGGGTGCACATACAAGTCAGAGGGTCTCACAGAGATGATTCTATCACCTACAGAATAGTGGGCACCAGGCTATGTGTGGGTCCAGCACGTCCTGCCACAGTCTGCAGTTACTGAATATCTCCTTTTGCTTTGAGAGAAGGGCTGAACCTGCTTCTTTGTCTTCGGCACTACAGAACGACTTTGTGTGTGATAAGAATCTTTTTCTGATTGCATGAACTGAAGATTAAATAGCTATTAATATAGTAATTACTGAGACAGGAATCTAATGGTGTGGTTGTGAAAAGTGTCACGGAGTACCTTAGAGTGAGAAGTGTCTATAATCACTCTTAGATGATTGAAGTACATGCTGCTAATACTAGTTGTGGTTTTGTCTCTTAGACCCAGGCCTTCTCTTGCATATAGCTCTGTCCCATCCCTTCTGCTGGCAGAAGTCTTCAGGTAGCAATGCTGTGAGCTCAATCTGTAGTGACCTGAGGGAGAAAAGATGAGATCAGACCCTGATCTGATTCACACTGGATCTGTATTAACACCTGGGCAAGGCAGATTTTATGTAAGCATGGCTGAGGAGTAGGAAGGTGTGCAGGACTTCCCACTTGGCAGTAGGCCACCTTTAGTTTCTGAGGCTGAAGTACTGATCTAAGTGAGATCAGAATTTTTTTCTTATTCTAACTGATAACACAGTGGCTCTGAAAACTGACTGCAGAAAAGGTGGTTCTCTCTTTTGGGATAAAATATAGCAGAAATAAATGTTTATCACTGTGTGATGTTCCTATTTTGTCTATTTTTGTCTTCTTGGTAGAATCAAGATCTAAAATAAAAAATCATTCTAAGAAATTTGTGACATATCCATTATACATTAAAATCAAATGTGACGTTCTTTCACTGCTATTTATTCCATGTGTTGAAATGTAAAGCTTCCTGTGGACTATGTTGTAAGAGAAATACTGGTTAATGAAGCATTTAATAAATACTTGGTGTATATATTGAGCAGATTTTGTGAGAATTCAGACTTCTAGTACATGGTAAGAATAAGGAGCTATGGAGTGCTAAGACTTTTTTAGCAGAGATCAGTATAAAATTAAAGAGCTCAGTTCCAGAGAATGAAGATAGAAGCATCTTTTACCCTCAGTGGTTGTTCCATGCTATGCTTTTGTTATATGATGTGTCATTGTTTGTTTAATTAAAAATCCCTCTTGATTCCATTGAACATGTAGCCAAAAGAAACAGTACAATACCAGTTTTTTTGGACTCTGCCACTGTACTGCGTATTGTAAAAATGATTAGGATATGTTAAGAAAATGAAGTGTTTGTTAAATTCTGCTAAAATATATATTAGTTTGCATACATATATATAGACACACACACACACACTTTTATAGAACATAGTGAGTGTAATTTTAGAAGTCCTAAGTGTCAGCAACTTCTGTTCATACCATTTTGGACATGATCAAAATGAGAGGAACCACAGCATAGGTTTAGTGGGATTATTTTCCAAATCAGGAAAAATGATGGTATTTGACAACGTGATGTTGATGGTATTTGCAGAGCATTTATTCAGGTATTTGTTTCCTGTAGCTTAAATGACTTCACTGTGTAATAGGTGTACTTTACAAAAGAAGTAGTATTATACTGTTTTATTGTAATAAAAATGCTATTTGTGCAATAAGGCATGAACTCTGATCTCATTACACAGGTTGTGTATACAAATGGTTGAAATTTTGTTTACAGGCTAGTTTGTGTCCCTAATTAAACCCTTTGTGTCCCTTTGTAAACCAGAATTCTTCTTCAAGATGACCACTTCCTGAGTCTTTAACATTTATTTCCAGGTTTGCAAGGGAGTGGCAGATTTGCTTGGAAATTTGCAGGAAAACAGAAAGTGAAATAGCTTAATTTTTCTTAGAAATACTCAAAATTGCATAAACTGGTGTACAGATATGCTGAAGAGGTACTTAGAGATCCATTTAATCTGAAATTAGGACCCTGCTGTGGTTCAGCCTGTTCACTGACTGCACTGCAGAGTATGCCAATGTCAGTATTGGATACATAGGGGCCATTTGGATGAAAAAGTATGATTAACTTAAATGTGGCTAATCTGTGGGACATCATACCAGTTACAGCATGTACTTGAAATGTTGAAACTCAGACGTCATAAGCTTAGAAACTTCAGAAGAACAGGAAATGAAATAAAATGATGAGATTTTTCCTGTTTCCCTTTTCATCCCATTTCTTCACCATGGAAACTTCTTGGTTTCATCCACTTCATGCACTCACTTCTGCTGCTTAATCCTCTGGGTAATTGTGCCTTCAGTGTATGGTCAGATGCCACCAGTGGTGATGCTTGTCAGCAGTGTTGGACCATTTGTGGAGTGAGGTGTTTAGAAGGTGTGGCTTCATGAAATTCTTGAACATTTCTTCAGTTTGTCCTGTCATTAGGTTTGGGCATATTCTTGTTGATGCTTCAGACCTTTTTGTTATTTATGTATTTTGTTTTGGGAAAGGTGTGCTGCTTTTAAAGATCTGCCTGAAGATCACGGCTAAGTGACATTGCAGATTGTAGTCAATTTTTCAGCAGCATGAAAAGTTTGAAGCATGCCTGGGTCAATGCATGAGTGAAAGATGATCCTGAAGCTGCTGAATGGTCAAGATCCCCAGGATTTTCACACCTGTATTTCCATGTGGTGATGGAAAACCACAGTTAGTATGGACTGACATCCAATTCCTTGTTGAGTTTATGGAATGGCAAAAAAAGTTGCCAGAACTGTCTTGCAAAGGCAAGTATTAGTGAAACTCCACTGCCTTAAAAACAGAGCTCAACCACTTGAGTATTTTTCGAACCTTTTCTTATGTGTTGTCAACGATATCATCCTCAGATGAGGAAAAAAGGGAGAGGTTGCAGCCTCCTTCTTATTGTAGAAGAAGCTTTACTCTTTCCCAGTTAAGAGTATATAGTGCTTTGAATTTTTGGTCCTTTTACCTCATTTGTTATAATTTCTGTTCTGTATTCTTCTTGCTACCCATGCCAGTCTTTGTAGTCTGTCATCAAACTCTGTAAACAGATGAAAACACTAATTCAGCTCCTGGCTCAATTTATATAATTTTTTTTTTTCAAACTCACCATAAATCATGATATGCCTTTTTTGTCCTTTTATTTTCTTTTTTCTTTTTATAAAAAAAATATTTTATCTTTTCTTTTTCTTTTTTTTTTTCTTATTAATTTTTGGCTCTACTTTGCTATACTGTGCCAGGAAAAAAGCTGGCAAGTTCCATTCAATTTCCATGTTATTATTTAGGTTAAATGACCCTCATAATCCTTGCAGACTTTTTCAGTTCTTCAGTTGTAGTTGACAGCCTACTTTGTAACATTTCTTCATTTAATCAGATTGGGACTCTGCTCTATCTGTCTGGAATTCAGTTTCCTATGTGTCCTACTACCTTTGATTTTGGTGTCTAAATTCCTTAGTTCATTTGGGTTTCCTGAAGAGGCCCCTAGGTTTACTGAAGTTTATGATAATTGTGTTACGAAACTTTTTTTTTTGCCCTTTCATTTAATTTATACTAACTCATCTTTCAATATGAAAGTATTTACGTCTTTATTACATAGCAAAATAAAATTTTAACAATGTAAGTTTTTGTTAGCTCTGGGTATTTGTTATACACATTTGTTTGTTGTAACATCCAATAGCGAGTCACTTCCATTCTCCACTGCAGTCATTACCTGATACTGTAGTCAGTTCTAGTCTTCATTAGGAAGTTTGTCTCCTGTCACAATAGCAAATAGTATTTCACTTGCCAATGATATTCCACTGTTCATTATCCAAGATTATATCTGACCATGGACGTGGCAAAAAGTGTTTCCTTCATAATGCCTTATAGCTTAGTGAGTGCCCCACAGCTGTCATCTGTAGTGTTATCTTTCCTGAATGGTATCTGTCCTTCTGTATCTATGCTCCAGTTCTGAATTCCATGTTGTCAAGCTTATGTTTTCTCCTTAATGTTTTTTTTTTTACATCCTATAAATGTAATTCAAAATCTTCTATTGTGTTTGAGAAAGGTTTACACACCAGAGTTGTTTCTTACTTCATTATTATATAGAGCAGGCTCAGGCATGTCATCTTCTTTTACCTGATTGCTGTTCACAGTCAATTATTTTTCTTTACCATATGTGCTCCATTACCACAGAATTATTTAATCCACGTCTGGGTTCTCATTTACCCTATGTTTTTTTCCTTTCTGTAGTGTTTGGAGAGCTATAATTTCTTAGTTTGAAGCTGTTCTTAACAGTTGTGTTAGCTTTGATCCTGGTTAGCTATTCCCTGGAACGTTCAAGTCAAATTTGTCTCTTGAAGAGTTACTTCCTGTTACTTCCTTCAATAAATGCACCTCAACAGTCAAAAGCTACAGATATTTCTCAAACCACTCATCATTTAACTATTGGTTAGTCTAAGTCTAATCTCTTATTAGACATTTTACTCTTGTGACTTGATGCCTCTGAAGTTCACAAAAATATTTATTTGTTTTCAAGTATTCCCTGAAAGAATTAGTCCTTTATAATTTTTTTTTTCAGTGGGAATTGGGTAGTACTGATTTTGAAGGGTTGTAATTGTTTCTCAGGTTTCTTGTGATGCTTTCCAGTTATAGGTCCACCTGCCAGTTGCATGTTACAGACATGATGCCATTTTGGTTTTTTGATCCCTTTCCATGAGCAGGCTATCGCAAGTAGCAAGGAGGCTGTGATCACACAGACCTGCTCTTGTGATTTTAAGCTCAGCTGGAGGTTAAACCAGGACTACCTGCTTCTCCATGTGTTGCTGTGATTCTCCAGCCTTTACTTATGAGCATAATTTTTAATTCCATCTGGAACTCTGAATGTCCCTTCTTTTTTCTTTGTGTGTTCCTATGTACTGACTTGATTCGCCTTGAGTTGTGAATATTCTTTTTGTCTTATTTCAGAGTTAGCATGTATTTTGTTCCTTCATGCTACCCTTATTTTTTTACTTATATTTTTTTTCTC
This sequence comes from Chloebia gouldiae, assembly GCA_003676055.1. Lineage (NCBI taxonomy): Eukaryota > Metazoa > Chordata > Aves > Passeriformes > Passeridae > Chloebia > Chloebia gouldiae. Next base: position 7,128,232 of record QUSF01000001.1, read on the forward strand.
TGGGGCATTAATCCTCCTTTTCTGTTCTGTTTCATAGTCACAAGTTACTACAGTCCTTCAAGTTCTCCTTGTCTTTTTCTTATATTGGCAGTTATCCTCAGCTAGCAATGGTTTTCACTTCATGTTCTGTTTTACAGCTGAAGGTTTCATAGAGATGTTCCTCTCTTCCCCTTTGTTCCAAAATATGTGTTGTCTCTAACATCAACAATTAATTTCTGAGCCCTTCTGAGCTCATTGTGTGTGCATTTTCTAGGTATCCCACTGAATGATAATAAAGATCTCAGTCTTTCATTACCTTGTATCCTTATCCTATCCTTCAGGGATAATCATCACCCTTCAACAGAGTCTAATTCCCTTTACCTAACCATTCCTTCTTAGATTTGTGACCAGAATATGTGGTCATTCATCTGCACTCATTTTGCACTTGTTTTTATTTATTTATTTATATATTTATTTATTTTAATTAATCTTGAACTACTTGGGTGTTTTGAATTTACAAATTACTGGCTGTTTTCAAGGAGGATGTAATCATCCTCCTGTATGTTACTACTTGTGCCCTAAAAATTCTGTCTTGGTAAAGATACTACACATTTACACACTGTGTATGCTGTTGTACTATTAAAGGAGTCAGGGACAAGTGGTGCCTCTCTTGCTCTACAAGACTTTTGTTTAATGCATATGAGACTATGTGGTCATTTCTTTCACTACCCATAACATAGTGACAACTTGGAGCAAATGCATATTGCTGGTGTGTGTTGTGAAGGGAATTCTTTGATTGCAGAAAGAAGGATGCTGTGGGTAAAGAACATGAGTTTAAAAAAATGTTTTTAGGGAAGAATTGAAAGAATAAACATGACTAATAAATCACTGTTCTGTGTGTGTTCAAAAAGTAAGTGTTGTGGAGATCTTGTAAGTGTGTGTAAGTCCAAGAAGTGACAAACATTTGAAAGAGGAGACAATATAGCTGAAATATTAATTTTTTTTTAAATGTACATTTAAAAGTACATTCAGGAAGAACTGGTTGAGATTATTCAAATGGTAAGACTTTTAGATGGGGAAAAATGTTGGAGGATCCTTCTCAAATCTGTTTATTGATGGGTCTTTCTGAAATCTAATTGTTTGTATGGATAAAATCTCTGAGCAAATGGAGCAAAAAAAGAAAAGATAGATCTGCAGACAGTAATAACATTCACTGAGGAACTCTAAAGAAAATTGGAGATGAAACAGCTAAAACATTATGACTTGTAAGTAAATTCACTGGTAAGCTAGAGCAAACTTTTTTTAAGAATATACATATTAGATGGACAAGTGGAAAGGATACTGGGATAAGGCTTCATCTTCTGTAAAAATAAAACAAAAAACAAAAAACAACAAAACCAAGAAAATCTGGTCTGGCCGTTTTTTCTGGATTTGGTAAATGTATTTCCCAAAGCAGTTTATAATGATTTCTTGCAAAAATCTTCTAAGAACTAAGAGACCATTAGATCACAGGGCAGATTTTCATATGGACTAATAGTGGATTATAAATGAGGGTAAAACATCCTTTGTCACAGTAAATGGAATTTGCCAACAAACTCAACTATTCTGTGCTGCAGTATGTTCTTTAGAATATTCCTAAATGATCTGAAGAAAGAATACTGAGGCAACAGTTTGCTGGTGATACCATCTAGTCATGATAAAGAGCTGCAAAGCAATCCACGAATGCTATGATAAAACAGCTGATTAAATTCAATATAGATTAATAGATAATTATGCCCTTGGGAGTGGGGGAGGGAGCACGGCGAGGAAAGAATGGTCCTAATTTGGCGCATTCTTGTATGGGTTGTGAGCTGACTATTACAACTCTAAATCTCATTCTGAGTGGTAATAGATATGCTTATGGAAACAGGAGAGCAGCAGAGTGGCAGTCAAAAATCAGATCGAATATTATGAATTATTGTGAAAGGAACAGAGAACAAATCTGAACCTCATTATGCCACTTTGCAAATTCATCATGTACAATCATTGTGAATATAGTATGGAATGCTAGTTTCTCAAATTAAAAAGAATATTACCAAATGAGGAAAAGCAGTTGAAAAGAAAATAAAAGAAGATGGGGATGATGTAAGAATGAAGTATCTGAGTTTCATTTTTGAACTGAAAATAATATAAAATAAATATGAACTTGTTTGCCTGTGATGTGACTGAAGAGCCATTTTCCTCTTTCTCCTTCCCTTCCCTTCCCTTCCCTTCCCTTCCCTTCCCTTCCCTTCCCTTCCCTTCCCTTCCCTTCCCTTCCCTTCCCTTCCCCTTGCCCTAACCCCTTCCTCTTCCCCCTCCACCTCTACCTCCACCTCCCCCTTGTAAGCAAGAGCTTACAAGACCTCAAACACATGGGAGTATGGTAACAGCACTGCTAGATTAAAATAATTCCAGATAAAGAAAATGGATAATAATATAATAGTAATCTGATATAAAAGGGGTTTTTTTATCTTTTTTTTTTTTAATTTTTCGATGAATTGAACCTTGTCACATAAGCCACAATGAGGCCAAGGACAAGCATTGAAACAGAAGATGGATGTAGCAAAGGAAGATGGATACACTTCAGGGTACAGGCTTCTAAACGCAATATTCTAAGGGAATATGGTAAAAATAATCCTATTTGAAGAAAAGCATATGCATTTGAATATGCAAAAACTGTGTGAAAATATGCAAAGGGATCATCTTGAAAAGATGTTAGTTATAGTAAAATAATGGCAAATCCTTTTCAACAGGAGGGAGTAATAGCTAGAAGAAAAGAACATTTGAAGAAATATTTGAGGAAATATTTCCATCCTGGAAAAAGAAAGGAATTTTAACATGCACAAAAAGTTAAATTCCTTCAATTCTGTCATGATATGTGTCCTGCAGCAGAGTGTGATAACCCTGTTGCTCTGCAGGGTCTAGGGTAAATAATCCATAGTGTGAGTGCAGTTGCTGTTCTCTGTAAGGGTGGAAAAAACCCTCACATGAAAATATGTTTTTTGAATTCATATATCTGTAATAACTGCTAAAGAAAAGAAAATTATTTTTACTACTGCAGTTAGAGTTACCTGGTAGTCAATGCTTGAGCCCAGTTTTTTTGTTGTTGTTTGTGTTTTATTTTGTTTTCTAAATTTTTCTCGATGCAGTGATAGTAGTCTGTTAAGCATCCCGGGAGAAAGAGGTGCTGTACAAACATCTGTGTGTTTTCAGCAATCTGTTTGGAAAACACTGTTTTTTCAGAGTGCTGCATTAGTTATCATTGGTATCCAATACATTTCAGGAGTGAGAAAAAGTTAGTCCTGGAGTGAGTACTAAGGCATGTATACTGCATTTTGATTTAGAACAAAACTTTAGAGAGTTCTTGCTACAGAAAGGAGGCTTTCACAAGAGACAGCACCCTAAGCCAAAGTGAATGAAGGAAACTTACACACTGTCATATCTAACATTGCTTCTTGGAAGGGTCAGTCTTGCTTTAAAAAGCCTTCAGATAAACTGTGCTATTATTATGCTATGCATTAGAACTTGGACCATGAGAATATATGTATAAATAATGCCCGAGAAATGTGGTAACACTGCAGGCAAAAAATAAAGCAGCAAAATACATCTAGGGAGTGCAGGGTAGGGGGTGGGGGAAATCCTATACAGTAAAATGAACAGAGTTTCTAGCTTTGGCTGCCCATCTGTTCTTTCACTCCTCTGAGAAAGCTCTCCCTGAACATGCTGTCACTAAAAAGGTCACCATAAAACCAAATCCAGTTGGACTAGCCCTTGTTTAATTTAATAATAACTCCTACTGGGAGATTAGGCTGTTAATACAGCATAGTGTGCATACAGCTATTGCACCACAGGATTGTGAAGAGAGTAAAGCCCCTCCTAGAGCTGAAGAGGAATGCAGGGTCAGTCAACAGTGTATGTCAGCCAGAGATGGACAAAACAAAGCTTGGTTTGCTATCTGCTACCACTTTTTTGTTTAGCTCAGAAAACTGAAAATATGCATGTCTGCAGACTTAGGTTGTTGTATTTGAACTGCAGGTGTATCTTGGCAGAGCAAAATAAAAACTTCAGCATTTTGGTGTTCAGGAGAGACCCATAACTCATAGAAACAACATTGTGCTATGACGTTACAGAGCTGAATGATTAAGATAGTGTTGGAGAAACAGATATAGTTTTAAACACTGTGTTGGAAAATATATAATTTCTTATATATCATCATGTACTACAGAGAAGTAGATGTTTTCTGCTCTGCATTCAGCAGGTGATGAATTAGTAGTCACTCAACCAGTCATGTTGCTCAAGAAAAATGTTAGAAAATAGATGTGGTGGGTAGAGTGTCTTTGGGGCAGAAGGGGACCTATGGGTTAAAACCAATTCTCTGCAACTATTTTAGGGTGTAATTTTCTGAAATGGAGATGGAGCAGTGACTTTCCACTGTGTGATAGTATCACAGGAAGTCTTAGAGGGTTAGGTAGTGAATTATTTAATATTTTATTTGGGAAAGAAGATAAAAATAAAATTCCTGAAACTGCCTTTGCAAGAGGTTTTTGGAAATGGTTGTTGGCCAGTGTAGAAACTCATGTAAGCTACAGCCAATTGGTTAGATATCATACATTAAATAAAAAGTGTTTTTGCCAGGCTTCTTGGCTCTGAACATTACAAGAAAATACAGAATGCTTTTCTGTCATTGTCTCAATAGATATTTCAGATTAGAATAGTTTAAACAGGAAAAGCAGCAGAACGTGCCATAAGACTTATTAAGGGTTTTGTGTTTCAGGTGTTCTGCAAAGAGCAGTTACTGAGTTCAGATCTCCTCAGGAGGAGAGCAATTAAGTAACTTTGTGCATGCAATGAGTTGGCTGTTTCAAATCCAGGGCTTTTTAGAGAAAAAGAGCCATCTCCCATCTCAGTTTTATGCCTAAACTCTAGCTTTCCAATCCATTGCTTTGACTGCTTTAGCAAGATCTGTGGTAATAATAAAATGTTTCTTGCCAGGGAAAATGAAATATTTTAGTTTGTTTCAAAATGGAAGTAGCTTTGCTTTCCCATATTGTTGAGGACAAAACAAACATGTTCTTACATGCTATTGTCAAGATGAATTTCTTGTTTTGTTTTGTAGGTTTAATAGTCATTCTCCAAGCAGAAATCCATTGTTCTCTCAACCTTGCTCTCTCTCTTAGTGATCATCTGCTCCCCAGTCATTTGCAGAATGAAGAACTGAACTTTACTATGGCCCTACACACCAGAGGGGAAGGGGCTGTGGCAACCTGCATGCTGCTGAACTCAGTACAGTATAAAACAGTGTCCACCTCTATACAGATGCTTTCTTGTAGTGGAGACAGGGTAGAGGGTAAAAGGAATAACATGGTACTTTCATTGCAATGTAATTAAACTATCTAAATTAGAATAAGAAACATATCAGTTGAAATATTTTTATTCATGAGACTTTTAATACTGGTTAATGGCATTAATGCTACATGTTTGTTAAAATTGCATGCTTCTGATTGGAAAAATATCAAGTCTATAAGCATTCTGTCGATGAGTAAAGTGGTAAAACTCACATTAGCAAATTCTGTCTGAGCAATCAAGGAACACAGAATAAATATAGGAAATGTTTTATACTACAATAGATAGCCTATCAGTGTTCAGCTTTTATTGGAGGATATGCCTTTAAATGAGGCTACTGGAACATGGGGATACTGATTACTTGCATATTTTCCCCCAGACTTAACCCATGTCACACAGATGTCCTCATAATGAACTGAAGTTTTGACAAGGATAAACTACATTCTAATTAATTGTGACTGTTTTTACACTTCCACAAAATAAATGATCTTTTCTTAGAAAGGACCATTAGATCATTTAGTTCTACATGGCAAGGTAGCAAATCCCTAGATCATTACATGCATACAGCTTAACAATCTATCCTACTCTTTTAGAAGTGTAGCTAACCTAAATTTCAAACCTTTAAGAGATGATTCAGTTTTCTATCTCATTGTTAAAAAATGATAACTTAATTCTATTGGAATTTATTTAGTGTTAGTGGTCACTTATGGGTTCTGCTTTTACTCTTCTCCACTAAACAGCCTTTTAAACTGCTTATTTCAATGAAAATAGTCATTCAATCAAAATCACAACTTAACCTTCTTTTGATAAACTAGGCCAATGCAGTTCTTGAAATTAATGTGAGGCTTTGTTCAGTCTAAATCACTTCTGCACTTCCTCTGTCCATATATAATTACACAATTTTTCTGAGAGTAGAATTACAGTATCTTCACTGTAGTTCTCATCAAGGGCACAAAGAGGTAAAGTGTATCTTGGTATTCTCACATGCTGGTATTCTGTCTACACACACTCACAGTAGTCTTTTTTGGGTGGCAGAACTGGCCTGAAGTTTTTGTTCTGAAGTTTCATTATTATTTAGGAGTCTTAAGGGATGAAGTCACTATTTTACTGGATAGGGTCCTTGAGTAAAGTTCAAGCACGTATTCCTTGCTTCTGTATCTATTTGACTGTATTTAGGTATGTGCTGTAAGAATGCGCTTAAACTTACTAAATTAATTTCCAGATCCCTCTTTACAGTTGCCCTGACTACCTTACTTAATATTCTGCAGACTTTTGGATTTACAAATCTGATAATGAGTCAGTTTTTACTTAATTCTAGACCATTTACAAAGTATTGAAAGGCATCAAGGTTTACTACACACAAAATCATTACCACTTGATGATAATGACTCTTTACATCACTAAATAATTACTATTTAAGTTCCATAAGTTGTTCACATCTTTATTGAATAATGAGATTTTGCGTGGCAGAACGAAGTGCTAGATTCTTTTGGCCCTTTGAAAAAAGTTTCAGAGACAGCTTTTCCACTGCTGACATCTGTATTATGTGGTCAGTGAAACACATTCTCAAACCAAATGTTTGAAGTTCCTAGCTTTTATTTTTGAGGTACTTATGATACATGATTTGTAGCCCTTTCTGGAATCACACTATCACTGAGTTTGGAAGGGCCTCAGGAGATGGCCTATTCCACCTGACATGCAAAAAGCAGAGGCAGCTAAAGCAAATTTCTCAGGACTGTGCCCAGTTAAGCTTCTCCATAACACCTCTGGGCAGCCTGTTCCAGTGTTTGAATAATTAATTTTTTTGTTTGATGTCAAAATGAAATTTCTTCTGTTACAGTATGTGTCCCTTGCCTCTTGCCATGCCACTGAATATGACTGACTCCATCATCTTTATTTCTACCTTTTTATACACATTGCTAAGATTACTGTGAGCCTACTCTGTCATATACTGAACAGTTCTAGCTTTCTCAAGTTCTTACTTTTTTTTTCATATGCTCCAGTCTTCGTGTCCTTTCATTAGAGTCAATCCAGGGATTCTTGAAGGGAGTCCTATTAATGAAGTTCTAGGTGAAGCACCTTGGCCTTTACCCATGTCCATTATTACTGGGTTCCCTGCCCCATTCACTGTCAGTCCTGCTTTTTCACCTATGATTCCTTCTGCTGTTGGTGGGCCTCTGGAAACCTTTCTTATTGCCTTTCATGTCCCTCACTAGATTTGACTTCAGGTGGGCTATGGCTTTCCTAATTATGTCCTTGGGTGTTCAGTACCTACATAGTTCTCCTGTGTGACCTGAGCCTGCATCCCTCCCTTGCATGGCTCCTTTTCATGTTTAAGTTTAGTCAGGAGCTCCTTGTTTAACTACATGGGTCTCCTGCAATCTTTGCCCAACTTCCTGCAGGTGGAGATGTATCATTCTTGAACCTGGAGGATATGTTCCGTAAAGAACAACCATTCTGAAAGCATTTGTAAATTTGATTGCAAACAACAAAGGACTTGGAACTGCAAATAGTGGAGGAATATAACTGTTTTAATGTTAGGGTTGTAAATTTCTGGGTTAAGTGGTAATACTACAGAATTTTTATTTCCTTTAATGTCTGTCTGAACATGGAAATGCAGGTATGTGGAAAAACATAAATGAAAGAATTTGGAAAAGGAGAAGCAAATTTATCTGTGAAGTTTTGGCTTTGAATGAAGAGCATGAAAGTGTAGGGTAGCTGGAAACCTAAATGGACTGTAGAAAATAATCTTTGATCTTACTGAGTTTCTCTTCATATGATATAATTCCTGAGAGGCCTCCAGGTCAATGAATATGCCTTCAACTCAAGCAAAAGCAGCTTTCTATGATAAAAGATAACTTCCATGTTGTATAGTAACACAGCTGATGTTTCTGATTGCCATTGTCCCCATCAAGAAATCATTTCCTGTTTCGCAGATCTCTATAAGACAGCATGCAAAACCACATTTCATTTTGCATTAATGGGAAAGATAACACATTTTACATGTTGTTGCATTTTCAGAGATAGCAAGGGAAAAATAACCTCTTACATTTTGCCTTCTTATGGTGGTCCTCAGTGCTCAGCTGCTGAAGTTTGGGAAGGGAGATTTACTATAATTTCTGTTTTTTAAAATTAGGCTGCACCATACTTTGACATCGGTTTTGTGGAGACAGATTAGAAGTCACAAATATTCCAGTCCTTCAATATGGCAAGAAAAAAAAAAAGAGTGCTTGTTGGAGGAAAAAAAGTACATTTTTTATGTTAAGATTTCAATTTTAATAAATAAATGAATTCAGTAAAATTGAAAATGTTTATGTAAATATATTATATTTAGATACTGTACATAGCTGAAAAATGTATATAGCTCAGTGCAAACATTAGGAGTTTAGGGAAAATTGCATGAGAAAATTCATTCTGGATGTGCTGTTTTAGCTTGGGTTCCCTCTGATTGAAGGTTTATGTTTGTTCGAGATATTTCCTATTTCTCTTTTCCATCTAATTCCATTCTTGTAAGTGCATTAGCTTTATAATAGAGGTGCCTAGAAGACAGCCAATTCTATCATTATTCAAATATGAAAGTTCCATAAGGAGAGCAGGATATGCCAGTAAGAGGAGGTAATGGTCTGTTTTGTTTTATCTGATTGTTTTAGCACCTTTCAATTTCCTCAGCCATCACACTAGCCAAAAAAAAGTGTGGGTCTGAAAATCAAAAAGATGGGGAGGTAATTTGATGCTGTTGGTCTTAGATATTTTGGCAACAGACTGTGAAAATGTGCAAGAATGTTTGCAAGTGGTTAGAATGGGTATGTGGAAAGATGCGGATCTGAGGTATCTTTTTAAAATAAAATAAAACACCCTTAACATGAAACGAGCTTTCTATTTTTTCCTGGTGTGAAAATTATTAGCAGCTACAGGCAGTCCCCATCTGGGGATTTGGAACCTACTGTCTGGTCTTTCAATCAGATTAGTTGGTGATACTAGAAGGAAGGAACGATACTTGGAAGAACTGTGTGTAGCTTATGACAACAAAAGGCTCAACTGGCAACATGTGGCTAACAGCTCACAGACATCTGGTGTAAGCCATTTTCCTGAGGAACTAATTTGTGTTGAATATATATATCCCAAATCTTTCCTTCTTTGAGGAAAGGCACTTGCTAGAAATTAGATAAGGAAAAAATAATACTGTATCAAACTCTCAGCATTAACTTGACAGGAAAGGAAAAACAGTAGATCTGGCCTTTTAAATTTTTGTTTGTGATGTCTTAAGAAGGACTGATGATCTACTGGTTCTGGGCTATTTGAGAGGGAGGCAGAGATGAGAAGGATTAGATTTTTTTCTATTTTTATACTTAAAAGTAGTAGGTATAATATGGCATGATTAACTGATATCATCCAGTTGATTTGTGTTGCTCCCAAAGAATGAAAAACCTGTAAGCATGGTAAAAAGTAAATAAATAAAAAATCCTGATGGAAAATTTTTTATTGGTAGTGGATTTCTCCAGTGGTTCAGAGCTGACGAAGTATTTACAGTCTTCTTTCCAGCTGGGGTTTGAAATAAAAGAGAATAGACAGAACGTAAGTGCAGGCATTGACTATGACAACTCATGGAGGAGGCTGAAGATTAGCGTGCATTCATTGGTCAGAAAATTTCACTTCTCTTCTTTGTTTTGCTAGCACTTTCCCTAAAAGGATATAGGGAAACTATATGGGAGGCTGGGATTTTTCTATTATGCAACTGAAGGGAAGAGAAAGTATTTTCTTTTGTGTACAAGTAGTAGACTTTTCCTGACTAAGCAGTTATGTTAGATTTGTACTTAGCTCAAAAATTGGTTCTTCAATTTCAGATATAAAAGCGGGTTGTTTGTTTGACAGTTTGTTTGGAATTAAAAATCATCACATGGAGTTGTAAGAAATAATATGATTTCTTACATATTTTACCTATAATATTGTTTATTTAACTCATACATGAATGGGAAATAGGCTTTAGACAGTCTGGATAATCTATTACATTGCCTTATGATGCCTTCACAGCTGCCTTCCTGTCTGTCTCCAGAGTTCAGATCTCTTCCAGACCTTTACCGAAGGTCTCCAAAACAGCGCTTGTTGCTTCTATTTGGCAGCAGGCATTCACCCCTGATGTCAGTGACTTCAAAGGTAGTTGGTATGTCTCAATGTTCAGGAAACTGGATGTCCTCAACAAGGAAAAGGACTTCAGGAAGATTTTCTCAAAAGTCTGAAATGGTGTATTTATTTTTGTTTCAATGGCAATGGAGGAATGAACTAAATAATAATGGAGAAAGTAAGGAATAAAATAAGGCAAGAAAAGACGAATTGAGATGGACAAAGGAGGTAAGTAAAAGATTGAAGGAAATCTAAAAGATAATTCCTAAACTTTATGTCAAAACCCAGTTCTACAGGAGTTCTATTAACAATCAGTAAAATTATTAAATTAAGGAAGATTCACAAATTGCTTAGGAGCCAGAGGATCAAACCTATAATATAAACCTCTGAAAAGCATGTGGTACACCCTGAAAACTGCAGATACACTGCCTTTCTTTTTCAGTGTTATGTTAGTCTTTAGGAGAGTGCCATCCCAAGGAAGCTCATCAGTGGTGTGCAAGACACCAAGCTTTGCACAGCACTTCAGACATCTCTGGTTCCCACAGATGGTCCATTGTGGGGGATGTCGCTGGCTTGAAATCTGTGCTGTTGAAGAGAGGCATCCTTGTTGGTGCCTTCTGCACTTTGTCTCCTGCTCAATTTAGAGAAGGACACCAGTGTTTGCAGGTAGTTACACAAGCAGAGAACACCCACAGCCAGGGGAGTGATCTCTTTCACCAGAGACAGGGACTGGCCATGGCAGAAACTGCCAAGGGCATGGAGGTGACGTACGTACAAGTAGTTTGCTGTAGGTTTAACAGCTCAGGGGACTTGAAGGTGTTTCTGTCGTGATATGCAGAGATTCTTTGAGCTGGTAGGTAATGTTTAAATTGGTAAACAGACTGAAAGCAATATAAAAAGTAAAACCCCAAAATATGTAATTGCCAGGGTCAGGGAACACAAAATCCTCTTGTGCTTCTTCCTGGCTAGTGATACTGTGGAGCTCCAGCTATTGCAGGCACATGTGTGTAGCTGCTTCAGAATGCTACTGGTATTTCATAACCACTTTTATAGAGATTTCGTATTTTTTACTTTGAAGTTGCATTTCTTGATGCTTCTTTGGGAGTTAGCAGCTCCAAGTCAACAGACCATTCCCTTGTTTCTTTACCATGGTGCCTTTCTGGTATCAAAGTTTCAGTGTAGTTCCCTGCAGATGTTATCAAGTCTGCTGTCTCTACCACTCCAAAGACTGCTCTGGGTTTGCCATTTGACGTGATTATTTTTGTTTGTTTGTTTGCTTTTGTTATTTTTGCAATCAATTTTTGTTAGTCAGCTCATCAGAGGGCTGCTTGGCAGCTTAAGAGACTGGGATTTTACACTATGCCAGCAGAGGGATATTCTGTTTTTATGAGGTATTTTGGGGTTTATGAATTAGCAAGAATAACACTGAAGGACCATCTTAGCAGATTGTAATGTGACATGGTTCATAATCATATTGCCTGTATCTCTTATGTGTCTCTGTTTGTCTCTCAAGGGATCAGGTCAGTTTATTTCACGCTGGAATTTAGGAATAAATTATGTTGCATGTGTTGAAGTTGACTACGGGATTAGTTCATTCCAGCAAACCAGGGAGTGAATCAATTTGGCAGACTTAGTTAAGCTTACCTGTGAACTTGTGTCTGATTAAATAACAAGGGCAGCAGTTCCCCTGCTGTCTGTGATGTACATGAAAATAAAGTGAAGAGAAGAAACACTCCCCTATGACAGTCAATTAAGGATGCTGATTAACTCCATCTTGTACAAAAGCTGAGCTCTATAATACAGTGACATGATGATGAGTTATGAAAGTGATAGATTCTCCTGTGTTTATATACAGAAATGTTTCTTGGGCAATATAAACTCCATCACAGGTCCACATTATAATGAATACATTTTATGGATTATAATACATTTTTAGTTTTGTGGAGTTATCTTTAATTACTGTCTACTACAGAAAATAATTACATGGGAGATGTCAAGCAGCATTCTTTCTAAATACTGTAATTTTATGGCAGCCCTTATAAAATGGTCTTGAGAAAAACTGTGACATAATAACTTAATGGGAAAGGTGAATACCTTTAGCAGAGATAAATAACTTCAGCAGTGATGTATAAATGTGCACTTGCAATTAGGCTGATCAATGTCTGTTATTAATGAGCATATAAGAAAGCAAACAACTTCTGTGGCTTTGTTTAATATGGCCATAGAGAGCAAAACTAGCTAAAACTAATTTTACACTTTGTCTGTGTAGAAAGTAATTGGAATGGAATTGCAGTGCTTGTGATAATCCTGCCCCAATGATATTTGTGCTTTTACCTTCATGAATATTGATCTTTTTTTTTCTCACTTGAATAAACAAAGAGAACAAGATGAAAAATGTCACTACCTAACCCATTCAGTTTGTTTATCTACTAACAAGTGCTTTCCACTTTCTTAGAAAAACTTGGTAGGATGGGATAACACAAATCTATGACTCATAATCTTTCCAATGTGTCTTTTTCTGTCTTTATTTTTTTTGTTCCTTGTTTGCTTTGTGTTGTTCTTTTTTTTTTTTTTTAATTTAGTGACCTACTATACTTACAGTCCATGAGCTTTTATGTGCCAAGGTTATGCGTGCATGTATCTGAACAGGGCCTGACACTGTGAGTCAAGTATTTATCACTAAGGCAGTGGACAGTGGCAGCAAAAACAAATACATTTTTTATCCTGAAGGAATGTATGTGGCACTGGTCAACCCATACCTCGAGAACTGCACTCAGTTTTAAGCTGTGCACTGTAAAAAGGACATTAAAAAGGCCAAAGCATGTCCAGATAATGACAACAATGCTCGTGGAGGCTCTAGAAAACAAGCCTTATGAAGAACAGATGAGGGAGCTGGGGTTATTTAGTTCGGAGGAGATGCTCAGGGGGGATTTTACTGCTCTCTACAGCCTCCTGAGAGGCAGGGCTGGTCTCTTCTGCCATGACTGCAGTGAGAGGACAAGAGGAAATGACCTTAAGCAGAGACAGGGGAGATTATCTATTAGAAAAAATAAAATTCACTTTAAGAGTGGTCAGGCATTGGTATAGGTTTTCCAGGGAAGTGGTGGAGTCACTGTCCTTAGATGTGTTTAAGAGGCATCTGGATGTGGTGCTGAGTGATGTGGTTTAGGGGTTACAGTGGTGGTGCTGGGTGACAGTCACATTGGATGATCTTGCAGGTCTCTTCCAGCATTGATGATGCAATGATTCTCTGCCATGAAGTTTGAAATATTTTTTATTATATGATGTGTGTGTACCCAAAAGCTCCTGATCATCAGAGGTGTAACTGCAAGGATGTACACTGTCCAGGGATGATAAGCACGTAGTCACTAATCTCAACCCTGTCTGTTGTGCTATGTGATACACGTGCCTGTCTTACCAACTCTTCTCTTTTTTTGTGTCTGTGATGTGTTATGAGCTATTTCACTGTGAATTTATCTCAGCAAAATAGTACAGGCTCCAAGGGTCACTTACCTTTCCTTCACAATACGCTGAAAGTGATGCAAGCAATTGCTGCATTATTTACTGACAGGCTAGAGTTATTAACAACCAGCCTTAGGATGAAGAAAGTACATATAAACTATAATGTACTTTAAGTGAGATAAAATTTCAGTTACAACTTAATTAAATTCTTACTTTTTGAATAGTTCCTAGCCTGAGAGGATAAGACAACAATTAAGTGCTGGAGTTGCATTGGCCGAAGCATAAGTGACTAACACAACACAAAGCATCACAACAGAACATTAATACAGCCTTGGTACTAACAAGTATAGAATAGAAAGAGCTCATGGTGATACAAATTAAGGTGGAAACAGGCTACAGATCATATATTTACGAAAACAAAAGCTATCAATACAAATGCTTTGTGCACTCACCAAAAGCCCGTGGAAAACCTGGTGCCAATAACTTTAGCTAGGAGAAGTGGGAAGGGTATGTTCAGGAAAGAAAACCTTGATAACTGAATTTATTTGTTTACTGTTATATATTTTGAAAAAAACCACCCCAACATTTGAATGAAAGATTGCCTTCCTGCCTTTCTCTCATTCAGATCCCTAGATAAAATGACGACTCATTCCTTGTATTTTGAGCAGATTTGCACTGGAAATTTTACACCTCTGTGGCAAAAAAAATTAGCCTGCTTCAAAAGTAGAAGAGAATGTCAAGGCTACTCTAAATTTCCAATAAATAATTTAAAAAGTAAAATATTTGGAATCTGCCAAGTACAGTGATTTTGGCCATGGTTCTGTTTTGCACAGTTAATAAAAATACAGAATTCTTTAACTTTTCTATTTCAAAATTTAAACAGTTCATAGGAAAAAAAAATTTTAGTACAATTATTTAAAATTTCAGTGATAAGAAGAAATACTCCTGAAGAAAAATGTCACTATTTAATAATATGTTACATCTGGACTTTAATGAAATATTAATGCTAAGTTATGATAGGAAGAGTACCTCTTTTTCATCTTTCTTTTATCTAAATTGTTTAATATTTAATACTTTATAATAGAGAGATAGAGTAGACCAAAGTAGAGTTTGATGCTGTTTTATTATGTATGATTTTATTACCAGATAAGAGTATTTAAAAATGTTTAGAATCTTATAGGATCAGATACTAAATATCAGAATATTTAAAGCTATGTAATGCATTCCTCTACAGATGCAGAAATCCATGATGCTCCTTGCCAAAGGAGATGGTAGATGTAGACTCAAAATCCATAGAAATATCTACATCTATGGTCCTTATGGGTCCCTTCCAACTTGAAATATTCTTTGATTCTATTTCAGTGTTGCCAAGCAAGATTGGGGCTTTTTTTTTTGACCTTGCTTTTTTTTTTTTTTTTTTTTTTAATAGGAAAAATGTTGCACTGTGTGATGCATTAGACAAAGTGTAGCATAAAGGCTAAATTAAGCCTTATCAAAATGTCTGAAGAATGCTAAAACCTGGTGAAGTGTGTCGCTGGCAGTTGCATAGAGACAGATTTACATATGGAGTGATCTTACTAACCTCATTGTCAAACTGAAAAGAGTAACCAAATGTTGAGACCAAAAGTTTATTTGTATAGCTGGTGCTATATATTTTGATCTAATAGTATATCTTGTTAGACTTTGCTGACTTTCTTCTTCATTGCAAAACAAAGTCAGGTAACTGCTAACCAAGGACAGTACTAAAATGTCACAGGATGCACAGAGGGGTTACCTAGACATCATTTTTCACATCAAATGGAGACATAGATATTTCAAAACATATTGAGAGAAAATGCACCTTGGAAAAGAACTTGAAAATAGGTCTGGTGGCCACAGGCACACATCAGGGAAACAGAAAGGTTCTTCTGAGTCAGATCACTAGTGGGAATTTAGATTTCAAATACTTGGAGTTGCCGTTCCAAAATATTTTAAGTAGTTTGACATAATGTCATGTATTAGTAGTCTGACACAGGATCTTTCCCCCTGCAAATCTGTCAGCTTTTAAGTTCTTGGAATAGGAATCAGAAGTAACCTTACAAAGCCAAATTGTAGTCAAGCAAAACCAAATTTATGACAAACCAATGACTTCACTGTCTCCTTTGAACAGGTGGAGGGTACATAACGTGCTTACAGTTTGAACACTGCAAGTCTTTGATAAAAGTGGGTATTACTTTTACTTGGTTTCCATCTACCTTTCCACATTATTTGTGCTGTTTAACTGATAAATCATACAAACTCATATTTCATTGTCTTTCTGTGTTTCTCTATTTATCTAATCTATCTGTTTTCTGCTGCTGAGTCATAGATTGTATCCCTTTTGGAACAAGGGCCAACCTCTTGTTCTTTAGTCACTGTTTGAAGCACACCAGCAATACATAAGAATTGACAGTGATTTGGGCTTGAAAACCCAGCAATTTCCGCTGTAAATGAATCTGTGGAATTCAGATGTTTGTACTGTCCTTGTAGGGAAGTCACATTTCTAAATAGGGAGTCATTGTGAAAGCCAGAAAGAGAGAAATGTACAATTCATTTAAACACCTTAAAAGTATGATTTTTCTGTTACAAAAACCAAATGTTGCAAATCTGAAACTGAATTGGGAAAAGTATCTTTATATTACTTACATCAATAAAATTACATTATATATCCATTTTTATACATGGATTCCAAGAACTCCATTCACAGATTATTTCAAATTACTGTTTTCCCAAAGGTACCTATTCATTAAGCACATAATGAAGCCTAGATATTACCTGGAGACTTCATTAAAGGACAGATTTAAAACACCGAAACATATTTGGCAGACATATAAGTGCCTAGTGAGATTTTTCTGAGGTGCTAAAAACAGTGTGCTTGAAGCAACTTGAGTCATCTGGATGACCTTACTGTACAACCAGAGGTCAACAAGTAATTGAGAGTAGAGTCAGAGAAACTCAAGACTCTAAGCTTAATAGTATTTGAACAGAAAATTTCACTTATGTAGTCAGAAGGACAGCTAAGAAATCCACCGTCTTGCAGGGATTAGCATTAAATGGTGTGAATGAGCCTGGAATTTCTGTTGTGATCAAAAGAAAATGACAATTTTTTTAGATAAAAGGAGGAAGAAGATTTGAGCTATTTCCTATGTTAATATTTCTGCCCTTATTTCACACATTTGGTCTCAGCAGTCTAAGATCTTGCTCTCTGGGAAGCTTTAAGCTCCCTGAGGAGACAGAAAGTCTAAGTGTGCTCTGAGCATGCCTCATCAGCTCCTGCAACTACCTTGAGTTTAGCAACAAGAGAAAAACCTCACAATGATATGGTGACATTAGATTTTGCTATGCCTGATGGGTAATAAAGAGCCTTTCTCAGAAGAAGAAAGGGTTCTGGGCTGTTCTCAGCATGGGGAAGTTTGAATTCAGAGGTAAGACTTATATTAATTCTAATAGTCAAAAATACCTACATGCATTATAGAATTGCTAATAAAAAATATTTCTGTATGAGTGGTAGGTTTATTTTGGTGCAGGTTGTTTTTGTTGGTGCTTTTTTATTTTCCTTTTTTTTTTTCTCCAGTGTTTCATAGTCAGGCATTACCATTTAAATAGTCTTGACTTAATGTGCCTGCAAAAACAAGATCCAGAAATCCTAAAGAAAAAGCAGCTTGACTCCGATGCTAAAATCTGAGACCTCAGAACTTCAATGTTAAGAATTAGGTGATGGAGGAGAGTAAAACCATTGCTTCCTTGCAGCAGATTGTGTGTTGGGTCACTCAGTAATCAATAATGAAATGGGTAGCACCCTCAATTGCACATATTTCACTCTTAGTGTAAGCTCTGTTGTCCTTCTTGAGGATTAATAGTTTTATGGAGTGGCTCCTTCAGCAGACAAGTGCTTTTTCACATGAACCTTTCCTCTGCTGCCTTCTGGGAGTTTAATGTGCTGGCTGATGTAAGATTTCAGGATCTGGGCACATAAAAAGAATGTTCCACTAAAGACTAAAATCCTTACGTTACTCTTTATTTTTTATACTGCGTTTTCCTGGGGTATACATCCAAGATTAATAACTTTCTGGTGATTTGACCATTTCCAAGACTGTATGGTAGCTCTACTAGAATAAATCCTGCTTGAAACAGAATAAAACAGAATGTAAAATTATGAAAGATTAAATATTTATCTTTTCGTGGAAATGAAGATATGCATGTAAAACATTGAAAGGCTGTGACTGAAAGAAAGACTAGCACTCTGTACTGTGTACCCTTTCACCTCCTTGGTTCTGGACCCCAATTAATTCTGGGCTGGAATACTGAAAAAGGAATGCAATATTTTTGACACTCATATAATAGGTGACATAATTTCTGGCTATAAACTGTGTCATACTGGAACATTAACAGCATTTTTGCAGCATTATTTTCAACTACTGAGTTCAGTACTGTGCTGACAAAATGGCAAATGTGATCCTTAGGCATGAGCACAGGAGATCAATAAGTAGGTGATTTTTACCTCTTTAAACCAAGTCAGTGAGACAGATATTGAGAAGCTAAATATGATTCTGTTCCCCACAGTCTGGCTGTGAACATATTTTAAATGTGAGGCCAGTGCATAAATGAGCTGCAAAGATGATGTAAAGGCTTTTGAAAGGCAGACTTAGAAACCTCCAGCTGTTAGGCTGAGAGAAGGAAAAACAGAAGGTTGCAGTAACTTGATTGCTGCATGTAAGTATTTCTGAGGTGAAAAAAATTGCTGGCTGTTGAAAAGCTCTGCATTCTGGCTGGAAGGCACAATGGGTGAGGCTCTCTGGGAGCTGCTACCACACAGTGAGAAGGGGCAAGTACTATGGGTTGGACAGGGGCTTCTTCCTCTCACACATCTTGGCAAGTCCTAGGGCAAAAATCTCTGCAATTGTTGGGCAAACAATTCTTTAGCCATGATAAAGTTTTCCAGTCTAGCATGGGATAGCTGAAAGATACATAATGAATGTTAAAATAAGTCAGGCTGACTGGTGAAGGGCTTAAATCCTGATTATTTCTTTAAGGACATTTAAATTTTAAGGGCATTTACATTTCAACCTGGGCTTTTTAAAAGTAAGTCGCAGATCCTTGTTCTATTTTTATCTTTATCAGAAGTTAAAACATGGAGACTATTTCCTTTAGATCCAGGATACCATATTTCTGTATTTTTTTTGTAGGGATGTTTTCCTAAAATACCCCTTGAGATCAGTGGTCCTCTCCTTTGCTCATTGGACTGTGAAGCATTGAAAGGAAGGTCATGTAATTTGGAAGCTTTCTTTATATTACTGTTTACTGCTTTTACAACACAGAATCTTTTTGAAAGATAAGGACAGGCAATTGTTTAGTAGACTTCCAAAACATCTCTCTTCTTGAAATAATCCCAAATATACTGTTCTTTTTCTTCTTAATTTTGTGAAAAAATGAAATTAAAAAACCTGGAATGTGGTTTTTTTTTACTGGTTAGACTGTCATATCTTATGATTAAGAGCTTTAGAATAATGGAAAGCAATTTTCTTATAAATTGGAAAACTGTTGCTGAGATTCTAGAATGGATAGTTGGGAGTGAAAGAGAAGCCCTGGTCAGAGAGAGAGAGGCTTATTTTGTAAAGCTTGTGGGATTTAAGGAAGTCTTAACATAATGATGGGTTTTTACAAAGAACATCCCTGCAGAGAAAAATCTCCAGACCAATGCTATCAGGAACATCAGACAGTGGTAAGACCATTTTCTTTCACATGACTTCCTTGAACCCTCTGGAGGAATAACAAATCTTATCTGTATAGGGCAAAATGACTGAACCTGGAACCTAAAATTATGAGCCTCTCACTGAGGGGTCACCTCTAAAAGCTGAGCAGATGCTGTGCACTACAGACATGGCAGAAATCATCAATGTCTCTCATGGACTTTCAGCGGAAGCTATTGCATCTCCCCAGCTGTGAAGACCAAAAGGAAAATGTGAAATAAATGGATAATTGTCATGTATTACTAAACAATATTGTCTGTCAATCACTGCTGCCAGTAGATGACAGTGATACAGTCTTTTACCTATCAGCATGCCTCCTGTCCCCTTACAGTTGACTTTCTCCAATCCCTGACTCCTGACCCTTCACCTCAGTCCATAGTTAGTGCAGATGATGGATGAGCCTTGTTATGCTCATAAGATGTGCTGGTGCAAAGGAAAAATGCCAGCAGGCATGTTGTGCTCATGTTAGATTTTCATAAGAATAACTTGTCTCCAAAACAGACAAATAGCTGCACAGGCTGAGCAAGATAAATTTGTCATGAATGTTTTGGTTGTTGCCATTCAGTACTGATGTTATGGCAGCAGATAGGGAAAAGTGAGCCAGGCAGGAGACTCTAAAGGAGGGAAGTATTGGATGATTTGGAACAGGCACTCAGTTTTACTAACATTATCCCAGCCAAAACCAGAACATTCAGGAAGAGAGTAAAGATGTAGTCTCCCGTGAAATATTCTGTATAGCTGCCCATGTTGTAAGTCACACACTTGAAATGGAAAAATAAAGCATTAAATTATGAAATCGGTGGAGTGTGGTTTTCTTCCCCCAAGAATTTTGAACATAAATGTAATTTTAAATTGTTTCTAGTAAGATAAGTAATATGAACTTGTCATATAAAAACCTTGAACTGCACCTAGACAACTGAGCTTTTTCTAACCTCTTTAAGAATGATTAGGTTTTTTTTAAACTTATTTGGTTTTTGTTCAGAGAGAATTATCTTAATTTTTGCAGGAAAGTGGAAGGAAGGAAAGCATTCACTTTAATCATTAGATCTCAGAATAAGAAAGAAATTTCCAAGGAAATTAATAGGAAGGTCAATTTCTTGCTAAAATAGTAGATAGGATTTTGTTTATGTCTAAGAAGTATGATTCCATGGAATGTTTTTTGAGGTCTAGATGTTTTCATAAAAATGAAAGATAAGTATAAAGAACCCAGTGTTAGGGCTCTTGGTGGATTTTTTCCAAGACTCCATAGGCTTAAACTGTGGACTTGAATTCAGAAGTCCAGGTAGTAAATATCCTGTACAATATCCAAATAAAAAAAATTGTATGTTTGGGAGGCCTGATAAACAAGAACAAACCAATGTATATTGGAAAAAGTATTTTCAGCAAGATTTGTTATTTCCTGCTTGTATCATTTATCACATGTAGGTGTTTATTCAAAAGTCTTGCTCTCTTGATCCAGTGGTTTGTATTTCTCCTGTCCATAGTGCATTTAGCACTATCACTCTTTTTTCTAAAGATTCTAGGGACTATCAGAGCATTTATGTTGCTGAAGGATGGCTGACTTAATAGCCCTTGCTTCAACATGATTTTACTTGGCTTTTAAAGATTAAAACAAACAGGGAAGACCCAGATTCTGCTTCTGAAATATTGTTTACTACTGAACTGCTTTTTCATGAAGAGATCATAGAAAGGCAGTTTCTGTTCTGTGGTTCTGTGCCAAGCAAACAAAATTAGCTGTAAGCCTTCTCAAATACTGGCATTTTAATCAGACCGTGTTTCAAATTGTCTGCTGTGTCCCCATCATGAAAGGGTTCTAATTCAGTGGTGGGACTGGTATTCCTTCACTGAGAAGGATTCACAGCACGGGCAGCTGCTTCACTGTGGTGAAAGCTATGAGAACTTTGGCTATGATGCACTCCACTTTTCTTTAGTAATTGGAAGTGTCCCATGAGAAGGGAACCTCAGGGACAAGTGTTCTGCTGGTGTGGCTCATGGCATGCATGGGTTTTAAACTTGGCAAGTTTGTAGAGGGGAACTACTGTCAGAAAAAGAGTTTAATTACAGCCCCTATTTTAATAGATTTTCTGACTATTCAGAGATGCAGTATCAAATAATTGGGTATAAAATTATACATATTTCTCTGCATTGCATTTCTTTTTCTTGAATAACCCTTTCAGAGACTGAAAAGATGAAAAGGAAACAAAAATCCTGTTGCAGAAAAGAATGTACATATAAAATTCAGGAGATTGAAAGTTCATAATTCTTTTAGAATGCTGGCGGCTGGTGAAGTGTAGGTGTTAAATCAAGGTTGTTGCATACCTTTCCAGCAATGTCTAGAACTGATCTGCTACTTCTACTATAGTTTTTTTTTTTCCTAAACAAGACTTTTCTGACCATCCTGCAAAGATGAAACACAGTTTATTTTCTTATTTTTTGGCACTGCTTCTCATTCAATGGAAATAAAGGCATGGTAATAAAAACAAGACCAAGCAAATGAAAACAGCATGCCCAATTTAAAGAATATAAACATTTGCTAAAGCATAATGTTTTTACAGTGTCCTGATTTGTGGTTCAGTATTAGTTTGTACCTGGCACACATTCCATGGCATGTAGCTGTGGGTATGCCTGGTGCCCTACTGGCAGTAGCATTAAAGGTGCTGAAGTCCTGTGAACTGGAGAAATGGCATCAGTTTATCTCCAGATGCTCACAGGTACAACCCACATCCATGCAACCCACAACCCCTTGCAGCTCCAGAATTGAGATGCTCACAGGTACAACCCACATCCATGCAACCCACAACCACTTGCAGCTCCAGAATTGCAAAGGGTTAAAAGTACTGATAAAAGGAGCCACAAAAATAGCTCTTGTGCTGAGAAATACAAATTATAATGAGAGTTTTAAGGAATTCAGTCTCTCCTTTTTTAGAAAAAGAATATTTAAAAGTGTTGTGATTATAATGCCCAAATACCTTTATGGTGAGAAAATCTTGCCTCTCTACTTTAAGAGAGAAAAGAATATTGGCGGGAAGTTAAAGGCATCCAAATTTGAATAAGAAATTAGTAGTGATTTGTAACAGCGAAGGCATGGAAGTACTAGCATAGTTTAGCAGTGGATGTGATGATTTCTACATCTTATAAAGTCTTCAAATCAATGTTAAATGTCTTTTTAAAAATAACTGATTTTTCCAAACAGGCTTTGGGAATACAAATAAGGGAAATTGCATTTAAGGACTTCTGTTCCACACAATTTTGAAGTAAGAGTCCTTCTGACCTTATTGTCTCTGAATTTATTAAAGATAAGTGTTAGATAGCAGATGAATCACTGTTCTGAACTGCTAGTTATTCCTATTCTTACACTCAGCATTTCATGTAACTACTACCTGCTTATGATCCTCACTTAGAGAATCAAAGTGTATGATTTTGTCTATTATACTTATTTTAATAGGTTATATAATTTTAATATTTCATTTCATTAGCAGAATAGAACTTAAATGTCTTCTCTCTCCAATATAGTCTTGTCTGCTTGACCTCCCCTGACCAATCCCCTATTTTCCAGGAGCATAACATGGCCATTTCAGAAAGCAAGCTCTTCTAAGTCACTGAAGAGAAGCAAGATAATTTGCTATCACCTGGGGAGGTGGTGACCACTGAGTCACCTCCCCTAGGTGAGGAATGAAGCATCTTTTGTTCACTGGGCCAGAGGCACTTTCCTTTTGCAGTGGACTCCCTTTATGCCTGACTCTACTTAGATGTCTTAATGTGAAATCAGTGTGGGGCAAACAGTAGCTTCTAAATACAGATCATATAAATATTTACTTTAAATTTTCTGAGTATGATAAAATACATTCTTCTTCCTGATAAACATCGCTATGCACACATTCTAGCATTTGTAGGTAGTGTGGATGTTTTTCTCTTAATATTAGTTTGCTTGATTCTGTGGGTTTTGACATCTCTATTCTTTTATCTGACAAATCTGTGCACTGACTTGTAAAAAAAAATCAATATTGTTTTCCCTGGCACTTTCTCTGCAGTTGAGTTGATTTATTATCACAGTTCCCTTTCCCCTCTTTTATCAGTGTATTTCTATTGCTTTAGGGTCGAGTACCTGATAACATCACAGGGTAGAAGACACACAGAGAGTTTCCGTGACCTTATCCCCTGTGTGATCTTGTCCAGTGTGACGGTGAGCCATGGCTATAAAGTGAACAGTGATATTATCCAAGCTGTGTGATCAGATTTATGTTCGATTACACTAGAAATAGAGATGAGCTAGAACCAATGAACAAAATTTAAATTTATATTTAAACCGTTCTTGTCCAGTACCTCAGTGGCTAAAGGGAGAGTAGACATCCAGTGTGCAAAACTTAATTTGTCTGCAAAATGGTTATGTGCTGGAAGAGTCATATAGCCCATACTTCTTGTAGGATTTAAACCAACCATAGTGGTGAGATGGCTCCCTAAATATGTAGTCTTATTGCTGCTGTTTCTCTTAGCCACTTATATCAAGGTAGCATGTAAGAACCACATTAAAAGTTCAGAGTTACCTTACTCTAGATACTGCATGGGCATGTAAGAAAAGCCAAAATTCACTGTCAAAATTTCAGACCAGATGCAGCTGAAGGCTGCAACAGATAAGATGTTGTGAGTATATTGGCAAGTGCAAGTGTAGTAATGCAAACAGGGGCCCTGTTCACACAGGGTGCTTGGGGAAAATGAGTTAATGACGTTTGTTAAACCTGTGCCTAATGTGGCTACAGTGTATTAGTGACACTTTTTTTATTTTCTTGGAAGAGAGTATTCTCAAGCAATGTCTTCTGCCTGTTTGTTTATTTCATTCTCCCTTAGCCATCCCAGAAACTGAGACCACTCCTGTCCTTGCCACTAGAGACTGCCATTATCTGTAGGCATTGTGAGAGAAGTGGTCTTGAAGGTTGGCAGCAAAGCAGGATTTTCGAAGGTGTTTTTCTTATTGCATGGACCAGCAATGCAGTTTGACAGAGAAAAAGGGTGTGTGTATGTGTGTGTGGGTGTGTGGGTATTTTTCCCCATTTGGGGGTAAAGAGATTGGGAGACTGAAGGGGAAACTTGACAGAGGAGTGAATTCATCCATCTGGTAGCTAGAGCAGAGCAATGAAGTGAAGTCTAGTAAAAATGGCACAGTAATGTGTTAGCTCAGTCAGCAGAAGTGTGTAAAGTGTGATGATACAGTTGGGGAAATGATGGAGGAGGGAAGTTCTAGCAGTTACTAGACAATGTAATTTGGATGTCAGCCATCCATCAGAGAAAAGGACGCAAGTAAAAAGTTTGAGAAAAGTTTGGAAACCATGCCCTTGCATTATTGCTCCTTCTTTTAGCTTTCCTTTTTTCCTGCAGGGACTTAGGAAGATTTAAGAGCAGGATAGGGTAGTTGGCAGTAGAAGGAGCAAGAATACAGGGTGGAGCAGAAGTACTAGCATCTACAGAGCTCCTGTTCTAGTGCAGTATGTCTCTTAATGATGTCAGAAGCCTAAGCTTCCTTCACTTTTGGCTGAAAAAAATAAGTTCTGATTGGCCTTTTCTTCCTTTAGTATGCTTTCATGGAGAAGTAAGATTTTAAATTACAGAATCAGAGAATGAACTTGTTTTGAAAAGAACTTTGAGATCCTCAAGTCCAAGCTGTGACCTAACACCTCCTCATCAGCTAAACCATGGCCACATTCAGTCTTAAACTGAGTCCCACGTTCAGTCTTTTTTAAAACATTTCCAGGGATAGTGACTCCACCACCTCCACAATTTCTGTGGCCAGTCACTCTTTCAGTGAAGAAATATTTTTCTTAGCCCTGATATAATGATAGATTGAGTGATTTTTCTTACTTTCCCTTATCAATTTTCTACAATTCCTACACTCTGATTTATATTTATCATTGGCTTCTTGCTTCTTTAATCAACAAGCAATGCTTTCATAGCCGCTCTCTTACCTGTTAGGGTAGTTTTATTGGTGAAGGCATTTTTCTTAATTGCTTCAGGCAGAAGAGTTTCAGACTTGTACTGAAATGCTTTTACACAATTTTCAGATATCATTCAATTTTTCTGCCTAAATTATTTTCCCAGTGGATTTGGTCATGTACTAATAAAATTCTGAGCTGTTTTGGTGATGCAAGAGTTTGAGGCACAATAATATTAGCAGCTAGACAATGGTGGATCTATTTATTTTATGAATTTTTGTTCTCCAACTTCATTGCTAGCTCCCTGGCTACCCATATACATTCAAAGTTCTTAAAATTATGAATTTCAAAAGTGAATAATGTTTATATCTGGCATAGAGGAATGAAGTGATATGTCATGTGTTTTGTTTAACACAACTGTGCAACATTGATTTTCTTTAAACAAAAAGACCAAATTTTAAAGTAACATTCAGTAGCGTCCCTGAATTTTCTGTTGTTCAGGAAGCCATCTGAATTTCCAGCCAGCATAAGGTTAAGGCAACATAGTTTTCCTCTCAGTGGAGGATTCAAATTCAAGGAATTTTTTTTTCTGGTTGTTTTTAAATTTTGTTTGGTTTGTGTTGTTTTCATCCTGTTTAGAACAGACCAGTTCCAAGGTATGAACAGGTACCTTATTTTTTTTAAGCACCCCTCATTATGGTTGAGCTCCTCTCTATCAAGCAGTGGCAGGACAGACTCTGTTGCTGTCATTGAATCATGCTTCCATTTAGTACATGAAAAACCCTTACTGATGAGAATTATCTATATTGCTACAGTTACTTGAAAAAATAAATTGGTTGAGTCATTTGGAAAGATGCTACTCTGTCTGATTCTGCATGTCCATGTGTATGAGTTAACATTAATATGATCATATTAATGATATTAATAAGATCCTATTAATTAATCATGTACTCTGTGTTTGCAGTCTTGAATACCATCTTTTAGTTTTTTTTCACAAGTAGATGTAATATTTTTAGTTTAATTTGATACTAAAATAATAAATCTAAACACAGGGCTGAATTAGTGAATATAAATGGCAGCTACAAAACTGTAAAAATGTGTGACAATTTTCATGTTTTTTCTGAAAACAAACCCAGGTTTTTACTTTGCAGGTGAAATCTGTGGGTGTCATTTACCTTTTGTTGTCATAATCTTTCCATCCTACAGGAATGAAAATAAATATCTTCCTCTTTTATAGCTTACAAAAGATAAATTCTTGTCTGCTCTTGCTGGTGACATAATTTTTCAAATAGCCATAGTGATTGAAGTCTTGAGTGTTTGAATAGAAAATTGAAATAATTTAGTTTAAAGAGAGTCTTATGAAATTTGCAAGTATGCAGTAAGGGAGGAATATGGAGATAAAAACAAGATCACTTTTGGATGTAATACATGCTAAAATTAATAATGAGAAAAAAAAACCAAAACAAACTGTACCAAACCTTCAAGGCTTTCACAAGTAGACTCTTCTGAATTTTGAAAGTATAATAGTTTTATAACACTTCTGGTGTTTTTTTCAAAAAATCAGCTCTGACTACTGACCTATAATAAATCTGCCAGATTGCTTCTGTAACATTTGAAACTTATACTACACAATTGTTTACAAGATCACTTTGTTCCTAGTGGTTTTTTTCCTATCTGCACAAATACAATAATTTCAAATAAAAAGACAAAGATTTTAATTAGTGTTGTCAGTCTGAGGGTGAAGAACTCTTTATTTTTCTTTGTAAATTGGACTCAATGATCTTAGAGGTTTTATTCCAAATGAAATGATCCTGTGTTTCTGTGAAATACTTCCAGTGTCTTCTAGATAGTGATTTGCTGTCCCATTGGGAAGATAAGGTCATCTTTATGGCTTTACATTTAGTTTGGCTTTATATGCATTTTGTTGCAATGGATTCTCAATTTTTTAAGTATATCTGGAAGCTGAGGTAATTTACCATTTAGTGACAGAGTGGTGTTATGCAAAAGGTTCATGTTTTAGATTAGTTTTATCTGAGTTCAGCTTTTTCAAAATTAAAACAGCAGTTTATTTGTTGCAAAAGTGATTTTAATTAAGTACTTATGTCCTGAGCTCCTCCCCAGAACCATACCTTTCAAGTGCTGTTGTAGAGAAGCTGTAAAATGGGTAGAACTGTAGCGTTAGGATCCATGGGTGCATGTTGGGGTGTGTCCCTTCTCTCTCAAATAGCGTTTGTGTCTACACTGAGTGTGCCTGATGTCTTAAAAATGCTGGGTGAATAAAGCAGGACCCAGGAGCTGCCTTTGAGCTTTCAATCTTTGCCTGATCTGAGTTAGCTATGTAGCTTGTACTGAGTCCTGATTGTTCATTGGTTGATAATACCGTGAGAATATTATTTAGTGCCAGTTTAGCAATAAATTTATTTCAATCCTTAATTGCCAGAAATGAGTGATTATTTTATCATCTTAGTGTTCATTCAGAAATTTGAAAATGTTTTCAGTGTTCCTAGTGCTGTGCAGAAGTTGAGAAGAGTCCTAGTGCACCAAACCAAAAAGTCAAATTAAAAATATTTTCTGATTTTCTCTGTCCTTATGGTTCTTGGTCTGGAGATTTTTGTGTGTGTGTGACTTTTTTGTTTTATTTTGTTTTGTTTTTTTGTTTGTTTGTTTCTTTGGTTGTGTTTTTTAACATTATGATGATGGTTTTGGGGTCCCAGGAATGATTTCTTTTTTAGTGTTTGTCACAATAACACTCAGACATTCAGCAAATGTTTAGCTGCTATGAGTACTAAGCACAACTCCAGTATATCACCCCCACCCTCCCAAATGAATTGAAATGTAACATCTAACAACTGCTTTTTTGCTAATTACTCATCTGTGTTCTTAACATAAAATTTCAAATTAAATGCTTATTAATGTTTTTGTAAAACACCTGTGTTTTACAAAAATGTTGATAAGCTGTAATGATGTGATGTAATGATGTAATGTTGATAAGCTGAATTCATATGCAGTGGCAGAAGTGAAAGGGAGGATGATTTAGGTTAGATGTTTGAATGTCCCTGAAGTGTGAACACAAGCTTAGGCGTGATTACACGTCTCTTGTGGTGTCAGTGTTTTCTTTTGCTATTGGTGTCATGAGCTCCTTTGCAAGAGGAGTCCACCCAGACAGTAACAGAGATGATAGCTGAAGTAAAGGACAGTGGTGATGTAGGAAAAATTGATTTTAAACCTTCTGAGACATCCTGCAAGACCAAAGGACAAAGCTTGTCTTAATAAAAATTAGCTTAACTGCTCTGTAGTGTAATATCAAGAAGTTTGAATGCTGTGCCTATATGGGCTTTACCATCTATGCTTTGGTCAGTGGGAGAGATCCCTTTAAAACTTAGTGTGGCAAAGAGGAGGCCTGACCTGCTGAAAGGGTACATTTTGCCTGTTAATCAAGCCAAGAGAAAAGTCTATCTGAAACATCTTTTAAGGATGGAAAAACTGCATTGTCAGGATAAAAAAGCTGTGGTTTTTTTTTCTTTTTTTTTTTTTTTGCAAGCCTCGAGAGTAAATCTCTCTGTTCATTGCTAATTACCATCTTACACATAAGTAGTCTGAATCCTGTTCAGATCAGCCAGGATTGAAAGTGGACTCATCTAATGAAGGCTTAGTAGCTACACCTTTAAATGAATTTGGTGAGTCTCTGTTCTCACCCCTGTGACATTGATTATGATGTATCTCTCCATAGGGCTGTTTACAATGCCCAGCACACAGGACTATGCCTTTTCTGGATCCTCTGCCAGGGACTCTTATGTTGATTGCAGGCAAGTTTCTAAAAGCTGGCAGAACTCCGTATCACTCGGATGTTGAAGCAAAGCAATTATTAGAAAGTCTGATTATAGTGAATAATTAAGACTGAATGTTCACATTAAAAAATATATATTTCTCATAATCTCATGACTTTTGGCTTTTGAACTTTTTCTTCTGGAAATACCACAAAGATACTTCATTTAACATAGTTCTGCATATACTTTGTATTCCACAGTTTTTTGTATCTTTCTTGTTTCAAAAGCAGCGGTGAGGGAAATGAAAAATGTTGCCTGTTTATTTATGTCATGTATTGAACCATGATGGTTTGTGTCATTCCTGAAATTCCATGATGCAACTGTGATAGAAGTACAATATGAAGTGGCTGTGACATGAAACAGGGCATCCATTCTGTTAATTAAATTTGCATTAGTAAATATGCTAATACAGGCTTAGATAATTTTTGAGAAAAGATCACAAATACTGTATGATTCATTTTCCATTTCTTTTGTGATTCATAGAGGCAATCTGAAAGTGGGCTGTTGAGACCATCCATGCTATCTCTGGAATGAAGCACTTCTAGCCAGAGTGGGATATTCTATACGCAAATGAATTTAGAAACAATAATGCATCTTATATTCAACAGAAGTAAGGGTTCTTGAATGAGTGGGGTAGGTAGAAAAAACAGAGATGTAATCAACTGTCTTTATGGACTCGTAAGTAAATGAAAAATAAACCCCCCCATGATTCATAAAAAACCAACATAAAGGTTGCTGGATGATTTAAGGCGAGATTAACAAATCACTACAATGCAATTTATGGCTTTAGATAATGGGAGGTCAAACATGTATTGCCAGCTGACTTAAATTTGATTTGACTGAAAGATAAAACTCTGCTACATGAACTGTATTAACTGAAAGCCTCTGCTTTACATTTCTCACTGATGGCACCCTGGGGAGGCAACTTTCTTGGCATTTCACATCCAATTTAAGCACATCATTGATGAAAAGATGGCTAAATTGGTGCGTCATTTTGTAATAAAATATCTCACAAATTGTTTATCTGATCAATGGAGAATGCAGTCTCAAGCTGTTCGGGGCTAATGTGCTCATTGCACTAAAATAGTAAGTTATTGACTGTCAGAGGGACATGGGAATTTCTCAACTCAGTTCAGATTTCCTGAATGTGAACAACATATTGTATCAGAATAGTAGGTTGTAAGAGATTAACTCTGCAAGCTGAATTCTCACTGAAACCAAATAGATGTGAGCAGAGGGCATTAAGAACTTAGTGGGAAATGTTCAGCTTCTCATATGATCAGGCTGCAGAAGGCAGAAAGGGGTCTCTACCATACTTATGCATATTTTACATCACTGCAATTCCATTGACTTTATTTGACAGTCCTGCAGCATAAGAGGGAAAGTTATGCCATATGTATGTTATATATGAAATGCTATTTTCAGAGCTGTAGTGGAATATTTTGGTGTCTAGGGTAGGATGGGGTCACTCCTTTCAGATAGGAACATCTGGGGCCTCCTCAGGGCCAGAGTCACATGGAGAGTCCCAGGAAAAATGCCTTCTCTTCAGACATGGGCTGAATGATCCCTGAGGGCATCTGGGTGGATGTGGTATAGAGGGAACAGGTAACCATCCTGGGAAGGAACAAGGTAGGGAGATAGGGAAGATACTCCTTTTCCTCTTTTTAGTTTGGCAGCTATTTTTGCTGGAGCTGATGCCCACTCCCTAAGCATAGGGAGCCAGTACCCTGACTGTCCCCACATTCAGCTGGACTCAGTCCTGGTCTCGCAGGACAGAGTTTAGCATATTATTTATGCACTCGTCTCCCTAGCTTTCCATTTGTCATGCCTTGCTGTTTCTTTTTCCACTGCTATTTTCCCACAAAAGGAAGAGGATAGGAATGATTAAGAATAGTTTTGTCAAGAACCAAAACCCCAGGAACTCTGTTTAGTGAGCAAGGCTCCTGTCTTTCCAAGACTGTCCTCAGCCACTGTAGATATGGAAGAGAGTGAAATGTGTGATATAAGTTAATTATCTATGTATTTTCCTAGAAATGTTCAGTCCATCATAGAAATGACTCACAGACAGAAAGAAATGCAAAACACAAAACAGATTGGTTGGTGGATATTTTTAGTGGAAGGAAAGTGCTCTTATCCCAAGGCTGAGGGAGGAAAAAGCTTCTTTCATTGCAGCCCATGGACTTACGACCTTGTGAAATTTGGCACACATATTTCTTCCTTATAGGAATTGGTAAAAGAGTGGGAAATAGGTGTGAAGTGCTTGTAATAGTACCACTGAGTTTGGAAGGGCCTCAGGAGATGACCTATTCCACCTGACATGCACAAAGCAGAGGCAGCTAAAGCAAGTTGTTCAGGACTGTGCCCAGTTAAGTTTCTCTGGGCAGCCTGTTCCAGTGTTTGAATAATGATTTTTTTTGTCTGATGTTAAAGTGAAATTTCTTCTATTACAGTTTGAGCCCCTTGCCTCTTGCCATGCCACTGAGTATGACTGACTCCATCATCTTTATTTCTACCTTTTTATACACATTGCTAAGATTACTGTGAGCCTACTCTGTCATATACTGAACAGTTCTAGCTTTTCACTTTTGGGATGTAGGATATTCCAAGGTGAGTGCTCCCTGGTCCCTTGTTGAAGCTGATCTGCTGTGCACAACAGATTTCAGCATTGTTATGCCTACAGGTGAGTGCAGCAATGCAGGCTGCTGACTTGTGTGTTTATCTGAGAGAGCAAAACAATAGGTCTCATGCCCTTCCCCTCCATTAGCTACTTAACATTAAGTTATAAACATTATTTGATTACTTTATTCAGCCAAAAAGACTAGATTCTGTTCCATGTTGTAGTTTAACTTTGACTGAAACTGGTCGTTTTGTTAAGGGAACACAAATCATGCTTACATGAAGAGGGATGGTGATCTTCTGCATAAAACAGTGACATAGAAAACTCATTTTGGTCCCCACCAGTGATCTGCAGTGTTACAGAGGCCAGATGGCCCAACTGAAGTCCTTTTTTACTTTTCTGACTTTTGGAAGTTACATAGTCCTAGGTCTGCTCAGTCCTTGAATACGAGCTCCAGGAAATCACAGAAAGCAGAAGAAAAAACTAGAATATTGCTTTATCACTTACATCAAAGAGACTGAATAAGTAGATAGATATAATTTTGACATTCTGTTATGGCTTGTGGAAAGCTGGTGAGGACAGAGTTGTTGCCTAAGAATTGTCT
The DNA here is from genome assembly GCA_003676055.1 of Chloebia gouldiae. Taxonomy (NCBI): domain Eukaryota; kingdom Metazoa; phylum Chordata; class Aves; order Passeriformes; family Passeridae; genus Chloebia; species Chloebia gouldiae. The sequence goes on from QUSF01000001.1 coordinate 7,160,898, forward strand.
CTAATTCCGAGTGTGTTTCCCAAATAGTTTTTTAAAAAGGTGGGAGTTGGAGTAGTGGTTGCTGCTGCCTATAATCTGTCCCCCACACGCCTCTCCTGTGGAAAAGCAAGTTGAGTTAACCTTCAGGCAACGCAGTCTGACCCTCACTCAACACTCACCACAGCAGGCTCAGCAATAGAGGCAAGAAAGGCTCTTTTTTCAGGGTTTTATTCCAGTGAAGGATATCACATGTGGCTGAAGGGAACCCAATGAGGTAAAAGAGAAGCAACAACGTAGAGAAGGCAGCTTAAGAAGGGGAAGAGGTAGGGGGCAGAGCTAAGGGCTGGGCAGAGGGGTTTTGTCTCCAGGGGAAAGGGGGTGGTCACCAGAGATACTAATCCAGTGAGGGGACAGGGAAAGGAGAAACCAGGGGAAGCTACACAGGGCAAGATGGCAGAGAAGTTCATTTGGGAGTCTCTTTTCCCCTCAGGAGGACTGACTCCATGTTAAGTAGTTACTGCTGTTGCCAGGGCTGAGGACTTGGGGATTTACTGAGGTGAAAGAGTTCATGGGATGCTACAGATTTTTGTAAGGAGAATTTGTCTAGTCTTCTCTGCCCTAGCCCTCCCTCACACTCCACAAAGGTGTTTGTCTTCAAGAAAACATGGTTTTTCAGAACTCCTAAGGGCTTATGACTGTGCCCAAACACTGACGGTTTCTTTGAGATCACAGTTCTCAAGGCTAGTATACAAACAAGAAATGTTAGAAAATGTTTTTGAGGAACTTGCTATATAGAAATACCTGAGTTTAAAAATATGTGTTAAATGAATGCTTTTTCTCAAAACAAGAAACGATAGTAGTTTGGATGTATCTCTTTCTTGATCTCAAAGATTGTTAGTATGATGACTCTATTGGCATTTACTATCAGCAGAGAAATGATATGGATGAAAAAAACACAATGGGCAAAATAGAACAAGGACAATGAAGGAAAATACTCTTGATGAGCAAGTGCTTTGCTAGTTCTGCAGTGTTTTCATCATCCTTAAAGTAATAATCCCCTTTGTTTCAGGAAATGTATAGACTTATAGGTAATGGCAAAAGCAGAAACATGAGTTTACCAGTTTTTAGTTAAAACTACTTTCTTTGTGTGTTGGTGTATTCCTGACATTTGCTCATTTTGGTTTTGTGCAAATGAGGATAGAGCTCTTTATATTTTATACAAAATTATTGTAGTCTCATATTAATTTTGTGATATGAGTTGTTCATGTGAAGTCACTCTGAAGAACTCTTGAGGATTCATTACCAGAACTACAGGCTTCATTTAAAATATATAACCAAGAATACCAATTTTCTATCAAAATGATAGTAAATGATTAATTAATATTACTGCTACATTAAAATCAGTGTGTTAATCATATTCTCCTAATCAGGGGAAGGAACATAGCCTTAAGAATTAAAATACTCTTATGTTTAACTAGGTTATAGAAAGCACATTCTTAAAAATACCTGCATCCAGAGCTGTATTTTCCTCATTCAACAACCAGATAGTTTTAGATCTGACAGATGGCATCTTCAGAGTCTTTTCCACACCCAGTAATTAAAGCAAAGCTGAAAGCACACACTTGGGTAGATCATCGTGTCACTGTCGTTATTATAAGACATGGTAGTTCCCAAATGCCCCACCAGAATTCCAGGTCTTTTTGGTGAAAATGCATTAGGATTATGAATCTCTTGATTGTCACATCAAATCTAACACTTATTTGAGTACTTTCTTGTCCAAGTTAGGACACTTTTCCATCAGCAAAGTAATTACCAGGCAGGTATGGAGGTAGTAGGTGGGACAACAGTGACTCTCAAACTACAACTCTGTCCTTCCCAAATACATCTAACCACTTTTTGTAGTTATGAGGCAGAGTAAGTGATAACACAAATATTCAATCTCATCAACAAAGGAAGCCATGAAAATAATCAATCATCTGGAAAAAATGCCTTATGAGAAAAAACTGAAGGAGAGACGTATTTTCACTCTGGAGAAGAAAAGTCTCACAGGGGATCTCATAACTGTCTTCCTGTACTTAAAGGTTGGATGAAAAGAGGATGGAGGCTTTCTCTTCCTAAGGAGTAATGTGGAGATGACAAAGGGCAACAGGTTCCAGGATAAGTTTCACCTTGTCATGAGAAAGAAAATTTTCAAAGTGAGAGCAATCAATCACTTAAACAACTTCCATAAGGGTGTGAGTCCCCATCACTAGATGTTTTCAAGACAAAACTGGGAAGGTTATTAGCAAATTTCATCTAGGTTCCTTTTTCCATAAGGTGTTGAGGTGATCTTTCAAAGGCCTTCCAACCTGGGCTATCATGTGATTTTATCTCGCCCAGTCAGAGTTTTTTGCTATGTTTGCTTTTAAAGACTTATTGAGAGACATCTGATACTCTACACACCTTCACAGTTTGATGCCTTCCTAAGCCCATTCAATAAACATGCCTTTTTAGTAAATTTCCTTAGAGCTATCAACACACATCCCAATTTGGTGTCTCTTTGGTTCAGATCATGCTATCCTAGGTGCTACATTAAGGAACCCTTTGACCTACATTTCCTAGAAAGAAAACTGGTTTTGGATACTGTTTTTCTCTAGAATTTATTTCTAATAAGATGAAAAAGAATGTGCATATTGTGGATACCAGTTCTGTGATAAGCTTTTGGATCTGATCTTTAATTACGGGTTACCATGACTACATTGTTTGATTCATTTTTCCCTGGCAAATGTCTTTTCTGAGTTGTGGACATATTTAATTTGTGAAATGCTTTGTATCTTAGTGCATGTAGATTAGATTAAGTATGAGTTCGTAAAAGAGAAAAACAGCTCTTTCAAAAATCTCAGCATGTATGCTGTTCTCATGAAAATTAGTGGAAATATTGGCCCTTGCATTGAAATAACACTGACTAAATGGTATTGAACATCTATTTGTTTGTGGACAATCGAGTTGTATTGAAAATATGTAAATAAAAAAGTAACTGAATGAGTAGATAAGACTAGGCTGAACAGACTTCAGATTGAGATAACTGTAGGCCTCCATGATATGGTAAACTATTAGAGGTGTAGTGTTATCTCATTACAACACATATTTTACTAAAGAATAGCATGCTCTGAGGTCTGTATTTATACTGCAATATGTTCCTGCCTCAGGCCTGTTCTGAGGTGTAGGATGAAAGGACAAGTGGCTTTGAAACTTGGAAAGTAGATGCCTTTTACTGTAGCTGCCTATGCAGCACTCAGCTGTATTCAGTGGTTTATTGCCTGTGTTAATTGTGAGCAGTAAGGCTGGAGAATGTGTGTTCTAAAGAAGGGCTTCCCCTGCTTTCAAATGTTTTCAGAAAGCAAGCAGAAACTCCGGTGAAAGACATACCAACTGCATTTGAGGACTCAAAAGTGTATAGTTCTAAAGTTGTTGCTATAGTAATAGTATTATGGAATATCCAGTTATAATAGCAGCTTAAATGTTGCTACATTTCTTGTAGTGACAAGAGAGCTTAGCAAACACAGCTCTGTAATCTATTTCATCTCCACTAAAGGATGAACATGTGGCAAAGTAAGAGTCTCTCCTACAAATTATCCATTTACTACAGTGGTCTGATTGTCCTTTGCTTCTAGTGCAGTGTAAATCTGGACTGGCACAGTGAAATTATTGCAGCAAGTGCTGTGAAAGAGCAACATATCTGCATCATGAAACTCTCTCTCCATTGAAATCAAGGAGAATTAGAGACTGATCTTGGTGCTGGAGGGATTTCAGCTGCAGATACGTTACTAGAAATTATAGTGGGCTTCAGTGGTATACAGGAGTAACTTTTAAAGGCAGCAATCAAGGATTCAAGGCAAAATGGAGTTTCTGTGCTCCATCAAGCAGAAAAAGAGAAGAGAGTAATTTCCAAACTTTAAATGGGGTAAAGTAGGAGAATAATCATAATAATAATAAAAAAAGAGTGATTAATAGTGGTTCAGAGCAGTGAAATTTAGTAGAAAGAGAATGAAGAACTAAAGACAATTTGTTAAGATTCCTATGCTTGTGTTACACTGACATGGAGTATCCCAAAAGATGTTTCAAAAAGAAATTTGTTGTTCTAAGGAACTTCAGACCAACACTGAGAAGGCCTGGCTGAGGGCCTGACAAATATGTTAGTGAGGGCAGATGCATGGGAGAAATCATAATACTAATTTTGCAGTTGCTATACTGGGCCTCCCATAGGTCAGCTGTGTGTAGTTCTTGGCCCCTCTGACCACAGAGTGCTTATAGCAGTATGCTAAAAAAGGGGTGGTCTATCAGAATATATCTCTAGCTAATATGTATTAATTTGCTAGAGGAAATTCTGCTTTGAATTTCCAGTAGCTGTCTTGTTCTTATATCTAAGGATAGTATTTTATCTCCATTTTGTATAAGGATGGTAATTTAATTTTTGAGCCAGATCCATATTGCCTTTAATGTCTGTGTCAGTCTTATTGTGATCTAACTTTACTTGTCTTTTATGTGGCTGAAAAGTTTTTTTGCTATTTTTTCTCATTATTATTTCAGGAACTTGCTAATTTTACAATAATTTTCTTTCTGTGGAAACTCCTTTTGACCTCTGAGATACATTTAGCAATTATCTTTCCTTAAAGTCTTTCTCTTTCCTTAAAATCTTTTCATACTGGACAAATAAGGAGCACCAAAGAACAATGAAATCATCAAGTCTGAGGTTCAGAAAGATCTCTCAGAAAGATCCTAGGAGGGATGTGAATGCAGGAGAACAGCATGACAAGCCATAATGATCACAGATAAATTTATTTTTATAATTTTTCACTATTATAAATTAGCTGTCATGAAGAGAAGAGGAAATCAACAGAGAAGAAAAATTATTAATTTGAACTGGGGGGAAAAGGGAATGTCACACTTGCCTCCCCTTTCAGTCTTTTTCAAAGCAAAATTCCAATAAAGGTATATTCAGTTCAAATTCTGAAATTTAAGGTTATCATCACAGAAGCATAGAACAGGTAAGGTTGAAAGGGATCACTGTGGGTCATCTGGTCCAATCTCCCTATTCAAGCCAAGGGCCATCCTAGAACAAATGGCACAGGATTGTGTCCAGATGGTTCTTGACTATCTCCAGAGACCCCACAACCTCTCTGGGCACTCTGTTCCAGTTCACAGTCACCAGCACAGTAAAGAAATTCATTCTCATATTCAGATGGAATTTCCTGTGCATCAGTTTCTGCCCGTTGCCTCTTGTCCTATTGCTTGGGACCACCAAGAAGAGCCTGGCTCCATCCTCCATCCTCTTCCTTCAGATACTTCTATGTTGATGAGGTCCCCTCTCATTCTGTTATTTCTGAGGCTGTGAACAGGCCCAGCTCCCTCAGCCTTTCCATAAAGGCATCGACATGCTTCAGCCCCCTAATGATATTCGTCACCCTTCAGAACTGGACAGAGCACTCCAGATGGGGCCTCACCAGGACTGAGCAGAGGGGCAGGATCACCTACCCCAACCTGATGGCATTTCTCTTCCTAATATCACCAAGGATACCATTCTTGTCCTCCAGAGCACACTGCTGGCTAATGGACGGTTTGGTGCTCACCAGAGCCCCCAGGCCCTTCTCTATAGAGCTGATTTCCAGCAGTCAAGGCCCTACGTGTACAGGTGCATGGGGTTTGTGTTAAAGGAAAAGAAAGAAATTGGAAAATTAAAAATGTTCTATTTAAATAAAAAAAAAAAAGTTCTCCCTGGGGTTTTTGGCTTTCTACAATGCCTGTGTTTTCAACTTTTCCCTCATTTTCTATGCCTCCTGTCACTGGTTCCAGACACTATGCCTCTACTTTCTTCTAGCTGGGGGGAGAAAATGGAAGATAAAGAGGGTGGTAAATGTGATGACAAGGTTTCTTTAACGCACTGTTTTTTTTCACATAATATTTTCTGTTACTGTACCAAATAGCAGGAATCTAAGTTTTAAGACAGATGTCTGGGAAAAAAAAAAAGAGATAATTTAAATGATTGGTTTTTGTCAATCCTTGAGAAAAATGTGGTAATTGAAAAAAACTCCAAACCTAGCAGACTAAACAGTGCTCAGAGTTGATGGCCTTATTTTTGTGGAAGAGTCTCTTATATTGACTTAATGATATCTGCTGGAATTGAAACAACAGTGTCTACACAAGGGACTTACCCCATCTAATTGCATCAATTGAAAGTGATTCAATTTTTTTGTCAGAGACAAGCATAGCGAGATGGAAAATATAAATGGCTATTTTTTATAGTGAAATAAAGAAGAGAAAGCAAAGCAAACAACTTATGGCCCTGAAATGCCATATTTTTATATCTTGGAAACCATGACCAAAAGATGCTAATTTGCTTCAACTCACTCACTGTGAGGGCTCCCTTTGATCCTCCTGCCTTTCTTAGAGTGTGATATTCTCACATTTTAATGCAGTATCATTTAATATTGAGATGTAGGGAAATTTGTCCAGTAAACAGCTTTCTTGTCTGATTTGGAGCTTGTGGGAAGGATTATAGCATGAGCTTGTGCCTGCCACAAGAGAAATGGATTATTACTTTGGGAACACTTACATCAAGGAGGGCCCTTTTACAGCTGAAAGAGGCAACCTTTTACAAAGAGCTGTGTTCTGTGAACTCCTTGTCAGCTTGCTGAAAGTGCTAACTCACAGCATACAGGTCATTCCTACTCAGAAACATGGAAAAAAGCTTTAGCATGCTATTTGTGACTTATTCTCCTTGAGTGTAAAGATGTTTTCTACAAAATGACACCCCATCAAAGAAAAAAAAGTAAAAAATCAGATTTAATGAGACAGAGGGTTTAGAGAGGACAGAAAAAAGGGGTGTTTTAAAAGACATCAATGCTACACATATAGCAGCATAAGCTTTCAACAAACTAGCCTATGTGATTCAGATAAAACTGGAATGGTGGTATTTTCCAGACAAAATCCAGTTCTAAAAAATTCAGGTCTCCCTGAATTTCCCCACCCCTGAAATCCTGCTTTATTTCGTATCAGTTTCAGTGTTATGATTAAATTAAAAGCCTCACAAGGGACCATTTTTAATTTTGTTTCTGAAAGACTTTTTTTTTTTTTTAAGTCAAAGAGAACTATAGAATAAATTATTACAAGGACATTAAAAGGATTTCATTTCCTTGAGCATACATATGCATTCTGCTGCAGCATGTCCTCTCCCTCCCAGTGTAGCCATTGATCCACAGCTTTTATAATGAACTCTAATAACAACTCTATTACTGCGAGGCTCCCGATTGGTTCAGGCACCCACAAAATTAGCTACAAAGAAGCCAGCTTGTCAATATTAATTCCGCCACAGAGATTACTTGTTATGGTAGAACAAAGGTGTTTTGGCTTGAGCTGAACAACTTAACTCCTTGTCTCATAAAATTTAAGCTGCTATTGATCTCCTTCTTCTATTGTGCTGAAGGATTAAAAAAAAAAAAAACCCAGGGTGCGCGCGCGCAGACACGCAGACAGACACCGGTGTGCTGAATCACTCCAATGCATTCTCCTAAACCATCAGCCACCCCCTTGCATCCTTCCCTTCTTCCCATCCCCTTCCATCCCCTCCCTGTCTGCTAAGAATCATTCAGTAACATGAAGCAAATTAAATCAATGAATTCATCCTAGCAGATGGGTGCTTTAACAGTCAGTTAGCCTTTAGATAATTGAGGCGTTGACTCCGGAATCATAAAATGGATGGCTCGTTTGTACATTTTACTGAAATAGATCACTGAGGTTAAATAAATGAAATCCCATTTGTCAGGCAGTAATAAATGGCCTCCCCTTCTGCAAACAGCTCTGTTTGGCCTAATAAATACAGGGATGTTACAGTGCTCCTCCCTTGATAGGGTTATGGCTTAATGAAATGGTCTTTCCTCTGCTTGTTTTTGCCTCCTCCTGCACCGTGTGATAAGTAGCGAACCAACGAAGCTTGTAATTACAATCTTACAGAGAACCCAGCCAATCTGTATATAAATCTCACCATCCAATTACAAGATGTAATAATTTTGCAGTCAAGCTGGTAATGAGGTCTAATACTCATGCATGTGATAATCCCCCCTGGATGCTGACTCTATCAGATGTTAGCTTTGTAATTATACTGGCAGAAAATCATTATTTCATGTTCAGCAGAAAAATGAGGTTGGTGGGAAGTTAATTTTCTCTATGCTCTGTGAAGCATAGACAAAATTTTAATGATTTAATCATTATGGTTATCCCTTTTGCAATTGACCCACGTTACTTCTGTAGAAACATTGGCACATTTAAAAGTCCCTGTTACCCGATAAAGCTTGCCAGGTATGCAGCTTTTAATGTAAGAATAACCGTATACAATTAAACTATTAACCTGCTTGATAGGGGAAAAAATCCATAGTTTTTATGTTTTCATTATTTACACACACAATCCAAAGGAATGTTTATGTCCAGTCTGCACTGAGATAAAAAAGACTCTTAAATAAAGAAAAAAAAAAATGCTATAATTAGGATGTAAGCTCTCAGAACAAAATAGCAGGTTCACAGTGGTATTTTAGCAGCTCAGTAATCTTTTGTTCCTTTTCAGTGCAGGAGACATTCTTGAGACCTTATACTTCTACACAAAGAGCTTGTTATGCATAATCAGCATTTTCCCAAGAACTGCTTTAAAGGAATTGCTTGTGATACATAATTTTAACTGTTCTTTTCTGCTCTCAAAATTTTCTTGTTGTTTCTGTTTGTCCAGCCTGCCAGGAGAAGGATACAGAATAAGACACAGAATTCACAATATTGAGATGGGAGAGTGAGAAAAAAAACCAACAGCACAAAATCAAAACTTCAGGGAAGTAGGTAGGCAGGGCAAAATGTGTTGCAAAATGTAACTAGGATATTTAAGGATAAATTACTTTAAAAAATTCAACTTAATGAAAATGTCATTAAATTCTTTTGTGGTAGGATTTCAACTAAAGGTGGGAAGGTCTGCATCCAAATAGTACTTTAACACCCCAGTGTCAAAGATTTGTGTGCATAATTCTTCTGTTTCTAACTTTGCTTCTGTGCCCATTATGCTCCTTTATTGACTTACTTCACATATATATATATAATAACAGAAACATGCTCTGTTTCTCTAAAACATACATTATAAAAAAGTTGACTGAATTTTATCTTTGGGAAATATTTTATGTTTTCTTTAGAATGAGCAGCAGGATTAGGACCTGTGCAGTACTTCAGTTGATGACTTTCATCTTAGCTTGATCTGGTACATTGGAAGGCTTACCACAGCAGAACACAATTAATATATGAAATATGTAAAAGATAATCTTATATTTGATTCCTGTTAGACTTAGAAGATAGACACAATTGTTGTCTCAAGACCAAAGCAGTCACACATACTGTACAGAGAATGATCTCTTCTGAACTCTTGGGATGTGGCTGATTCTACTTCACTTCAGATTTGTCCTTCCAGACCTGGGATAGTCATCTAGAATCCCTTTACAGCAAGTGAACACTTCACAGGAGTCCTCTCACCCAGCTGAGGCATCTACATTTTGAGAAGGTGATCTGTATTCCAGAAATGCCTTTTCATCCATTGGCTATAAAAAAATAACAAATGTATAGTTCAGATGTTGATAACTACTTTGTAGGCATTAAAGATTAGTTGAAATAAATTCTACCCTTACCTTCTTTGTGGATCCAACCCAAATTAGCTCTGGAGAAGGCCTGGGGTCTATTATATATTATGTATTAAATTCCTAATCTAGTGGTACAAAAAAAGGCAACTTGACAGACACGAATCCTGATCTAATTATGGTTCTCAGCCTTAAAAAGGATTATTATTTAATGAGTCCTGTAACTCAAAGCACATATATATTTAGACAATTTATCAAATGTCTTAAGAAGAAAATCCTGACATTACTTATGGTGGTTCTACTGGTACTCCATATGTTTTACTCCTGCAGAAGAATCAGGATGGTGATGAGGAATGTACATGACCTAAACTTAGGTTATTAACAAGCAGTGAAGACTAAGACTTGAAGAAGGACATAATACAATAGCCAAATGGACAATCCTTTGCTGGAAAACCTATTATGTCTAATGTGTGTTGGATGAAGTAATTTGAAATACTTAATGACTTACAAGATACAAAATAAATAGTTCTGAGCTGGTAGAAATATGACAGTATTAATATAATAAGTTGAGTCCAAAGTAATAAAAAATGCAAAGAAACTCATAAATATGGAAAATAAATTATGAAATGCAATTTATGACAAAGGTACTTCTCTTTCTAGAATAATGCATTCCTTTCATCCATGTCAGTCAGGGTCACCATGTTTTACAAATTTTATCATGAGTTTGACATGTTTGTGGAGGAGGGTGGGGTTTAGATGTACTCTTGAAGTCACAGTTTTGGGTAACATTTTTACATTTCCTTTTAAAAAGAAGAGAGAGAATTCTATAAATTTGTTCCATAAACCTTAGCTTGGTGTCCCTGGGAAAGTACATAATACATCAAATGGAGTGTGTACAGTTGATAAAATTGGCTCTTCTGTGTCAAACGTATTTTTACTCTTGCATGTATACTTTGGCAAAACACTGTGAGACATGGAGATAAACCTAGTTTTCTGAACCCATGTAAAGAGAAGATCTTAGTTAGCTCTGTTTAGCTAACTAGATATTTTTCTCACTGAGGCAGAACTAGGATTAAAAGCCAAGTGAGTTTTACTGCTGGCTAGAGAATAACTGGACAAGACTGTATTTCTGTAGCATAAATTAGGCTAAGGACTGCAGGCAGAACCTGGGAACTCTTTGGTTAAGACATTGGATTTAAATCCAGTGGAATACTTCAGGTGTTTTGTGAGAATGGCCATCTTTTAGATAGGTGGATATCAATTATACTTCCCTCACTTTCCACACAAAGTATTTAGAACATGAGCTTGCCTTAACAAAACTAAGTAAATACTTGCTATGTTGTAAGAAGCAAAAAAAACTAATGCAGTTTCTTGCCCAACTTCAAAAAAGTGCTTCTATCTCAATCTCCCTGAAAAAAATAGAGGAGTTATGCAGGTAATGGCTGTGTCTAAAAGGATGCACATTTGTCTTTTCGACAGAGCCTGCAGTCATGGTTGTTCTGTGGTTCCACCACTGGATCTCTTTGAGCTTTCTGATGCTTCTTCTGGTGCCTCATGGCATAGGGAGATATATCTGGGAGAATCCCAATTCCTCAGGTTGTACATGCCAGTAGGTAGTTGAGCTGTATATAAATCTGTGAGCTAGTTTGTTGATCTAGAAGTATTTCATTGAGAGAGAGCAAACCTAGACAAACAATGGGCTGAGTCCTAGGATGTAAGTAAATAATCAGGTAAAGAGGTTGTCCCCTTCTTAGTTGCTTTTAGCAGTTTCTGCCTGCATTCCCTAACACTGACTCATACTTCCTCTATTTGATAGTTCTGGCATTTACCTTGAGATCTATAATCCCCAGAATGTCAGCTATTTGGGACCCTTGAGCCAAAGAGCCTCTACTATTTCCAGTCATACTCACTTCCTATGTCAATATGGGATTTACATTCAAAGTAAGATTCAAAATGGAGAGTAAGCCAATAAGACTGCATACCCACCTTGCAGCAGGAGCAGAGTCTGTGGCTTCTCTGGGGACTTTGTCTTGACCTTGGCTGTGTTTTAGGACTGTTCTGTTCTGGGACCTAACTTCAGCCAAGTTTCCACCTCCATGGAAACATACAAAAATGGCATACAAAATTCTGAAACTCTCTGTGAAGCAGCCTTTGAGTTTTTGCATGGGTTTACAGGAGATCAGCTTAACTCTATTTGAGTATAGTTAGGATTATGTATTCCACTGAATAAATCCAATCCTTAAAAGAATTTCTGAGTTCAGCCATGATTCTGTCAGGCAATTTTTGACAGTTGAACCCATTAAAATGAAAGTAAAATGTCCAGTGTCCTTTTGAGATTTGAGATGTCACCAAAGCTCATATGAAGGGGTTAATTTATTAAAAGGCACTGGCTCTTAGTTGCTAGGTAACATTGACCTTTTCCAAAAGGCTGTGCTGCTCCAAGGAAGGTGTTTGGTAGAGGTAATGATTCTGTGTGGGGCTTATTCAATGGATTGGTGGTAACCTATCCTGCAGAGAAGTTGAGAAGATGTAGTGTTGGAACAAGCTGTCATCTTCCAGCTGTCCTCTTCCATTCATATGTCTCTCTCTAGAAAACAAATAAAACAAACAAACCCCAACCAACCAACAAACAAACAGAGGTAAACCACAGTTTCTTTAATTTTCTTGTGAAACTAGGCAAGAACTCCCCTGCAGGCTGAGCACTCGAATTGTGACTATTTTGTACCTGAGGCTAAAAGAAATCCCAGAGAGTTATGAAGCCTTGTCTTCTGAGTAGTTAAGAAAATGTACCCATTTTTAAGGAGTTTATTGAGATGTCTTTTCTTTAGAATGAGTAAGAAGTTAATAATTTTTAAGTAAGGTTTATTTTTTGTCTCAGATTATATGTCAGCATTTTGTCTCCTATATTAGGATCACTTCTTAGAGTTATTTCTTTATTTCTTATGTGTTTTGTTGTACTTTTAAAGAGACAAGGAAAAGATTGAAAATCCACATGCACACCCAAATGATTTGTAAGTTGATGAGACCAACCAAATGAGAAGAGTATTTAGTTCTGTAACTAAAGAAAAAATACAATTCTGTGTGTTTTTTTTCTCTTTAATAAACATTTTTTTTATGTAGAAATAGGTGCATAGACTTCATCCTTATGGGCCAGGGTAACTTACATGACAACTTGTTAAATCGATTTTATGCTTCTTTTAGATCTGCTATTCAATTTTTTAAAGTGCAGATACCATGGCAACCCCCTCTCTCACATGGAACGTATGCTGCTTTAGAGATAAAGAGCACGCACATGCAAAGATGGAACAGGATGACATGTAAACTTTTTTTAAAATATTCACACTTTGGAGGAAAAAATATTCTACACAGACACATTTTCTCTCAGCTGACGTATATTTTATGAAAGAATCACATTTTGTACAATGCAATTAATCAGGTTTTAGATCTTTTCATAAATAATATAGAAGGAAATTGCACCCTGTGCTTTTCTGATCTGTATGTTCATGTGTGTATATATGCATATATATATAGCCAAACAATTATTCATATCTCTGCATTTGTTTTAGTGTAAAATAACCCCTTAAAGATCCACTAACAGGTAAAGACCCACTAACATCTTTATTTTTCTGTATTTTCCTACTGTTCCTTAATGGTAAGACTGTAACACAGTTTTTTTTTTTTTATTTTGATTTTATGAAGGAGTTGCATAGCTGCTACAACAATTTTTTAAAAGAAAAGAAAGAACAGAGCTGCAGTATCAGTTTTGAGAAAAAACAGGAGGACTTATTTGCATTTGGCTATCTCAGTGCTTATTTATGTTGTCTGGATCAGAATTTTCAAAATTGTGATAGTATATTGGATTTCTCAATTATCTTTCTAAATAATTGACTTCAGGGCAGTCTGCTGGGGCACTGCATTTTTGAAAATCCAGTCTCTTACTTGCGTTGCTTTAGCAAGAGTTGGATTTAGTTAGTGATATATTGTTTATAACCAAAACAAGACAATTGATTAAGGAAATTGCCATTTCTTATCATAAACACCCTATTTCTTCCTGTATTCCATACCTTGGTTAGAGACAGGATATACTTGAAATTTCAGCATCTTGCTTGTCATTTTATTTTGTATTCAAGACTGGTTTTGTGATTAAAGACAGACCTAAACTATTAGTAATGTTTCTTCCAATACAAATTTCAGGTTCCTGAATGAGTTAAAGAAAGGAAAAAAAAATTAGGATTTAAAAGCACATTATTTAATGTGAAACCTACATTGTTCTGAGCCTCAGTTTTGCTATTCCCACCCATAAACCCCAACAAATTACTCTCTTATGTGATCTTGTTGTTGATCATAGAGATGACTTCCACATGCTTTGGAGGACTGAAGAAAGGAAGGGTGTTGGGTCTATCTTCCAGCTTAAACATCATTAATACTGGGATTTGAGTGTCTTTTATTATGAAGTTATTTAAATCAAGCAAACAGCCATGCATCATTTGTCTCATGTTTTGCTGCATTTCTGACACATGCACTACTGTTTGGCAGTCGGTTTTCTGGTCACTTTTTTCACTTCTTGGTGTTATGATTTGCCAGTTTACATTTCTTTTTGCAAGCTTTAAGAGGTTTGAAAGTTTAATTTGATTTTGATCAGATTGCACAAGTCCCTAACTAGTTTATCAAATGTGCTTGTGGCTGCAAATCTCACAAGGAAAGACTCTCAAAAGATACTGTCTACAAATAGTAAAAGGAAATTACTACAAACAATAAATGGAATTTATAGGCTTTTCCTTTTTTCACACCTTCCTAGTGGCAGTGTCTGAAACAACTCCCATTAAAATAGGGAATCCCATTGATGGTATTAGGATGCTTGCCAGACCTGCAGACATCAGAAGAATTCACAGTGGAAACTCCAAAAATCATGAAAATTGCTATTAAAAAGTTAATTCGGCACCTTTGAATTATAAATAAACCTCTGTTCATGTTTAAGGGGATTGAATGCTGGAGCTCATGTTCGCAATGGTTTTCCTTTGTTGAAATCAATTTGCCTTTACCAACCATTTATGCTTTAACAAGAAAGTAATGTGATGGTGAGAAAAAGCATGGCATATTGGGATGTTCCTCTGAGTGCTATTCCCTGAGGCAGCTGCTGGAGAGTATTGAAGGGAAGCTAAATCAACACTGCTTACATTTTTTTTTTCCCAGAGACCAAATGTGTAACCTCTGTGATGCAAATTATATTTAACCAGCTCTGGGGACTGAATATGGGTTGGTGCTTTGGTGAGTCTGTGTCTCTCTATTTGGTCAGTAGGTCTCTATGTTGCAAAGCCAACTGTGATACACATTGGTATATAAATAAAGAAGTGAGTTTGTTTTAAAATTATATAATGAACAATATGAATTAATTTATTCATTATTTCAGTTTTGTTTTTATGAAATGAGTACTTTCATAGTGAGTAGCAGTGTTGAAAACCAAGATAACTGCAAGGAGTATTACCCAACATGATTTAATCAATACATATTAAAGGTTAACTTAAGTCAAAATGCATTCATTACAATACACTGCAAACAAACACATTCATTAATGTAGATAGTGCATTTTGTACCTTCCTAGATCCGAGTTCATCACTGACTAGAAATATTAATAAGTGCATTTTACAAATGCTTTCAAACAATGATACCTTCAGGACAGTAAATGATTAACAAAAAAAATGAAGGTCTCTAAGGTTTTTTTGGTACATATCTGCAATTATTATGAAGTGAATTTTATAGTTCAGTTATTAGAAGTGCTAAATATACTGCAAATGGTATGGGAAATGTATTTTTTATTTATACATTGCAGCAAATTTTCTGGAAATAGCAGTAAATTTAGATATATAGAGAGATTGTAGATAGATTTTTATTTTACTTTTAAAAAACTTTTTTGATAGCTTAAATTTTCACATATGGAAAATAGTCTTGTCACAGATGTTGACCATATTTAAAAATGGATTATAAAAAGTTCCCAAAATTAATTTTTTCACTAATATGTTTAATAGCTATTTCCATGGAAATACTTCATTAATTGTAGTTGTTAATAAAGTAGTTTATTACTTGCATTCAAAAAACCTATTTATCTCTTAAATGCATTCTAAAATTACATTTTTGTTTCCTTCTCATAGAGACAGCAAATTAAATAAGCTCCCAGCTTCAGACTTGAGGCAAACAAATAAAAACTAGATTTAAAGTAGAAAACAGTTCTGGAATTTGCCTAATGGGCTTGGCATATTTTCATTTTAGCATTACTACTAAACCTCTTTTGATTGTACTTTATTTTGAGGAAAGACCCAGAAGTAAAAAACCCAAAACCAAACCAAAACCAGAATATCGACCACCACCCCTACCACCACCAAAAATGCTGTTAAAGTTTTGGGTGAAGGTATGCACATGACATACATAAAATAGTGCAATTTTTCCTTTATTTGACCGAGGCTTTTTGGTGGGGTGAGGGCAGAGAAGGGGCAGGGGCATGTGATGGGAGCAACTACAAAAAAACAAAGAAAGCACTTAGCATAAAATAATTACCAAAGAACACAACTTTTGAAACAACTTGTAAAATGGATGCTTGTTTTAACTCTTTTTAAAATGTAAAATTCTTTAAGTGAAAACAGAATGTGTTAATAACAATAATTTAATATCCAGCACACTGTATGTTTAGAACAGTAGACCCTCCAGTAATTTAAAATATTTCTTCTTTCAAGATAGCATTATTTTTAAATAAAAACTTGAACGTGCCTGATTTAGGACCTAAGCATGAAAAACCTTCCAAATATTGTAGATGTTCCCATTAACTGTTATTTAAATGTTGTCAATCAAATCTGTTTGCATCTGGTACAGATACTGTGTGAAATTTATTTGTTTAAACTTTCAGTCACACATGGAAAGTTTTGCAGATGGTGTCTCTTCTCATCTGGTTTTTCCAATTTCTCCCCTAAACTCCAGTTCTTACTCTCTCGACCCCCCAATTTGATTTCTCCTCCTTCTAAAAAAAATAGATCTAATCAGCAGCATGTTAAACAAGAGGGGATCTTTTATGTATTCTGTGTTAGGACAAGGAAAGCATCGCTGTAGATCACTAGAATAAACAACTCAGGCTGATTCAATTACAATGCCTGGGCCAGGCTTTTATCTGCTGGTGACATCATTTCAATCAAAATGTAAAATAATACAATCCAATAGATGCAAGAGGAAGAGATAGGACACAGACTGCTGCACTTAGTCATTTAATAAAAAAAAGTGGAAGAAAGCTCTTTCTGACAGGCTGCTAGGACTTCCATTTCCAAAACTCTATTACCTGGTATAATAGTATTCAAAAGAATTGAATGCAGGAAATTGTCTATTACTTTTTATTAGTAGAAGCTGTTATGTAGGATACAGCCTACTGCACTGTTTTTTCTTTGTTCCTTTAATTAACAAGAGCATGAAATCCTTCTATTGGCAAGCACTTTTTCCAAAGCTTCTGTTGCCTTCTCTTTTTACTGAAAAGGTAGGTTTTTGTTCTTTTCTATCCTCTGAATGTCTTCTTTTTTTTTTATACTAAAAAAGTAATTTTTTTCAAGTCACTGTAATCTAAAGTCTATCAGTTACCTTAATGGGCTCAGGAGAGGCTAGAAAGCAGATACATTTCCATAGTAGCAGAACATTTTTATAAGAAAGTTTTGCATTTGAGGAGAGAAGTGAGATTCAGATTGCAACCATGTGTAGTCCAGTTACAGTCTTCTGACCATGTCATTTGCCAGCTGAAATTTGCTATTGTTGCTTAGTTTATTATGACAGAAAAAGAGATAAATTGGTACATGCTGATTTGATAGATGCATGGTGCAAAGGAACATATTCTTTCTTCTCAATCTTTTAGGATTGTCTGTGACAGCATAGGATAGGGCTCTGTAAATATCAATCTGGCCATGCTACACAATTCTTTCAAATTTTACTGGGAGTAAAACTGGGAGTAATTCTGATTCCAGTGAGGTGTAGTTTCACTTACTTCTACATTCCTGTCGATAGTATACCAGAAAGCAGATATGAAGGGTAGAACTCTCACTTGTTGGAGAGAACACATTTCATTGATTTTAGCAGTTATTTAAATACATAATTTAGATTCACTGTGGTTAGGTTCATAAAGGTCTGAACTAACTTTAATAGTAACTCCTATAGCTAAATTGTGACATTGGGTACTGAACAGGATCTTGCCAAGGGAAAACAATTTCTACTACAGCTGTATCTGAAACACTCTTCCTATGATGCTTACTGTTTTAAGGTGCATTGTGAAGAAGTAGACTGAGTCAAATCTGCAGATGTTGTAGAAGATGTAACTCTGTAAATGAATTTTATCAACATTTTCTTAATTAATGCAATTTTTTCTTATTATTATTTTGAATTCATCAGTAGCAAATAGACCTGAGTAGAGCTGAGGTCCTTGATGGTCTTGAAAGATGTTGACTTTATGTCTTCTCTTGAATGAGATTTTTGCCATTTTGGATAGCTTTATTATTCCAAGCATGTGGTAAGCTTTTTCTGATGGTTTATGAAAAGGATACATATGAGGATGAAGTAGTAGACTACTATGTTGGGAACAAACTAGCAACAACTATAAGCAATGAATAATTTTAATCCTCCATTTCACAACAATCAGAAGTGTTTTATAATTTTTCATATTTGTATTTGATATGCTGTGTTTTTGTTTTTTTTTTTTTTTTTTTTACAGTGTCTGCAATGCTTACCAGCATTCTCCTGCTGCTGCAGTGGTCTTAAACCATAGCAAGGCTCCAGTCATGGTCAGGATTAGAGGTCCCATGCTGGACACATAGCACCTGAATGAACACAGATCTAAGGTCATAGCAAGTATAGTTTAAAACATATAAACTAGTTATCTAACTCCCTGTCTACTTAGGCAATAAAGAGATAAGAACTCAAAGAGTGAAGAATGCTTTAAGCTGGATGCTGGCCTACATGGGTCAATGGCACATGGAGTATTACTGCTCCTGAAATTTGGGTATCTGAGCTGAGGCTGCATAAGCTGAACCTGGATATTGAACTACTCAGCCCATCTTTCATTTTCTGACACTGCCCTCATCTTTTCAGGTAAGATGAAAAATGAACCACTCTTAAGCCTAAGCAATATTCCAGGGGTAAAGGATCTTTCCTGGAAAAGTGACAGGCTGCAGGAGTGTCCAGGACTTTTGCCTCATAGCTTTTAGCTGAGTGAGTTTTCTGGTACTCTGTTTCTGGGAAAGAAAGGTATTTTACCATGTGTGTGACTGAGCACTGGGCTAGACTGAATTCAGCATTGTCCAAGAGTCTTGAGAGAAGGTCTATGTGCACATGACAGAACAGAGACAATTACATGTGTCTTCAACCATCTCCCATCCCATCATAGATTAAAATATGTGTTGGGGTCACCTTAGAAGAAGGTAATGCATTTGCATGACTCTCATCGAAAATGGAGATATGAGTTGACTGTAGGCTCCCCTGGACATTGTGATGGGGAGTAGACATTTATCAGAGATTCACTGAGTCTTCATCACAGTTCAGGTGGAACTCATATGATCTACATCTTACAGCACAGTTCAAACCTAAAAAATATATGCATGTCAATTCCCTGAGTTGGATCTAGACCTTTTCTGACAATATAGCTGACATGTTCAACCACAAATTGCTTTTCTGACCTTATGTAGGCATGAAAATTCTCTCTAGCCTGACCGAAGTCTTCACTTAAACATATGTTGAGACCCTTTAAAGTCATCTTTCTTCACAGGAAATAAGCCAGGAAGAAGAACTGGCAGAATTTAATAAATTAAATCCAGAACTAGCCTACTGTAAAATGTTTTTGTGTGTGCTGTGGTAACAGTCCCCCTCTGGATGAAAGCAGAATGTCTCATGTGCCTTTAGAGTTGAGCCATGCAGTCTTTTTGGAAACATGTCTTTAGTCGGTATCCACGAATGCTAAGTTTATAATAGAAAAATTGCTTTACTAAAACTTCCAAAGAGCCCTAATACATTAGGAACATGACTTTAAAAAAAATAAATTAATGAGGCAGTACTTGTTGGTCCTGATTCTGCAGACAGTCTAGTTGGAACCAAGTATACAAATGTTACATTTTCTGCTGAGTGCTCCTCTCAGTTCTCCTATTGTGTTACTGTGCTTTCAGTTTGCACGTGTCTGCCCAACTCTTATGAATTTTAGTCCAATTTTCCAGCCCCAGTTGATCTACCCCTTTCTCCCTGGAGTCAGCTCTTGATTTACTGCTTTTAGCCTGATGTTTTTGTTCTCTTGCAATTTCTTGACTCCCCAAGCTCTATTCCATTTTAATTACAGGGATATTCTCTCCTGAAACCTGAAGGTTATGGAGTTCTGTCCTAGCTGGTGATTGCTTCAAGTCTACCCAGAAATTATATATTTCTTTTTTTTTAATGGGCATTATTTTTCCATAGCTAGCTGTCAGTATGTTTTGAAAATACTTGAAGTAATTTATATGACTTAAAAAATTAAACATGTTGTAAAAAATGTTATTTTTGTCTAATAAAACTTAGTTTTGTATTCTAGCTCTTAATAGGTCTAAATAGTTCTGTAGTTATAATTAAATTCATCTGATGAAACAAACCATTCAAAAAATTGGATAATTAACTGTTATATTTATATCTTTGTACCCTGTTTTATGCATTTTCCATTGTAAAATAATAATATTGTTCCAACAATATAGCAAAATAATAAATAATAAATAAATTTTTCAAAAATTAAAAATAATAACAAATAATAAAATTTTGCTGAAATAGCAGATCTCTGATTGTTATAAAGGCAAGCTGATCATTATATCTATTCACCTTATTAGGTGTTTAGATGTCTTGGTATTCCTGTATTTTTTCAGTACAGGATGATATACTGTTTTTTGGGTGTAATACTATCTACAAAATATATCGGCCTTTTCTCAAAATTTGATTTTTGGAAATAGGTTTGCAAAGTGTTAATCTTCTATAAGCAGGGAGCAAGAAATAGCAGGATTTTGAGCATTGTTTTACACCTTAACATAGTGAATTAGACTTCATGTCAATTAGGATGGTTGTTTTTGGAGGTTATGTTATGTTATGTTATGTTATGTTATGTTATGTTATGTTTTTGGAGGTTATGAGGCTCCTATTGTTGGCCTCCATTTCACCATTATGTTAACCTAAGTCATTCTTTGTTGCACATGCAGGTTTGGTGAGCAGGCTGTATGGTCAAAAAGATTTATCAGAGAAAGTTTATTCTTGTGACATGCTGCTAGTGCTGTATAAAGTGCACCTGTACCTCCAGGTACAGGTCTGCTGTTTAATGTCTGTACTGCAATTTATGAGGTTTACATCAAACTTCCAAACTGTCCAAACATGAATGTACCTAAAGAAAAAGTTAGGATTAATTTCAGCCCATGGATTGAAATCTGAGACTGTGGATTGAAATCTGAGACTGTAAACTGTGGCTCATCTGCTGAATGTTGGCTCCTAGGCATCTTGGGTCCTTTTACTCAATCAGAATTATCCCAGGTTTGATCAATAAGAACAGTTTAGACCATCTGGAAGCAAGAAAGTAGATCTTCTATCAAATTCTGAATCCTTTAAAAATCTGACTCCAGGAAATGTTTGGAGATGGTACTGGACAGTGACTCTTCTGAAAACACAGGGAAAGCTAATGACTTTATTGGCATTTGGTTGGAGAAGTTCACAGTTAGCAAAGCAGTTTCTGAACATGCTCAGGTCAGTAGAAGACCTTCACTGCTGATGGGGCTATCTCAGAAACAGGCAAAGCAAAGAGTTGTGTAGAGCAGAAACATGACTGTACCCGGGTTGGTTGCTGTTGCTGCTGCTACAGAAAAGATGAGTGTGATGGGGCAGGCTGGAATGGATTCACACCCAGTCCGTGCTGCAATGTCTCACATCAGTGCAGACATGAGAGGATCTCTGAGCTCTCCATTGTCCTGCTAAGTCTGGTGCCACTCCTCCTCCCTGCATCCTTACCTTGGTAAGGGTGTCTCATGGTAGTGTTCAGAAGGCAAAATTCAATTTTGTTGACATTACTGAGAAGTCTGAGCCAGACTTCAAATCTTCTACAACTCTGCCTGCAGAGGGACTGAACTGGAATAACTTTTCTCCCTTCCTGTTAAAACTGCACTGCTGTGTGTAGAGTAGTTTGAGAGAGAGACATTTTACAGCCTAGTGGTTACAGTATTCACTTGGGAGGGGAAGATGGGGGATCCATTTGTTGTGCAAAGGTCTGTTTATTAAGTGGCCAAAGGAAAAAAAAAAAAACAGGAAAGAGGACATGAAAGAGATAATAGCAAACAGCAGAAGAGTTCATAATGAAAGGAGAATTTGATTCAGCAAGTTCTGTTGAAATTATTAGTTTTTGATAATTCGCTGTGAAAAGGTGCCTTTAAAGAGATTTTGATGGCAAATGCAGTCCCTTCCTGTTTTCCACCATCATCATTAATTTCTTATGAAGACAATTGGTCTTAAATATGCATTCTTCCTTCTCTAAGCTATTCCAGATGGGGGATGGCATAGTTTAGAGAGGAACTGGATCAATAATCTTCCTAAATAGAAGAATGCTTAGTCAGAGTGCCACATTTTGTAAGGTTTCCTCTGTGTCATTGAAGATGCTCAGTGGTTCAGGGCTTTATTGGGAAGTTCAGCTAAAACACCGATGTGTCTGGGTTGTTGTTAACATGGGGTAAAAGCATTGTGGCAGCAATGGAAGTGTCTATTGTTACTGTCTTTGCATTTGAAATGTACCTATCCATAATTAACAAATCTCTTGATTATGACATATTAATTTCCACTATGTTGAGATTATTTAAATTATTTCAAGCAGCACCCAGCCAAATAATTAAAAATTTTAAATCAGCTGCAACATGTGTAACATCTATATTAGATGACTTTGACTTGGTAAGACTAATGCCAGAATGATCAATAATGGCATGACTAAAGGACATTTATCCTACCGTTCCACATATGGAGAGATCTGCAAGCACCACAAAATAAACTGCTTGCCACTTTATCTGCTGGTGCTGTTAAGGGGGACTGAAACCCTGCATGAAACTGGATCTGTCCCTTGGCAGTGATCCCAGTTAAGTAGTCATGTCATTTATCAATGTGCCAATAACATAATTTCTGTGATATTTTTTCCTCCACGAATTTTGCATTGATAAAAGACTTCTCCAGCCAATAATCTTGCTTATTATATCATACAATGAAACTGTCTCTGCTTTATTCTCCACTTCTTTTTTCCTTGTACAGCTGGGAATACCAGAATAGATCAATGGAGAATTAACCATTTGCTTGACTTTGTTAAAGGGAAAAGTACTAAGTATATATTATCTACACTGAAATTAGCAAGATCTAATCTCTGTTTTGCAGAGACAGTTTTGTGATGTGTTAGAAGAAATGCCTAACGTGCTCGAAGGCCTGGTGCACAGCCGGACTCAAGCTTCCTTAAACATAAATGTGAGATCTTTGTTCAGCAGATGGGCCTGAGTTTACAAAGTTAAGTCAGTTTAGATTCATTATTCTTATTTAATGCTCTACTGCTCATTATAATCAATTAAAAATAGGAGCTTTCTGGGATTGATTTAGACCTACAGGTTTGGGGTTTTTTTTCCACATTGTTTTCTGTAGTGGAAACAGTAAAAGCGTGCTGCTTTTTCTCATTCCACTTCTTTGCTGAAGCTGCTTAAGAAAATGAGATACAACAAATCCATTTAGGATTATGTTGGAAAAGCATCTCTGCTTTTAATATTAACCAGATTTTTACTGCTAAGTTTTGCTGGCAAATGTCTGAAAGTTTCAGCTTGCAACTTATCCGGATCATTTAAATCTACAACACTGGCTTTGCAGTCTTGCAAGAACATCTGTTTTGATTTCCAAAGCTATCTTTTTTAGCCCTAAAACACTCTGCTTTAGTGTTGTAGGAGATTTTTTTCAGAATCTTAAAGGGCCTTAGTTATAGCTCCAAAACATAATGAAAATCAGAATGAAGTACTTCAGTGTAATGCTTCTTGTGCTGATAATTTCACCGAATATATTCAGTGTAAATGGACAAAGAAACAGCTGGATGTCCACATCACACTTTCTTTTTTATGACTTTAGTGAAACCTGGCAATGCACTACCATTTTGTGCTACATTTCTTATTGTGGTCTAATTCAAGCATAGTTTCTAGGTGTATATATATATATATATATTTTATATTTACTAATTAGTTTCTATTAATATGTCTAGTAATGTGCAGTTGCTCTTCTTTGATGGTAAATGCAAGTATTTGGTGCGGGAAATATTGGTCTGAGTCCAAATTTTTAAAAATTGTTTTATAATTTTCAAAATTAAATGCCTGAAAAATGCTGATGTACTGCAACCAGACAGTGACTACCATGTGGAGAAAGGACCAGTTACACATCTATTCCTTAAATTAATTCAGCATTCTAAATACAAGAATTAATAATGATATTGTGCACACCTGCAAATGGAAATCAAAACAGATTATGATTTTGATCACTCTGCTTCTCACTAAAACTTGGAACAAGTGCTCCAACTGGAAAAATAGCTCACTAGCTGTTAACTTGTGTTCTCAAAAGCTTCACAGCTTAGCAGAAAAATACTGATTACTTGGCATTCAGTATCAGTTACAAAAAGCTATTCCTTAATCATGCTTTTTTATACTTCAATATTTATATACATTAATTTCTTAGTTCAGGTATGCATAGATGTCATCACTCTACTGGCTAAAACCTCTAACACATGTCTCATGTATATTAACACAAATACCATACTATTGTTAATAGGATTTGATCCCAGCCTTCTATCAAATTGTTTACTAACATAAATCTGTCCCTTTTTGTATATGCATTCCAACCTAAAAAATAATTATGTATTTATTTCAGTTTATACCAGCTTGATGTGTTGTGCCCTAAATCTCAAATGCATTTCTTGTAAAAAACCAAGTTATTATATGCATTGTTTCACCTGTACATTTATTAACAGAACTTCTAGTTAAATTCTGAAGGAATTTGTCTTGTCATACTTGCACAGTAACATACTTGGAATATATTATGAATTATTTTTTAGTGCAACTCATTAAAAATAAATGCATTATTTAATTCCTTCTAAATGTTTTTCTCCTTTATTTTTATGGGTAGGTTAATTTTAAAATAAAAATGCTATTTTGAAAACAAAAGTTGAATCATTTTTTTTACCCCTCAAAGTATACAAAAAAACCCTGTTTTTTCACACTCGTAAGTTAATATATTAAAAATGTTGGCATGAAATGAAATTACATTTTAAAAGATCTCCTTTCTCCCTTTTATGACATTATTTACCAAATTTTTCCAGAGCCTGTGACAAGCTTTATTCCTTTATTCTGTGGAAAAAAAAAAAAAAAAATATATATATATATATATATATATATCAATGTTTTTATATTTTCCCAGTTCTAATTCTAAGAGTCCATAGGAAATACAAATGATTTTTAGTTAATATTAGACACTAAAAGTGACTGTGTAAATTATGATGATAGACATTAACCTTTCTTTAATATAAATCATCCATGTAGAAATTTGATAATTTTCAAATATACTCATAAACTATAATTATCTACTGACATATTTGAAGGAGTATTCATTATTTGTGATATCATGTATTTGCTATTTCCTACTCCTAGTGCTCATAGTATCTTCATTTAAGTCACAAGAAATCATTGTCCAATTTACACCTTCTAGCAAAAAAAAAATTAAACAGGCTTATGAAATGCAAATAAAGAATACTATATTTTTTTTAGTTGAGTGCACAACATTTTCTGAATGTACATGAAAACTTGTTGAGCTCATGAACGATTGCAAAAAATATCCCAATCTTCTCTAATTTGGATGGATTCTGCATTTTAATTATTCCACTACTTTTGAGACACTCCTTGTGCTGCTTTGCCAGCTTATGATGGTTCTGTGGATTTTGTAATGCACCTTATAAGTCCTTGTTAATATGAGGTGGAAAAAAAGTGTGTTCAAAATTATTTATGTAGATCACTGACCATTCCATAATTCTGTCTACTTCCATGAGCCTCTAATTGTGCTCTGCTGCTTGTGTATTTAAATGTCTCACACTATGTCTCTTTTATTGAGGTTAGTGTTTATTTGTATGACTAACTGCAAGGGTGGATGGGTAAACTGAAAAAGAAAGGTGGGATCGTGTTTTCCTCTTCTGTCTCTCTCTTCTCTCTCTTTCTCTCTCTCAGTCTCCCCCTCTTTTCTAAACAAGCTAAGAGTTTTTATAATTCATCACCTGGCTGACAGATGAGTTCTGCTGGAGAATATTAGAAAATGTCTCAAATCTCATATATATGCTAATGGTATGCTGAGACTGGTTGGTGGTATGCCGGAGTTTTTAATCTGTCTCGACCAGTGTGGAAAGTGGAGGAGACAAGTCATTGCACTCGACAATTTATGATCAAACAACTGAATTGTAAAGGAAGAAGGACATGCAGAAAAGGAGAGTAATTTTCTGATTTAACAGCGTTGTTACTACAAATAAAGAAATCTTGATTTTGACTGCACTCGACATTAAATGAGTTTCCTGTGCCCTGCTCTGAATTTTTCATTTTCAGATTTGTATAAAGCACCCTGCTTAGATACAAGTGACAGATAAGAAGACGATTGCATATGGAAATCAAATGTGTATAATAAAGCCATCTTCTGTTTATTAAATAAACACATGTAGATGACTTCCGTGGAGAATGCACTGATAATTCTTCATTGTGTTCTAGTTTTTTTGCAAGTCACAAAGAATCTTATTTAACAACCACGAATGACTAGATGCAAGCTTTTCTGTTTATTACCTTATAACAAACCAGGCAGTCTAATATATGGCATTTATAAACATTTTATTTTGATTCTTAAGTCCAAGCTTTAGCTGTAACAGTACATTAGTGTTCATGCTATTAGAGTTTTGGATGCTGCATGAATGCATAATTTCTGAATATGATGTTTTCATGATAGAAATGGTAAAGATTAGAAAGATGATAATATATACATTACTGTAAAATGAAATTCCAGAAGGTGAGTATAGCATACAGCACTTCAGTCTCCAGATTAAAAAAAAAATTATATCACCAAAACTAA
Source organism: Chloebia gouldiae (assembly GCA_003676055.1). Lineage (NCBI taxonomy): Eukaryota > Metazoa > Chordata > Aves > Passeriformes > Passeridae > Chloebia > Chloebia gouldiae. Next base: position 7,187,675 of record QUSF01000001.1, read on the forward strand.
GAAAAGGCTATGGATTCTGAAGTCAGCATAATGATTTCTGATCCAGTGATTTAATGGTCTAAGCTTCAGATGTAAAAACACTCAAAGTTCATCAAGGGTTGTGTTTCCAGTCCTATTTTTCACTCTTGGTTCTTTTTTGCAGACATGGCTTTCCTATAAATTCTTATAATCTATTGAGGTGTTGGTTAAGATCTTGAATATTGTTGGGTTTTTTCCAGAAAAGGATTTTTCTATTGCAACCAAAATTTTTCTAGGCATTTTAAAGTAAAACAAAATACACTTTTTTTCACCTTCTACCTGTGCAGAGTTAAGTTCAAATTTAAAATTTGGTTCACATTTTTACTTTGAGAGTAAAAAGAGGTGAGAGGGGGAATCAGTAATGTCTAGACACAAATAAACTATTCAGTGAAAATTACTGGCTTCATCAGAGGACATCTAAGTAGCTCACCCTGCCTGGACTGAGAGGGGTATCATATTGTTTTAAATCCTCCCCTGTATTTATCAATATCTGCAGATTCATTAGGAAGGTTTTAGAGTCTTGGTATATTTTTCTCAAATTATCAGCAGCATAGCCCTGTCCATTTTTCATGCTTGAACTCTGCTTTGATGTTTTAGTTTTGAAAAAGAAGAAATTCCACCAAACTCTACCTCACAAGCAAAGCATGCCCACCTTCTTTCAGGTGTTTACTGCTGGATGAGTGAGGAGTTATAAAAATCTGGTTCAGACTTCCAAAGCACCAGGCAGCTTCTCTGCCTGGGGTAACTGGAATGTGAGCTTTGGCATAAGTGCATCAGAAAATCCACATGAATTTCTTACTATGATTGGAAATGATTGCTGTGCATGGAAGTGCACAACCAGTTCAAACAAGACTAGATAAGCTGTGTTTCAAAGCCATATGGCTTAGTTTAAACAGCACAAGGAGGAAGTCTTTGATCATGGCCTTTGATCAGAGTTAACCCTAAATGAAGTGGTGGGCTAATGTAGGTAAGAAGGTGTCAGAATCAAAGCAACTAGAGGCTGGTATGAGTCTAGTAAAAGAATTTTAGGGAGGTCACTGGTATGCAGATGGTTTGTTCAATTTTAACCTAAAGTAAGGAAGAAAAGAATGTAGTAGCTTGGGCATCAGTGGAGAAGACCGAAATATGGCAGAAACCATGAAGATGACTGGATGCAGAAGCTGTAAGTGTATGTTATCCTTCAGTGAGTTTCTGACAGAATTTACATATGCATGAAGGGTCATCTCATAATGTTCAGGTAAAAAAAAAAGTGAGAGATTGAAATGCAGCTAGAAATGAGGGTAGAATACAGAAATGCATTTGAATGTGACAGATAAGATGAAAGGAAAGAGCATGAACATAACTGTAGTTGCAGATGAGTTGATTGGCAGATCCCCAGATGAAAAGAAGACCTCTAGAAATATATTAAAATGAAGACAAGGCAGAGGAAAATACCAGAATGTGAAGGAAATATGTGGAAGGACTTTGCTCTGTGGAAAGAGTTTGTTCGGTGAAAGGAATGATGAGGTGCAACCTCTAGAGAGAGAATATTGAGCAGCAAGAAGGAAGAGATTGAATAAATGGTAACAGCAGGGGCTAGTGGCTGAAGAGGAAGAGAAGAAGAAGCAGAAAGAAAAAAAGAAGAAAGATGGCCAAAGTTTCACAGGAACCAAAGGCTGCTCTGAAAGATGACTTTTTGGATATGAAATATTAAGACACTGACCATCAAAGTGGATGGAAATGGAAAACAGTCTTGTGTGAAATCTGTCCAAGCATAATGCTGTGAGAGACTGGCAGAGTGTGAGAGTCATTCTAAATAGGCTGGGGCAGAATCCTTTCACTGTCAGTTGTTCATTTGACTGTAAGAATAAGAAACTAGCTTGAGCAGCTCAAAGAGTTGTGCTAGATGGGAGAAGATGTTCAAAGAGGTTTGCTGGAATTCTTCTATTTTCCTGACCTAGAGGGCAAATATTTAGGAAAATAATGTGTATCTGCAGACCAGTGAAAGCACCAATGCAGAGATATTTGCTTAGTTTAGTACCTGGCAAAGCAACCTTCTTGGCTTTTTGCTAATCTGACTGATAAGAAAATGGACAGTAGAGAGGAAGTAAATTCTATGAGGATAATAGCAAAGTGGGTAGTTAAAAATAGGAGTGCTTAATTTGGATAGAGAGATTTAACTGGAAATCACCTCAATAATTCATTGGAACTGCACAACAAAGTGGAGGAAGTCAAACAGAGAGTCAGATGTGAAAAAACATTATAAGAAAAGCAAAATGGAATAGCTGTTATCAGTACGAGAGATGGAAGGATCTTAACTATTCAGGAGCTGGCCTGGTACAGTAATGTAATGGCCTCTAAAGAAGTTAGAGGAGGGAGTGGGGGTGAGTTGAAATCTAAATGGAAATTTTTAGGGAAGACAATAAAATACTTTGTGTTGTGAACATGATGGAAATCAGAAACTGAACTCAAATGACTCAAAATATTAACAATCTCTGTTGTCTCCACAGAGGATGTAGTCTTTCTAAGATATTTTTTTAACTTCTCCAGGGCAGCATGAAGTGAAGTGTAAATGTTAAAAATGATGCTGACACTCAAAAGCAAAGTAGACTTCTTCAGTAAGCAGTCATTGAGCTAATAAAGGGGAATGTTACTTTAACTTTGGTTTTAGACAAAAGGGTATTTTGCAAGGTAGTACATTATCTCCCTTTTTCCTTCATCCTCATCCCCTCTAGTTATTCTCACTATTCAGCTCATTGTTGGCACAGCTTCAGACCAGGACACAGGAAACACTTCATTGCAGGCAGCATTTTTTTTATTCTGGTTATGGAGGAGGCAGTAATACTAAAAGACATTTATGTAGCATTTTAGGAGGCTTGATCCATATGCTTTTGTAGAAAATTCATATGATCAAGCAGGTATACAATAGTATTTTATCAATAATGTGCTTCTCAACCTGAGACCTGCAAGTTTGATTTTTGAAGCTATTTGACATTTTCACAAATACATTTGGCACAAGGTGAAGTAGGTTCTTTTGAAAGTCTCACCCACAATGGTTTAGAAATTTCTCTTATATTTTTAATTTTCATGTTGTCCAAAATGATTGTTTCAAAAATCTATTAATTATGAAGAAGGCAAAATAGATGCAGAAATCCCCAAATAACAAAGACAGTCTTTGAATATAAAAATGTGAATTAATAGACAATGCTTTTTTTCCTCCATGTTCACACAAGAGCTGTCTACACCACTGTGCTTGACTGCCCTTTTATTCCATGAAGGCAATACCATGAATAAATAAAGCTGGAAGTGTGAAACAGCTTAGAGTTGAAATGTGCCCTTACCAGGGCATAGGAAAACTTTATCGAACCTCAATGCCTATGAGCAACGCCTCACTTCAACAGTGCCAGCAGATGGCACTCTTTATATTAAGTAGCTTTCATGGGAAAATTAATTTGTTTCTTTTTTTCTTTGTTTTTTTAAGTTTTGGAAGGTACTATCCCATGTAATGCTTCTTCCTGAAATGATAAATTGATCTATGCAAAACTTCAAATAACTGTATTTCTGATGGTGTGTATAAACCAAAATTTTCTAATACATGTCTTTCTCGATGCCTGGGGAAAACTAGGAGATGAAATTCAGTATGACTGGAGAGTTAGCACTCCTGGGTGTTGGAAAATTAAGGCAGAGTAACATATTTCTGGGAAAGGTTTGCAACTGCTCTGTGTTTCTAGTAGTTAGGCATTTCCAGGCTGGATGTTATGTGCTTAATGATGGTTGGACAGTTAATTCTGTTTGTTTGCAGTCTGGCATTGAATGCCTTTTTCACTTTCAACAGAGAAGATACCAGAGGAGATAAAGACACAGGTATCCTGGGTGCACTAGGAAGACTGGGAAAGAAGAATTCTGGTCCTTCAGGGGAAACTCAGGACTAGGGAAAGAGGCCCCTTTGTGAAGGTAATGCGGGGTGGTGGCAAGGAGGTATCTCATGTCGTGTGAGCAGGGGAAGCCCCAGAAGCAGAGCCCCGCTCCAAGAGCTGCCTTTCCTCAGGTGCCTCCCAGCTCCCTGCGGAGCGGCCGCTTCCAGCGCTGGTGGCCGCGCCCGCAGCACTCGACAGTAGCGTGTGTTTACAAAGGGATTTTAACAGCGAAGGCGGTGTGAATTCAATCCGTGAGCAGTTATATAAACCCCAGCATTTTGTAAGTGAAGAGGAAGAAGAAAAGTAGGTTCCCATAAGTGGTAAATACTTCTGTGCTGGGTTACTGATGGACACAAGCCACATAGCCCCTAGGGGAAAATAGAAAGCCTTCAATTTTTCCAGCTGCAGCAGATACTTCAGCTGAAGTGGAGACTCTTTTTCAGAGAAATTCAGTGGAAATGGCTTCTGCTGAGCTGGAAAAATACTCTTGATTTCTTGCTGTGCTCTTAGATAATCAAGGACACAGTGGAAATACCACATAGCATGTGACCGGCTTTGATTTATACCAGGAAACCTCTCTCAGCCTCAGAACGCACTGTAAACAGCTGCTTCACAAACTTCAGACAGAAAAACCTCTTCATTTTTTATCTCTTAGTTAATATATTAAAAAAAAGTTTATTGGGCATTGCATAAATGCATAATTTCCCGTCCTTGCATAAAATTAGAAGATGAAACAAGGATGACTTCAAATAAATTTGTTTCTTGGGTGCAGTCTTTTGCAAGGTTTCAATTAGTAACTCAAACCTGTTAAAATATTTGCCTCATTAATCACATTATGTGCTGTGTTATTTAGTACTCTGGCTATTTCTGTCCTCTAGTGTAGAATTATATATCTCTCTGCCCTCTAGATACTCCTGATAGAGTTCAATCATTATGTGATTTTACTTCACACTACAGATGTTTGCAGCCGCTACCCCAGTTTTCCTGTTCTTAACTATCCTTAGCTTCCTGGTTCTGGCAACTTTTAGCAATAACATAAAGCCTTGGTAAAAGTAATTTCTGGCTACCTCAGTAACATCTTTCTCTTAACAGAAATACCCAAAGCTTCATTTAAATAAAATATAAAACATAAACCTTAAAAAAAAGTATTCTAATCCCTCTTTTGTTCTAACTGTAATCACTCTTTTTTTTTTTTTCTCTTCTGTCTTAATTTTTTCTAATCTGTTTTAATTTCTCTTGATGACTCTGGAGTTAGTCTCTTCTGCTCTGGCCTGCCTTCACTGCTATAGGTGGCAAAAGTTGTACCCTAGAAAGCGAAAACCGAAAACTCCTGTATTCAAATGCTCCTTCTGCTTCTCCCTTCTCATTACCTCTTCCTATATATAGCGCTGTATGTTTTCCTTCCTGTTTAACATCTTTGAATCCCCTTCATGCCCTTCATTACACAGCTTTTGTTCAAGCTCTTGGGACTTCTTAAATTGCTTATTAGAAAGCTTCTAGCAACACTTCACTTATTGCTTTAAATCTAGCAAGAATGCTGTCACATCAAAATAAGCTATTTCACTTACACTTCAGCTTCTGCACAGTCACCTCCAAACCCTTGTATTGACACATTTCCTCTTTACCAAATATGAACCTCCTCTGGCTTGCTGCTTGTTTCTTTTCTTTCATTTCTTTTGGCTGACCTCCCAGCAACTTTATCAAAAGACAAAGCCTTGCAACTAAGCATTTAACTTTTGCTTTTCATCTGTTGCTCGTTCCAGTACTCATTCCTGTGTCTCCATCTTCACGGATGCATTCAGAGCCTGGCAGCCCAGGTGAGGTACTGCAAAGCTGTGTGTTTGAGTAGTGCTATTGTATGTGACCATGTCCCCTTCAGTCACTGCAAATCTACACAGCTTTCCTTGTTTACACCTGTTTGAATGTGTTTGCAACTCTTTTTTTTATTTTTTATTTTTTTTAGTATTTCAAAATGTAGTGTAGTATTCAGATGAAAACTGAAGCAGTTAGGTCTTCTATTTTTCCAGTGCACAATAATGTGTGCAAAAGCCTTTGTTGGACGAAAAAAAGCATAATCAGAATTGCTATGAGTCCCTACTTCCTTTGCAATGTACTTTGACAGGCTTTTGTGGATAACAGCAAGCAGACCCGTGAGCAGTTCAGCTTCAGCACCAAGTTTGAAGCAAGAACAAGGGGGTGATGTGGTTACCAATATAAAGTGTTGGTCATTTTTGGTGATCCATGATGTCTCGGCCCTGTCAAAGATGTGTCTAATCTCTTTTGGGCAGTGGAAAAATAAATGGAGCTTGTATTAAGGAGGAGAACAACATAGAGTGATAATCCTCTAGACAACCTATGATTTTCTATAATTTACTGACTTATTTATGATCCATGTATCGTATTTGGAAAATCATGTGTTACAGCTGTTGGGTTTAATAAATTCATCTTACATTAACTTCCAGTACTTAGTTGTGCATTGTATAAAAAAAAATACTCTGTTGTTTCAAAGTGATTATTTGTTTTGGTATTCCTAGTTCTTTTGTCAGGAGTGAAAATGAACCATGGTTCCCTAGTTACGTTGTCAAGAACATTTATTATTTTACAGATCTTCATTACATCTTTCTTCAGCAGGTTATTTTGCAGGCCAAAAATCCTGGTTTTGATGTGTTTCCTTGTGTTATTCTCCACCCTTTTGTATTTTTTTCCTCTTTCTACTTTTATTTTCTTTAAATTACTTTTGGAGTGTTTTGGGGTAAGGTCAGTTTGTGAAACATGACAACTAGCACCACATGAGTATCCAGGATATAAACTTAAAAAAAAAATAATGGTAGTATAATGAGTTTACTTTGGTTTACTGCTTTTCCTTCTTAATAATGATTTTTGCTTTTTTTTTTTTTTTCCTGGTACAGAACAATAAACTGTGAACTGCTGTCTTTGTGAGTGGTAGTAGATAACAGAGAGTCCAGAACTGTGTAATTAAGAATATTTTTTGTATATGCCTTCCTTTTTCTTGCATTGCCATTGCATCTCTAATGACATTCTGTCACGTGATCAATTACTAAGTTGCACGTTCCCCTGACATACTTTATAAACTCTGTTGGTTCTGACTATTGTAAATAACTTTCTGTCTCTGCAGACTTTGTCATCTTGGTATTTTCCTTCTTTTCAACAATTTTTTTGCAGTATGGTGCAGGGCATAGATGCCAGTGTAGTCTTATGGCACACCCTGGTAACCTTCCTTTCACACTCTTTATTTTCTATCTTTGTATATCCCTGCATCTTCCCTTTTATTCCAGAAGAGTTTGCTTTCTTTTGAATGCAATGGTAAGGAACCCTGGATGAGACCTGTGAAACTTCAATCATTTTGTTCAAGCTTACTCATAATCTTGCTCATACCTTTAACATCTTCAAAGAGATCTTTAGGGCATGACTTTCTTACTAAAGCTGCATCAAACCCCTCTCTGATTTTATCAGCAGGTTTCATTGGAGGCTTTCACAATTTGCCAATGCACCCTGTTTGCAGTTCTCTACCACACCCATAAAAGTGAGGATATTCTTCCCAATTTCTGTAAGTTTTAGTCTATGTGTGACCAGTACTAGTTCACATAATACCTGACTTCCTTTAAGGCTCTTTTAGGAATGTCATATGATCCTGGTACCTTTTACTGGCCTCTGTAAGGACCCTTGCTATAAATTTTTATGAAAAAAATTTATCTTTAGTTATCTTCTTCAAGTAAGTTCCTTCTCAGTGAACACCTTATCTAGCTGGCATAAAACTAGTCCATCCATATCATAAGTGAGGTCTTAAACACACTCTACTTCTGCATTTTTTTCTGAAAATTGTATTTCATTAGCCTAAGTATTATCCCTGAATATGTAACTGCAAAATATTAATGCAAAATTCAAATTCACTTCTAGGTGTTAAAATTTTTCAATAGAAAATCCTTTAGCTAGTCTAGAATTCTAATATCTGAAAAAAATAGTTATTTCACTTAAACTGGTGGCAGTTCATAGATCAATCGATGTTCTATGAGCAAGTCAAACAAGTCAAGTTTATGAGCAATAACACCAATATCCTGCACAATGTTTTGCAATTATGTTCACACTTTTTTGCAATTGTATTTCATACTCTGTGTTTCTTTTCAAAGATGGGCCACGTGAGTGTGGTACTTCCCCTTTATATGTCAAGGTTTCTTTCTGTATCTGCCTGCATGAATATCATACAACATTGCAGTTACAGGAAGAAATGATAGATTATGTTGTCATCTGTGCTATATCCTCTCATTTGTATAATGATTCCCATTATCAGTGCAGGATTAGATGAGCAGAGTGGGGCACCACATAAACAAAGGGGAGCATGGACAGCTGGATGAATTACTAGTGGGGATGCAGATGTTACCAGCAGCTAAAATCCTAGTTGGGAGTGGATTAAGGATGAAGACTGCCTCCTACATATGGGGAGATCCCTATCTTCCACCTTTGTGTTAATTCCTCACTAGTGTAAGGTTACCACTCCAGCAAAATGATCAGACAGTTGCTAGTGCATGGTTTAGGATTATACAGTCTGTACTCTGAGGCTGTTTTCTGCCTTGTCCCTTTGCATTTGTCAGATGATGCCAAAGGAGCAAAAATACCTCTAGCCCCTATCTTTGCGTTCCCCTGTCAGAGGTGGAGCTTGTCACCTGACTGTGATGGCTCTCTTCTGCACTTGCCTGAGGCAGGGTGCAGGTGGTGGTGACATTTTTTGTGAGTCACTGGGAAGGATGGGATACTGTGAGTTTGTGGGTTTGTTCACAGGCTTTTCTGGGTGGTTCCTTTGCTGCCACACATGCAGCTGTGTTGAGTTCTGGCTTGTTTGCTGTTGCTTGGAGTTTCAGGGAGGAAACACCACAGGCATAGCTGTCCTCCACAGTGCACTAACAGGTAATTTCAGGGATAGGGGAAATCAGGGAAAGGAGATATTTGGGTGCAGACTCTCAGTTTGGATTGGGCTGTTGCTGCTTCTGCACAGAAGCACTGCAGAGCCACTGTGAAGAGGCTGCTGTCCACCCATATATTACACACCACTAATTTAAATTACTCTTGTATGCTCAGAAGTTAATGCTTCTTTGCACAGAGAGAAATCCAAAATAGGCAATACATTATTACTTACTCATAGATGTGCACAGGAAAAATTCTGAGAGCTCTGCAGATCTTTATTTATATGTGATAATCTATATCATACACACTCACAGATATGCAAATTGCAGCTTTACATCAGAAATTCACAGGAAAGCCTCAGGCTGATGTTAATTCCATCATTTAAATAAAGAATTTCCCATTGTTACAGAGGCCTTGGAGTGCTTCTGTGCTATTTCTATTTACATTGTGATTTTCTCAGATGAACCAAATGTATAGGGATACAGGCTAGTGATACTCTTACCAGTTATATATTGAATTATTCATCATTATAGGAGACTCCAACCAATACCTATTAATAATTTCTCTTCTAAATACCACTTTTGTTAGAGAGCTTCCACTAATTCTGTTCTATTGTCATTATATATGATTTCTATCTGTTATCTTGACTTTCAGTCTGGTATTTAAAAAGTACCAGAACTGTCTAAAGACTATTCAGTGAAATAGACTTTGGAAAGCTATACTGTCAAGGACAGAGTATTGAACAAGGCAGAAGGAGAGAAAAAAATAATCCAGACAACATAATGATTCAGTTGCAGTGATTACACTTGTAGTAAGCATTACTTTCCTGGAGAAATGGGTGGATGGCCCACTTCCAGAATAAAAATAGACAGTTCTTATTCTGTATCCCTCTCAACCTTCTTCCAATATCTCTCATGTTAAGGCATATGATTTTTGTCATGTACTCTGAAAGAACAGGTAGTGAAGGAGGTGCTGAGTTCCTTACATTTGTGCTTGGGGCCATCAATCCAAAATTAAGACAAAGACATATCTATACAATCATGTGACCCATGTCAGAGCTAAGTTCTGACTTCTAGGGCAGCTGGATGGGGATGCTGTCCATGCCACTGTGCTCAAGGCAGACACTGGATAAAGGCAGACTGGTTATGTCCTCAGGTTATGTCACTTGTTCTCAAGGCCTGGCTCAGTACCTGTCCCTGTGCTCTTGCATCTTCTCACCCACAAATCTGCCTGGTGTGCCCTGCTTCATACCTAGCATATGACCACATGGAGAGGGTTCAAGTTCAACCATGGGGGAAACTTGTTGTCAGCCTTGTTTGAGACAACGTGCTCTCTTCTGAGTTCACCAACTGCTTGCCATTTCTGCCATCCCTGACTCTGCTGCATCTGCTTGAGTAGGCCAGAGCAGAAAAGCTATGCAAGTGTGCATAGATGTCACCATCCTGGGAGAACTGGTCCTTCAGAATGTAAGAGGGATGGACACAGTGCTGTATTATGCTGTGTATATGAGTCCTTGATGTTTCATCAGAATCAGGCCCCTTTCCCCAACCGAAACCAGTTTGTGTTGATTCAGTAGGTACCATGGATGGCACTGTGTGCCCTAAGACTATTGGTAAGGCATGTATCCCATTGCAAATCATCCTCTCAACTCAGCTGAGTTTCCTCTTGGAAGGAAATGGTTGTCTTGTGCTCAGCTCAAATCTGGGCACAGAGTAAGTGTTATGTGGTGAGGATGGTTGGGATTTGCAGTTGAACAGGGACAGAGCCACACTGTCTGCCAAGGTTTGAGAAAGAGCCTCACTAGACTGTTCAACTCTACCTTTAATTGTCACTTGCATCTAACTTCATAAAGTTGTAGATCCATGTGATTCTAATTTCATTCTGTAGGCCCATTCTTTGGAGAATTTGCCACCTTGGATATGTTAAGATTAAAGCTTTGTTCAAATGCTAGGGCAGCATTTTGCTGGGCTTCTGAGACAGCTTTTTTTTCTGTTATAAGTCTGATTTTTGATATGCGTGTTAAAATTCATTTCTCATACTTCTGTCACAAACACTCCTCTACATTTGTAGATTTTTATTCCTGCCATACCTTCTCTCTTAATTTAGTTCTGTATATATGTAAAATACTGTTAAGCGAAAGTAGTGATCCTCAGATATAAATTAAAATAATTCTGAAAAAATAATAAATAATAAATAATTATTAATAATCTAAATAATAATAATAAATAATAATCTAAATAATTCTGAAATAGGCAATATGCAGCTATGACACTTGTTATTTTTAACCTAAATTGTCTTTGCATTCCCCTTTGTATTTGGAAATTCTGTTATTGTAATGATATCCACAAAGATTAGGAAAGTAGTAGCTGTATTTTATGAAACACTTTGTCTTCTAAAATCAGTAGCATTTAAATTTTTACTGACTGTAGCTGTAAGGAATAATAATGTAATGTAATATAATGTAGAAACTTGATTTTTTTTCTTTTTTTGGTATATATCTGATTTTTGGAAGGCTCATTTGGAAGCCTTTTTGGAAGTCTCATTAAAGACCCTTAAGTCAGATGTCCCTTCTGAAAAGGGATATTGAAAGACACAAGAATATACAAACCTAAATTTAAATATAAATTTTTGCAGGGACACACAGTTTGTATGTGAGCCTCAGTACTGAATTTGAATTGCTGTTCTGCTTTATTATCTAGATTTTATTTAATGCTGACAAGTAAAACATTTGGTCTAAAGTGTGTTCTCCCATTTTATGCTTTAAAAACATGATGCTAATATTTTTGACAAAGAGGTTTCTAAAGATGGTTTATATAAGGGATAATTTTTTGTTTCAGAAAAGACATTCTGTTTTCTCTAAGGATTCATTTTATAGAGAAGATTTAGAACATATCACACATTCCTTTCTGATTTTGGTCAATAAAGTTATCATGTAATTATCATCAACCAGTATTTAATAATTAATTCCTACCTCTAGGGCTGTCTGTGGACAAAGTATGATATCTCATCTAAAAGCACTGGCTGAATTTGTCAGTGAGCTATGGGGGAAGATAATCAGTGTCATCATAAATAATAGAGCTTTCATAATTTTAACTGCATTTAGAAATAATTTCTATACTTGTAATTTCTATACTTGCTAGAGTGCCTGCAGCTCAGGATTTCATCATACTTTTTGCAGAGTCTCTAAAATTTTGAATAAAATTCTAGCTTTACACAGTGTCTGTAAAACAGAAATAATGCAGCTGTGGGCAGCTTAAACAGAACTGGCCTTGTATACCTCATCAAACGAGACCAGCTGTTTCTGAATTTGCAATCATGTCAGGGGGAACTTGGGTGCAAGTGGTTGCACATCAGCTGAGACACCGTGCAATGGTCAGAGCAGTGCTACTGCCACACCATGCTGGCACCCAGTCAGAGAATCCCCCATTACAGCAGTGTGCAGCAACCACACAGCAAAGCAGGCTAAGAGCATTTTCACGCTTCTCTTTTTATTTGGACATATCCAGTAGTGAGTCCAACCTACTGTTTTGTCCATTGCTGGACATTTTGGTGTTGGGGTACTGTTCCTTCAGGAAGCTGGTAAGGATGCATGGAGTACTGTGTGAAGCTGATGCTGTTAAAGTGTCACTGTCGCACTCCTTGCTGTCATAGGCACCTGCAGGGAGCAGAGCTTGGTTCTAGCCTACTGCCTTCCCATAGCTTACTGTGAGGGGTTTATGGTTAAAGCATACTGAACGGAAATGCACTGCACATGGAAATGCAACCTCCATTAGACCAATATGGCCAAAATTGTCTGCATTTTATTTAGTAACTGTGGCTCTTGTTTAGCTGAAGATTTATCTAGATTATCAGGCTGCTCAAAGGCATGGCAGAAGAATGTGGGGCTGTCCATAAAGGTTGCTGAGTCTCTGTCCTTGGAAATATTCAAAATGTGCCTGGATGTGATCCTGTGCAACTTGCTGTATGTGAACATGCTTTAGCAGAGGGCTGGGATGAGAAAGTCTCTAGAGGTCCCTTCCAGCTCTGAGTGTGATGCTGTGATATGGCTAGTCATCCCCCTTGTGCAGAATGGTCACGGCTCAGCAGACTTCACTAACCCTCCTATCCAAGGTCAGGTGTATCTATCTGGGAGGTCTGTCCTGTGTTATTCACTCGACCACCTGAATTAACCTTTCACCTTGACTGTGCAGGAGTTTGGGACCTTGTTATAAAGCAGCTGTGGTCCTCAAATATTTGAAATGGCTATGTGATTCGGGCACATAGAGAGTTTTTGGTGTTTGTTACATCATGAACTGGAATCCTGACTTTTTGAAGGACAGTGTATTCTGGAGAAAGAAGAAATTGATCTATTCCCTTCATCAGACTCTGAGATGTAAACAGAATGGGTGATGCAAAATCAGTAGGGTAGCTACTGATGTAGTCAAGATGGCACCATTTCAACAGTGTAAGGTTGATGTGAGGGCCATGTGAATCCTGTCAGGTGAGTAAAGTTCCACATGACATGGAGAAATAGAGTACTGAGGACTGTACAGGAGCAAAGTATCTCTAGAGGCACAGAGCAGACCTCAGCCACTCCATATTTCCGACAGAGTGTTTGATTTGCATCAAAAGAATGACAATTTTCAGATTGCTGTAGCTGTGGAAGATATTATACTGGTGCTGGAGGGAAGATATAAACTCTCAAAGCAGAGGGTTTGGAATCCTAAAGCTCCAACTCCACTGCTGGTCAACCCATGTCTCTGGGACAAAGCAATTCCTTCAATGGGTTTAACCTCCCTCACTCAAAACCTCTTTGTGGTGGGAGAGGCCCTGGCTTGGAATATGGTCATGCCTCAAGCCACCAAGAGAGGGTGAAAGTATCTGTAACAGTCCTGACGAGCATCTGCTCAGTTTCCTGTCAGTCCAGGGCAATTCACAGACCAGTGCACACCATGTGTCCGAGCTCACTGCATAACAATGGCAAGGATCAGCATATCTGTCAAGAATGCATGCTCCTTATTTCCATGTGTGGCAGAATTGATCTTTATGGGAAAGAAAGATTTGTAAGCCTAGTCTGTGTTTGATCTCTCTTTTGCAAACAGTGATTACTTCCACCACATTTAAGTGAAAACATTTTAAAGTTTCATTGTTTAGATATTCTTAAAAATGGAATCAATATGAAACATAGTGATCATTAATATGCACTTCCAAATAGAATCTACATCTTCCTTTCTATCTCAAGAGTGTCTATCACATGGAAAATTCTAATTATAGTCACAAACTTAATGAGAACCACTGCAGTAATGATAGTAATATTAAAAGGAGAGAAATTGAGGAATTAGAGAAAATACTAATAACTTGCTAATTTCTCCACTTATCTGTGATTTGCATTTGTATTTTGATTCCTTTATATCTCTTATATTGAAATTCTGATTTTTCAGGGATCACATTTATACTTAGTTTTCCTTAAAGAGTATTTAATAGTTTATTATAATAGATTATTTTCCTAATTGAAAATGATAGTCACTTTGGATACATGAAGGTGCAATTTTCCAAACCTTTTAATTCATGCTTACATGTTACAGCAGTGGAAGCCTTCGACATTTAAGTATTTGTTTGTTTTTTTATCTCCATATTGATTGAAGGGAGGTCTATTGATAGCACTTTATAAAAGGAAAGACTCTTGAAGAATTGTTTTTCAAAAAGTTCTAAGTAAAGAAGAGCAGGAATTAAAAATAAACTTTGAAACTTTTCTTTCTCTCATTTGATATAAATTTTGTAACCTGTGAAAGAACATATACTTTAAACCACAAAGCCTTTCTTCAAACTTTTTTTGTGCAGCTTAGGGAGGTATTCTAATATGAAACACATATTTTTTTTTTCCCTGGTCTGCTCTTCAGTCCAGTATGACCATCTGTGTGTAGCATGGCTTAAGCTGCCTTTAAAATTATTCTCTAAAGTTAAGAGAAATACTTCTGAATCGACCCCAGTGCCTTAGGGAAAACAAAGACAGGCCATGATACCCACTAAGTATTTAAAAACAGACAATAATTTAACAGAAACCAAATAAAGTCTCAAAGCTATTAGTTAAATTTTAATCTATACCATATTTTATAAATACATCGGATCTAAGGGCTAGAAAAAAACCATTAGATCATATAGATTTATTTCCTGAGCTCAGTGATTTATGTTTGACTAAAGCATATCTTCCAGGCAGACTTCCAGACCCTGCTTTAGATATATTAAGTTGTGGAGAATCCACCACTTCCCTTGGTAGTTAGTGTCACTGTAAAAGCATAACTTAGTACTAAATATGAATTTATCTGCCTTCTTTATCTTTTGGCTGTTGATTCTTTTTATTCTTTCTTTAGTAGATGAGAAGCCACTTAAGTGCACAGTATTTATACAACTATAATTAAGCCACATTCATCTTTTATTTTTTCATCTTTCTTCTGATAGGCCAAACCGCTTGATTTCCTTTAATGTTTTACCACATGACAGATTATACAACATATGGATTATTTCCATTGTTGCTTCCTGTAACCTCACAATATCATCAACATCCATCCAAAAGGAGGGACAAAAAGCCAATTTGCAATGATTCAGTACCACTTTGGTGAAGCTCTTCACAGAATTAAAGTGGACTCCTGGCTCCTTTAGGTGTCCCCTGTTTGGGTCCACCTGCATCCCACCCCTCTCCCCATTTATATACTGTTTACCATTACATTTTACTTGTAGTCCATGTTTGGTTGCTTCTCGGTCCAGATCCCAAAATGTTTCTTGGAGTTTTTCCTTAGTAGAATATGATGTCTCCTTCTGGAGGTTTAACTTCCATGACTTATGCCTGGCAACAGTACATAGAGCTTTACATTGTGACATTTTAAAGGAAACTTGGGTTGAGTGACCAAATGGGTGTTGATAGAATTCTGTAGGATTGGACTTGAAATGTTGATTCTTGAAGGTTCTCACAGAAAAACACTCATGTGAAAACTGTTCTTCATTGAAACTGCTTCTTGAGAGCTATTATTTGTGCTGTCACATTCATAATATGTTTTCATCTGGTATAATGTGTAACATAATGACAATGATAATTTTTTGTGTCTGTGTTGTTTTTTAACTTTATTTAAAACAACTTTCTCTGTTTTGTTGTTTTTTTCTTTTTCCAGATGATGCTAGTTGAATATAAGGAAGGAAGAGGATAGCCACAGTCTGAGGAAACTATTTCAGTGGCACACCTTGAAGACAAACAAGACTTATCACACTCTTCCAGCTGTCTGGTATATGTTTGCATTTATAACCTAACTATTCCAATGCAATCAGTTTCAAAATTAGTGGTGACAAACACACTATTACACAATTAAGATATGTCAGGTTCTTTCTTGAAGTCAGCATGCAGCAGTGCTGAGCGGTTCCATGCTCAGTCCCAAGATGTGACTACCTCTACATCTTAAATATTAGGAAAAAACCCCCCAGAAATATGTGAAATTTCCCTTCAAACCTATTTGGAGGCAAAAGCCTTTAATATTTTATAGAGAAAGACACAAACCACCCAAATCAAAACTACAAAACCCAGAGCATTTAAATATCTGTTTTGCCACAAAGTGGCATAAATAAAAACAAAAGACTCACTTACCTGGCTGCATATCCAGGGCTAAATGTTCTATTTTAACCAGTAATATATATCAACACTTCTTATATATATCAACATATTCTTTATATCAACATTTGATATAAAGAAGGCTACTTTCTAAGGCACATTTAAGACTGAAAGTACTCTATGCTGTAAAAGCTCAAATCTCAGAGAGCAGTAGAAGTTGTGCAAGACCACCATTAAGATAGCGATAAGAAGAGAAATAGATTGTTAGGAAAATGCTGTCAATTGTTATATTCAATACAAAAGTAGCTTCTCTAAGAAAAATGTTTATTTTATACCCAATCCACCACCAAAAATGAAGAAATGGTAGCAACAATCCTGTTTAATTTTAAGAAATGGGTATGGAGAGTCATATGTACTGAAGAAGGGAAATCATGGTCTGTCAGGAAGGTGGGGTGGATAATATAAGATTTGCATCTTGAGTGTCAAATTTCCTTTACTTTGCAACAACGCAAATCAGTCATAAGTGTCATGAGGTCAGCAGACTAACTCTAGGTGCATATATGTATAATGGAGAGTGGAAATTTGATTCAATCATGGCTGGATTAAAGTAAATATTATGCTCCTGACAGAAGTGCCAGCATGATAAAATAACAAAATTAATAAATAATAAATCTCAGACAATATTGTCTTTAAGATAAAAATGAGAAGAAGGAGTGAAACAGTGTGAAAATAACTGGCTCATTCATCTTAGGGTGATCTATAAGCTGTGGCATTTACTGATCTCTACCACACTGTGCATTCTCAAAGACGAGTAGGCAGTCAAATACATCCCAACTGTTTATTCTTCTTCTTTTTTGTCCTTTTTAATTTCCATATTTGTTTTGGGTTTTTTTTCCCCTTTTTCAGAGAGACTGAGTGCAGAAACATTTTTCCTCATTATGCTACAGATGCCTTTTGCAGGACAAGAAAAGGAAATTTTTCTGATCATCCATTTTCTGATTTCTGAGCCATTTTCCATCCTACTAAATTGCTTAATACTCCCTGTAGCTGGACCTGTGACCTGGAATCTTTATGCAAGATTAATGGGAAAGCAAATGGGAATTAGTATCTGGGCGGGTTGCTGCACAGCTCTTGCTTTTATCTAGCACTCCACCTGTTTTTTTATTTTTTTTTTACAATTATGCTTTCATTAGTTTCTGAAGCCAGCGATCCTAAAAGACCTTCCCATTTCTTCTCTCTGTCTTCCCTCCCCCCCCATCCTCAATTCTTTCTATCTCCTATCCCAAAATTATCAAACTCACTCTGCTTGTAACTGACATGCTGACAGGAAATTATTACACATCATTACACTTCTTAAAACACAATTTACCCAGCCTTTGCAAATTATTCTTCAGCAAATGTGAGGGGGTAATGGAAACTGTCTATTCCACTTACAGTTGTCACTCATGTTTTCCTCTGTACAATGAACAATTTATGTTTTCTCTCTTTCCAAAAAAAGGCTGTGCTCGAAATATGTAAAAGCAACTTATCACAGAATAGGAAAATAAACCTCCTGTTCAAGTTCCCTCACTCTGCCTTATTACGGAGCAGATCCGTTTTCTATCATAACCTCATTAGTCCACATGCAAGCACAGAACAGGCTGATGTTTATTTAGCAGGAGCAGACCTCCTTGTGACTTCTGGCCTGCCAATTGCACTTGACACTGCTGTAAAAGAAAAGCGATCTTGTGTGACTGTAATACCCAAAACTGATAATCCACAATCATAATGGTCCTATTCCTTGCCTGACATTTTATTCTTCATAGATAGCTACTGCAGAAGGCTGTCTGTGGTATGTTTTTCCTCTGTTGCTGCATCCTTTCTTTGGTTTGCGCTTTGTCTTTTGGTTTTGCCTTCTATAAATTCAAACTAACAAATCTTAAAGTGAATAGGTTGTGTTTATTTAAAGGACTTAGAAACCAAAAAAAATTTTTGATGTGCTCTCCCCCTGAAGTTGATCATATTGATTAGCTTTCAGGCATTCTTCTGTCAGGCTCATTCTGCCTCAGTGGGAGAAGGATGATGAATTGTCTGACGACTAAAGGCGGGGAGAAAGAAATGCTAAGCCTGGGTCTGGGAATTGGCTAAGTGCTTCTGCGGAGCCTCAGCCTCTCAATTGCTCTCAGCAACTTGGCCTCCTTGATTTATAAACTGGAGTGGTGATTAATAGTCTTTTAAGTGGACAAGGCAGGCCAAATCTGCACAAATCGGGCCACTCAAACATGACTACTGCTTGTAGGAGAAGAATAACAGCCTTTACATAGAGGTAATTGAGACGGCTTCAGAGGATCTGGTAGTCTGCTTCAGCAGAAATAAATCAGCCACACAGGCCATCTATTCTTGAAATCAGTCCTTCTCATCAAACCTCCTCAGGTCAACACATGGAGTTGGGAATGTGGTGGGTTAGCAGATGTACTTCAGCCCAGAAACAAGACAGATCGAGCTGCTACTGTGCTTGGAGAGGTGAGAGCCTCCCACCTGGGCATCCCGCTGCAGCTTCTCAGTACCAGTGCTGAACATATCACACATTTGCCTGTGCTTCCCTGTCAGATAAATGGGGCCTGCCCTGTGGTGTAGAGGCTTGATTCCTCTCCCTTTCCTACTTGTCTGTCCCATAGCTCTATTGCTACAACCTTTGCTGAGCTGCCTGTAACTCTCCAGCACCGTGTGCTTCCTTCAATGGCATGTGGCTTGAGGGCCAAGTCAGGCTTCCTGCATCCTAGATGGGGAAGATGATATCAAAATATTTTAGCCACAATTCATAACCTGTAAGTTTCAACCCCTCCTCTAGTCACAATACCCAGTGGTGATTCATTTGAACAGAAAAAACGCTGACAATAAGTGCTCAGTGTGCAACGGCTTCTGTGAGCCACCCCTTTCCTCCAAAATTTGGCTCATCAGGCAAGTTTGACTACCCTTAGGGCCATTTCTGCAGACAAATATTCTCTTGTAGAGGGACTAGTGAATTTGAAAGCTACTGTAGTGTCTGCAGCCCAAGGAAAAAGCCTTTTATACTGTGCTGGTGAGATGGAGAACAGAAATCATGGGACATAATGAATATTTATCAAGGAAATTATATCTGGAACCAGGAAAGCTGAGAAGTGGTAAATAAATGGGGTGGCCAGAGCAATTGAGTGGTATAGGACAGCAGGATCAACAGGAGAAGGGTAACTTGTGATCAGAAAGGAGCACACACTCTCCTTTCCCAGAGGAAGATTCCAAACTGGTTTCAATCTAGTGTCCCCTCTGGGGAAAGCTCCCCTCTACCTGACTGAGGGGAGGAATCACAGCCTGATTTCTGAAACTCACTTCTGCTGAACAGAGATGTTTCTTGTGAAGTTGGTAATATTTTTTCCACTAGCCTTGCCCAGGCAGAGAAGCTGCAACTAAAGTAATGAATTATGCCCAGGCTCATACTATCTACAGATAAGACACCATTATTCTGTTTCCATGAGTGCTGTGGGCTTCTATAAAACCTAACTTCAAACTGCAGTTTCTCCAAAGGACAGGAGAGGTTAAAAAACACAACACTAGAACAACACTAGGGCAACATAACACTAGAAAATTCTCTCTAGAGGAACATTCCTGTTTGTCTTGCCATTACTAAGATGTTGCTTTCAATAAAAGGGGAGTGGGAATCACAAGACTCAGAGCTCTGCACCCTGTTACCTGCTTGAAGGTGACTTCCCTGCTTTGCTGCATTTAGGTTTGTTCCTGTAAAAACTGTATTGAAAAATATCTGACTCACAAAGGTTTTGTGAAAACTGTTTTAAAATCTGTACCTTCAGATGTCAGAGCACAGGATTATGTACCAGAATATACATGTACACATAAATAAACACACACACACTCACACACACACACACACACACACACACACACATTCTCAGATGTTCCAAGTATCTCCTGTGATGTACTTGAGCTTGTTCTTCTAACAACATCTGCTTTGAGGCTAGTGGCCTAGACTTTTCCGTGCCTGAAAAGCTCAGCTGTATTCTCCCCAGAGAGCAGAAATCTTGAAACTAGAGGCAGAGTGGAGACAGAAAAGTCAGTTTTAGCCTGTATTATAATGGGATGTTGATGTGGAACTGAAACTTCAATGAAAACCAAGGCAGACTAGCCTTTATCAGTGATCCTTTGTCTTCCAACCTGTTGCAAGCTTGTTGTAAGGACTCTTCTGACTTGCTACTGACTGAAGAAAAATCTCTCCCTGATCTGATAAGAGAATGGATTATCCTATGATGAAAAGAGTATAAAGAAAAAGGATAACTCTAACCTTCAAAGGGCTTGCAGAAGTATTTTCTGGCCTCTAATGCTGGCTGGACACTACTCATAATGCAACTCTCATTGGAAAGTGAAACTATATTACTTCATTCTCAGGGGAAAAAACACCCCAAACCTGTTTTTGCAACATTCCTGCCTTATTTTCAAAGTCAAATGACTTTCAAAGGCAAATGATTTTTTTCCCAATAATTTTTTATTTTTTTCTTATTTTCTTAAAACCTTCTGCAATGTGGAAACAGGATTCTCTCTGCTGCTGAGAGGAGATATGGAGCTGGGGGTCCTGTGGGTGTGGCTGCCTTGGGCAGGTAGGGAAGACTTAGGATGAACCCTTCAGAGGCTATTGGAAATATCTGTTTGACAGACTTAAATAAAATTACAGCATATATGTATATGCATGCATGTTTGCATGCTGCATGTTTGCGTATATGTAGGTGTGAAGACATGTATGAAGTCTAACAAAATGTTGTTGGTTGAATTTTTGGAAACTAAATTTATTTCCATATCAAAGAATTTACAAACAGTAGGTGGTAACTCTGTTTTGAAATTCTTTATGGCAACATAATCATTGAGATGCAAGAGGCTGGTTCCTTGGATATCAAAGATCTCTTTAGGTTCAGTACAAAAAAGTAGAATGACCCGGCCAGCAGTAAATAGTGGTCAAAAAAGGGAAAAAGACAAAAAATTCCAAGCAGAACAAAACAGCCAAACCAAAAATCAGCCAACAACCAAAGTGAAAACAAACAAATCAAACCCACAAAATGTTTCACACAGGGCAAATGGATGAATTCTAATTTGTTATATCTTTATGATGTTTTCAAATGTGACTAATATAAGGAAAAATAATAAGCTCTTAAAATGGTATTGCCAGCAAAGGCATATGCCTTATTTAAGTCAGCTAAAATTCAGTTGTAATCCGACTAGAAGGACCCCAATTTCAAGGGATAAATCGATAAAATGGTTACAACAAAAAATGTAGACCAGACATTATGATGAGGAGGAGAATGATAAAGGAAATTAAATTTCTGTGGAACATTCTAAATGTCCCAAAATAATGTCTGTAAATTGAAATAAGGTGCATATGTTTTTACCATTGATAAAAGGTGCCAAAGGAAATATCAGGCAAACCCACCCTGGCTGCCCTTCTGGAAGCTATGCATCAGCTAAATCAACCTGTTAGGTCTATATCTATACAGGGGATAAAATGCAATAACCTTTTGTACAAAGGAACATGGATGATCCTGTGTTCACTGACTACCTGTGCTGGGACCACAGGATCACATGTTAGCCATTTGGCCCTAAAGTCTGGGCTCCTAGGAGACAACATCAGTGAACTCTGTCATTGACTGCCATAGGATTTCCTGCTAAATGCCACTCCCAGAACAGCTAAAGGCTTGATTTCCATGTGTAGTGGCAAACAGCTCATTATTATTTTAATTGATTTTGTCTAAGTGTTTTGTCTTCAATTAAAGGTCTATATTAAAACAGCTACTCTTCAATTCTTTGAAATTCTAATCCATATTTAAATCTTTTCTACAGTAAATATTTGGACCTTCACCTGCAAATTGAAATGAATACACATCTGTGCATGTTGAGCAGTTCACTCAAAATCTAGTTTCATACTAAAATCTAACTTCCTGCAGGCTAGTTCTAGAACTGGTACAAGTGGAATGCAATATAACACTGCTGCTTTTTCTTACAGTCAGTTGGATGTTTGCAAGCTGTCCTGTCTTTTATTCACAACATTTTCAGACTTTACAAATATGGGCCATTACTGTGTCTTGAACAGCAAGTCAGCACATACAAGAACAATAACTGCATTTTATGGCACAAAATACAAGAGTTTGATACAGCTGCCTTCTAGTTTTTTGCAATCATTTTTCAAGATTCCACATCTGCCCACAGACAGAGTATGCTTCGAAGAACTGCTGCACTGTCATGGCAAAAGTTTATTTTGCTATGGGTTGTTTCATCTCCAACCGGTTGCAATATTGATTTCTCTCAGTGGATTAATTATCAGTGGCAGTTTCAGTCTTCCTTGCAATGGGCAGAAGGAAAAATGATGTTTTTATTTCAAGGAGGTCTATTGACAATTGTGCCTGGGCTTCCCTTGGGTCCTAAAGTCAATGAAGTTAGAAGACCCATGTCATGAAAGTACTGTGCATGAAATTATTTATTTTTTCTTTGGAGGTAGCATCATGTGAATGCCATGATGACTGTTTATTTAAAAAAAAGAGAAAAAAAAGAAGGCTTCATATGTTTTTTATAATATATTGTAATTGCTAAAGTAACACTGAAATCAGACAAATATCAAATGATATCATAATATTCAAAAAGTAATGGGAGTTATTCATACTAACAACAAACCTATCAAAATATTTAATTTGAAGAGAGAGGCTGCCTTCTTCTGGAACAGAAGATTTTCAGTTAAAAGCTCTATGCAGAATTTGGAAGGAAAATCCAAGCTTTTGTTATTGCCAAAAAGATCTGTGCATAATGTTTTGGGGATCTGTAAAAACTAAAGCCATGGTGGATTAAATTTTGCATTTTATTGACTTCTTTTCTCCCAAATATATATAAATAATACACATCACTATACTTACCTATTGATACAGTATGTTTCTTTTATCTTACCCTATGTGTGTGTATATATAAAATCTACACATTATTGTTCACATTTGATGATATTGTCACAATGCAAAGATTGTGTACTCCTTATTATTATTATAATTTTGAAGAAAATACCATGAAAATGTTATTACAATTTAATGATTTGATAATGCATGCTTTTTTCCCCCTTCAAATCTTAATTTAGTTACTAAATAAATCAGATGTGAAAAGATTACAAATTAAAAATTAGAGGTAGGGTGGGTTTTCTGACAAGTGTGCTGGTTTTCTTTTCATTGCATTGTTTTGTTTTCAAATATACTTTCAGCTCTCTACAAATTTCCACTGCAGCATACAAGATTAATGATGTAACTGTTCATTAAATAATGTAAGATTTTATAGTTGGCACACAATGATGCAAAGAAAATTATATAACCTGGATTTCATATCTGATTCTTTTAAGTTGAATACCACTTATTTTACTGAAATTTTGTTGTAGCTACGTAGGCTAATTGGTTTGCATGTCTGGAACCTACTCCATCACTTTTGTTACACTCAGGACATAGACTGAGGAGTGCAACTGAGAAAGATATATTTACTCACAGAAGAGCTAATTTGGTAAAGAATCAAGCATGAATACAAAACTCAGTGACAACATTCATGGCATCTCTGTTGTATTTACTCTGTAAATTTGAAAAGCTTGCAAAATGTTTCCCTCAGCTGTCTGGTCCCTCAGATTTTTGCAGAGGTAAACAAAGAAGAAAACCACTATTTAGATATCTTCATTATCTCCAGCACTTTACAAGATGATTATTTCCCTAATCACCAAAGCCCAAGGCACCACAAAAGCCCAGGAAGACATCTCCTAAGGCTAAAAAGTAAAACTCCTTTTAAATAGAAAGGGAGATGGACTGAAGGAATGGTAGTGACAGCAACTTCTGTGGACTTCTAGTGAACTGAACTTATGTTGTGTCCTCCTGTTGTTTTGGAGTCATAGACTGAATTCATTAGCCAGAGCTCAGCTGCACTGAGCTTACAAGGCTGTTATATTGCAAAACTCATCAATGATTCCCAGCAGCTGTGTAAGTAGTCGCAGAGTTTTACTTATGCTCAACACAAACATAATGAGGTAATTTGTTGAGAACTGGGTTATAGCGGAAGCTCCAAGCAGATGTTTTTTGTTTGTTTTTTTTTTTTTTTGAGGTAGATATGAAATATTCTTTCACTGCAGAGGAATCCATTTCTTGTTCTCTAACCATATGCAGTGATTATTTGGAGAAGTGGTGGAGCACCAACTAAGAAGGAAGCTTCACTTCTAGCAATGTTTTGCACAAGAGACGTTATGACATTGTTTCCTCATCAATGGAAAAAAATGGTTGTTGAAAAATTATATAAATAGGAAGTATCTGCAGTTTCCAGGCTTCTTCCTGGGAGATATGATTTTTGAAAACATTCTTTGATTATAAATAATATATCAACTCATCTAAAAATTGAAAGTATTGAATGATAGAAAGTACAAATTCATATTATCTGTGTATGTGTGCCTTTTTACAATAAATTCAAGGACAATGATATTAATTTAATAAACATATATTTTAAAAAAATTATGAAAAGCCACATAGGAAAATTTAAATCATCATGCTGTAGCAAACAAAGCAAAAAGCAAAGAAACCACAATAAAGTAGAAAAAAAATGAGTGAAGCAGATGTGGATTTTCGTGCTTGACCATGTTAGGACCATGGCAATGCTGAGATTGTTTTAAGCCATGACAGATGAAACATATCAGGAATTCCTCAAAAACCTGTGCATGTTCATTTAGATATTTGCATTCTGCATCCTGTTCCTTCCCCTGCAATTAAAGTACTGCATCTGGAAATTAATCACATATATTAACCACAGAAGTGGTTCAGAAAGAGTCTTCTTTGGAGTCCTGAACACAATCCACATGGCTGCATGTGCTTGCTTGCTGTGCTGGCTGGAAAACAAGAATGGATTGTTCTGGCATTGTCACTCGTCTCTCTTTATTAGGGGCCTATCCTTTATCCTTGGAAGCCAGGATGTAAATGCCTTTAGGAACTTTGATTTCATTATTTATAAACTTATTTTCAGATAAGGCTTGATAACTATTCTCAGATAAGGTTCCTAGAAGCCATCCCTCACTGTTCTGTCCTGAAGAACCTATGTGGAGCTGCATAATGTTTAGATTTTCATACTAGAATTTCTCACTTTCATAATGTAGTGGCACATATATAAGGGTGCAAAACATAAAAATACAGCTTTACTCTCCAAAGGACCTATATGAAAGGGAAGAAAGAGAACAAATTACTTTTTTTTCTTACTGAAGAAACATGTAGATTGATTAGCCTCAACATAATTTTACACAGACAGAATTTTGCTTGGAAACAAAGTACAGGTGGGCTACACAAGGAAGCACACAGAAGTTGTCAAACTGCAAAAAAGAGCCATAAGGAAGTAATGGAAAGGAACTGAAAAATATTCATTTAAAAAAACTCAGCCTGCTACCTAAATATCTGATTTTAGGATCTTTGGAAAAATCTTTGTGTCCAAACCAATAAAATAATTAAAATTTTAATGTAATGATCTGGAATTAAAAAAAGACAGAGAAAAATATTTTTGCAGTTTATTCATAAGTGGAAAGTATATATCTATATCTGTATCTATATATCTCAACAGTTCAGAATTTGAACTGCAATGCAATTACAATATAATTACACTGTAGTTATGCAGACGTAACACTAGATTCAATACTTCAATAAAAATGCCTTATACTTAAATGTCTAAAATAGGAATTTAAAAATGGGTGAGTTCTCTTTTGGTTTAAAAACATGAAGGCAAAGTTGACATGAAAACGCACATTGAAAATAAATAAATATAATTTTTAAAATTGAAATTATTGAAAATCAAGGAATTGGGAGGTTTTGTATAAAGGTTATGTACCAACATTTTAAACACCTACACTCCATTTACAGATAAGATTAAGGAGG